>CH003374.1:571117-602677 GCA_000149265.1 Ciona savignyi
TCACCTAAAAAATAAAAATACCATCCATTTTTAATAAAAATTTGACCACAATGATTTCAGGTATGGACTGCCGGTAAACTTCCAAGCTATGGTAGTAGAACCGCAGAAGAAGCAACAGAAGAAGTTACAAGAAGTGTTGAATAAGCTCTACAGCGATCTGGACAGCACTGGCTTAGCTGCTGTCAATGAGGTACACAATGTGCATTTTGGGCAAGCTTCATCCATATAAGACAGAGGCATCAAAGAATATATAATATAATTCTTGAAGTTGAGCTCTGTTTGGGTGTTAATGTATCTACTATCAAACATTGGATAATAGGGGCACTAGGGGTAAAATTTAACCACTTACATAAATCTGCGATTTATTACCAATTTTGGTCTAACCTACATCTCAAACTTTCAGGAGGATTTCATGCCTGGACTGACTCTTGGCACACAAGAATATTACCCTTATGTGTTTTACAAAGTTACGCTTGATTTTGAATCGCCACAACGTTAATACAATCGTGCAATATGTGTGTGTTTTATGGAATAAATAAACTTGTTTGTGTAACGAACCACTTGTGTTTACCAAACATAAAAGTCTTAACTTTCGTGTATTCCAGCTAAAGCAAACAAAAGTGAAATTTACAACAAGAATTATATGTAATTCTGCAATTCCACTGATTGAACTTTTATGAACATATGATTGGTCATTATCACATTTCCATCGGTTGTTCTTCATCATCGCGATCCTGAGGCTGGCCGCTTACTGGGGGTACCAACCCACCGATTTCTCCCTGGGGTAAACAAAGGATTAAATATCGGACAAAACAACACTATTACGTTGATGACCCACCACTCCGCCAACTTCTTGCTGAGCAGCAGCCACTGCTCGTGCCGGTCGTTTCTCTTCCAGTGAATCAAGGAAAACTGATACAGCGTCGTCCTCGTAGATCAACAATTCCTGGTCCTTGCCTACCACAGCAACAGAGCAGTTTTTAATGGAAAGCTCCTGTTCTGTTGGTAGCGTCTCGCGTAACGCGGTGAGCCCATGACGGATCAGTTCCTCTGGGCTGCCTTAGAAACATTTTAAAAACTAGTTTTAAAAAAAACAAAACGATTTCAGGTTCCAAACTGTTTGTTGTTACTGATGATCATATCCGAAACAACAGCAAAATTTGACTTTTTAGAGCACAACTTACAATCTTGGAACTCATTTAAGTGGCGTTCCAAATAAGTTCGGGCACTCTGTGACCGTGAGCCAATAGCCATGGCCTTGCAATTATAATAGTTCGCTGATGGGCAGGTCTGGTAAATGTGAGGGCCTTTTTCCTACAAAGGTGTATCAGGTTAAGTTAGCTGTGGTATCTACTCTCAGGTCTGTTTAGTTCTGGTTCGTCTTTCTTGTTTGGTTAGTGTGTTGGCTAGACTACCAGTGAAATGGAGCAATGTAAAGTGCTTTATTCTCTTACACAGACAAAGACTAAATATCAAATACCCGTGATTGACTTTAGATATTCAAAATTCTTGCTCTGACAATTATATACTAATATGCACATTTTCTCTGGGTTCAAGTAATGGTCACAAACGGTTAGTTTCCAACTCATAAGCAGAGCTATACTATTATTACTGAGACATTTTTCTATCCTAGGTAATAAAACCCCACATACAGTGAAGAATACCTACATCATATCCGGCTACAAGGATGCCAACCCCAAATGGTCGACGGCCATATCTTTGAGTGGGGGTCTGTGTTTCTGTAAATAAACACCAAATTTAGCAAATTAATTCATAAGCAATTGTGCCAGAATATAAAATTATGTCAATAATGAATATTTAAGTTAGAGTTTCGTACTGACAAGTACAGTTAAGAGAGTTTAAAACTTTGATGTCAATAAATGTACATACATAGACTACTGGGTAATTCCATGGATATTTCTTGCAACTGAGTATGACCCAGTTCACAGACTAAATGTATTAATATTGTGTTAACAAATCTTAGCAGAAATTTGAATGATGTAATCGAAATACAATACCGATACACACTTAAATATTTTTGATAACTGGAAAGTATTTTATTGAGAGCAGGAAACCAAAGACTCACTGTCTCCGACGGATGCCACTAATCTTGAGACTGGTAATCTTGTGTTAAACATAAACTGTTGATGCATGCACTCTGTACGCATGTAATTCCCCAGTGACCTTGCATCAGATGTAAGTCCAGATATTGATATTCCGATGTGGGGAGCAATCCTTTCGATCTTCTTTTGGTGAGCTATGAGATCAGATTGTGCTCTCTGGAACCACAAGTATCAATGTATCATTATTACTTATTTATTCAATAAATTTATCTGCCATTGTTAAATACTATGATAAGTTTATGATGTTTTAGAATACAAACTTTATTACTTTGCATGATATATACAGTGGGATTTCCTTGTTATAATAACTATAACTTGGGATGCAAACATGCTCTTGCTCGAGTTTCCAGTGCCTCAATACTGTGACTTTTTAGATATAGTGGACAGCATATTTGATTTAAATCCATAGGTATGTCTTTGTAAATTACTATGCTCAGGGGAGCAATTAAAGTTTAAAGTTGGCCCGCAAAATTATTTCCATCCCGATGGTCTAGCGGTTAAGTGCGTCGCCTTTTAATCGAAAGGTTGCAGGTGCGAAACTGGTCGGTAGCTAGTCGGTTGTGTCCTTGGGCAAGGCACCTTACGGACCTGAACCCAGCAGATTAATGGGTTCTCTACCAAATTAAAGGAACGTTTCTATCATATACAACACACTGCAATAGCTCCGGTAACCCGACGATGGGCGCGAGGTGATCTGACGATTGCCCGTGTGATAACCCCCTAGGTTTTCCCATTCACGGGGATAATCATGAATATCCTCCTCCTCCTCCTATTTACGTTCACGAAAACGCAAGATAGGAGAAAATAAAGGGTGCCTCCAAATAAAAAGGGATCGCTTGGATCACTTAGATTGCTATGGAAAGTAATTCTAACCCTGTCTCAAAAACTAATCTCAACCCCAGAACTAACGTTAACCCCAACCCTAACATTAATAGTAGCCATCTGACTTTTGTAATTACGAAGTATAGTAAGCGATCTAAGCGATTGAAGCGCTCCATGCGATCCAAGCGGTTCAAGCAATCTTTTAGTATTTAGAGGTACCGGAAAATACACTAGACCACCCTTACAACTGTCCCAATAAACTGCATTAAATTTACCTTTAGAGCAACCAATACAGCATGCGTTTTTGACTTCAGACCAATTGTGGCTGAACCTTGTTTTACCGCCTCCATAGCATATTCGATTTGATGAATTCGACCTTGTGGGCTCCACACTGTCACGTCATTATCATACTGGTTGCGAAACTGTTAGATTGTGACGTCAGTAGGTATAAAACAGTAAATTGGGTAATACCATTTTACATCCATGTAATCAATTCATTTTCTAATTCATGTTAAATGTTTTTATTTTTTTATTGGCAAAAGGGTTATTTGACATAATTTACAGTCCTGGTAGGTTAATTTATACAATCCAATATTAAGCAGACTATGAAGTGTGATAGAAGAACTATAATTTTACCCTGTAGTGACAACATTATAGCCTAAACAATTGGCCATTTAAATGATCTATTTTCAGATAAAGGCTAACAGCTAAACGGTAAAGATATCAATTAATACGTACATTGATGACTTACCATTTTACCAGGACAAATAGAATTGGGTTCAAAATACAGTAAATTCCAACTAATAGCAGCAAATTCACTTTGTAATGAGATCGTCCATGCGTGACCAACGTGACTACGGTGTTTTAAAGCTTTATAAATATTTTCCAGCAGTGATAGCATAGATATCTAAAGCAAATATATGTGTACCCTTATATGACCCTACTATAAACCCCCCGCATTTAAAATTATGTTACATACATCAAATTTTGATCCCGCTATTATTTACAAACGCTTTCCACATAGATTCTCTTCAGATTCCAAATTTATTCGATATACTGTATATGTCCACATTCAATTTACTTACAATCGACGCAATTTTACGCAACTAACACAACCCACATAATGTACAAGCTAATTCTTTCACATCCGACATAATGTACACAGCCCTCACACCCAACATATGTTAATTATCCTATATAAATTTCACACATCCTACACAAATGCATGCAACTTACACACAGCCGACATAAACAAAAGCACACAAATTACAAAATTCCACACAAATTTCATTTCAAAATGCTATAACGTCATTGTGTCATTCAAGCGCTTTGATTTATTCAAATATCGTGAGTTCTTCATTGAATTTCCCAGATAGTTAAAAAACAATTCAGACCCTTTCCAGTAATTTGCTTTAAAAACAAAGCTTCTTTTAAAATGATCCAATTTAATTTATTATATTGTAAAGGAATTTTGGTGGTAAAATACAAATTTGGTTTGGTGACACAACAAAACTATAAAGGCCAAGTGTATTTCCGGCCGGTATGCACACTTGGCCTCGGCTTACTGCTTGAAGCCGAAGGCTGAATTGATCGAAATAATGGCACATTTCACATACAGCCCTCTGCAATCTGGTAAGTCAATGGCGGAAAACGGGGTAATCTGACGAATATGCTGTGAGATAACTCTACTGCGTTTTCCCATTCACAGGGACCGATAATGTGAATCCTATATAACATGGTGAATTGGTTTTGCCAGGAGAACAATGCATAGATGCAGAAACATACAAAGTGGGCTATTTAAAACCATTTAGAAACGAGATTCTTTTTGCGCAGTTTGCGCGTTTTGGCCGTTTTAACCAAAAGTGGTTTAATCATCGTGGTGTTTTACTCTATACTTTATTTTTTTCTTTTGAAAATCAGATATTAAAAAGTCACATGTAATTAAAAAAACGGGAAACGATAAAGATAGCACCTCATAAGTTTAGTTTAATTATTTTTTGCCCGAGTATTAAATACCAGCAAATAAACAACATATAACACATAAACAGGAAAAGACGGCATAACGAACAGTAGTTAAACACGTCATTAAAAAAGGATAATAAGGAATAATAGTTATCAGCTCTATCCACGGGAAAATTAATGGACTAAATTCACTGGATTAAAAACTTCATTAATAGTTTCGATCCACAAATCCAAGTCGCTTTTTGAAGGAACTCCGTTGTTTTGGACGAGTTTCTTATAAAACAAGGCAGAAGCTTTAGGGGTGCGTTTCAAGGTTTTAAAATCCACAAAATGGAGGCCAAATCTTTCCTTATAACCCTGTGCCCACTCGAAGTTGTCCATCAGCGACCACGCCATGTAGCCTTCAACATTGACCCCATTTATTCTGATAGCTGGATAAAAAGAAATATATTAATAAAATTTAAATGTAATAACAAAATTAAATATAAGAAAGTTCGTTCTTAATATGGATAAAAAAGTACGGCTGTCACTGTATAGTGTACGATTGAGTATATATTATACAATGGAAAGTCCAATACTCACCTTTCAACACATTATTTGTGTAATCTTTAAAGTAATTGACCCGGACCTCATCATAAAGATTGAAGCGCTGCGTTTGATCGATTTGTTCTGAAACTCCATTCTCCGTTATTAATATTGAACCGTACCCAGGATATTCCCTCTGTGTAAGAACAATTAGAACGAACGGGATAAAAAGAACCTACTTTTCACGCTTGTTTCTTTCATGGGGTACCTTTTCAACTCTTTTATGTGCAATATGCTTACTGAAAGAGTTTTGACAACCCGTGGTAAATCTGACGATTACCTTTGTAATATAGTCACTATTGTTTTTTACAATACTGGAATACTTATAGGTAAGCTATATCTTGTAAACCTTGATCCACTTGAGAACTTTACGAATTCCGCTTGGGGCGATTTTTAACCACTGTGAACCACTAGATGACCAGGATTTATCGAAGGTGGTTTCGATATCTCTGTCTGAGTAGAATCCCGGTGTTTGTTGGTGGTTTGCGCTGATCAATAAAGACGTGTATGAATTAAGTCCAAGAAAGTCGGAAGTTCCGATGATGTCATCTTGTTCCGCTTGGGTAAACTCGGGAAGACGGGATTTTGGTCGACCTTCATGTTGACTCTTAAAATCTGAGGTACGAGTGTTTGAGAAATCATACTGGTTAAATTACATTAATGTAAATTTTAAATTTGATAGGACTAAAATATTTACTTTTTCTTATAACATGTTAAACAGTTCGGCTTGGTAACCTATGGAACTATTCGTACATTACAACTAAATATTATTTGATAAATAGTTGGTTAAGCAGATAACACTCTATAGTTATCTGCAACTCTTTATTTCAGTTATAATCCATGCTCAGTGAGATTTTTTGCTGATTGAAATCAACGGAACAATTAAAAAAACAAAAACATACCAACTAAATCCCTCATGATACGGGGCCATCCTCCCACATAAATCGGGTGTGCATATAATCCAATAAACCATTGCATAAACCGCTCTGCTGCTTTCTTATTGGATGAATTTAAGCCTTGGGGCTCACCCCAATCACAATTTAGGGTAATCCCGATTCGACCTGGGAAAAATGGGATTTAAGGATTCTTCGTGTAAGTTGAATTCTCACACAAATAAGTTTAATATTCAATTTACCATTCTGGGTAGGCTTGTACAATTTGGCGTAGGTGTGGTAAACTCTTGCGTGTGCCTGAAGAACAATGGCGTCATCATTATATGCTACTAACATCCATTTGGTATAAAACCGTTTAAATAGCCCAATAATTAAAAGTAATATCAAATATTGAGTCAGCACACAAAATAATATATTTGTGACACCCCGACTGTGTGTACCTGTTGTAAGAATCATCGTTTTTAAAGAACTAATGGTTAAGTCAAATCCTAATTCATAATTAGCCTGCTTCGACCACTACCTTAAGCATTATGTAACTACTTTGGTACGCTCCCGTGCCCCTCATATTTGTTCCCGGCGCCATATCTTTCTCTTCGTATCCATGAGCAACCACCCTTGGTTCGTTTAGTGTTATCCAGGTCTTTACTCTGTGTCATCGAAAAAAGTTTTAACTTCCTGGTATGTAAAAAACTTTCACATTAAATATATAACTTAGTTATAGTTTACACCTAAGGCACAGATTTCAGATATCGAAAATATACATACAATTGCTACCTCTAAATTTATGCTGTTATAGATGTAATTGTTACGAATTAGGCAATATAAGTAAGATGGCAAGACAATTACATGTCTGGAAAGAAAAGCAGTTAAGAAAGACAACCAGAGCTCTACCAACCTGTCTCCAAATCTTTGAAAACAAAGTTTAGCATAGTCGACAAACAATGGGATTATAGCATCACTAATCCATCCGCCAAATTCTGCCTGTGAAACATTTTGAGGTTTCTAAGATAATTAAAAAAAATGGTAAATATGTTTGTCATATTTTGTATGTTGTGATCATACATTTTTTACAAATAAAACTTTAATTTATATATATAGGCAAGGGCGTACATATACATAGGCACACAATAGACTCACCTGCAAACGAGAAGGTAGATCCCAATGGTAAAGAGTTACGATTGGTTGTATGTTATTTTCAATTAATTCGTTAATCAGTGCATTGTAATAATCAATTCCCTTTTCATTGATTTGATCTATGAAAAAAAAACAGTAGGCCTATACCTTTATTTATGCCAACACAAATGCATTTACAACGTTATTACTGCAACAACCATTTACTTCTAAAATTCCAATATTCGTTTACAGCAATATCTATAGAAGTAAGGATAGTTTAAAATCATAAGAAAAAAGCCTAAAAACTCAAAAATTCGCCATAGTGTTGTTCACTCTTTTAGTCGTTTTCCAGCAAAGTGTTTAGTGGCATTATAAATGAAATATTTCAATCTATAAATGAACTTGAATCAACAAAGTGCAAATAGGAATATGACAACTTACCAATTTTCCCAGTCGGCAAGATACGAGACCAAGAAATTGAAAACCTGTAACTCCCGACCCCCATTTGTTTCACCAAAGCCACATCTTCCTGTAAATAGTTGGGTAACTTTATCATTTGGGAACTCCCGGGCTATTGAAAACTCCTCTACACCTCAATGACGTTAGGAACAGTGGTAATAATTAAATTTTTTCTCGACTGTCAATTTATGTGCAGGGGACCGCTTGACTGGGCCAAAATATCTTATGTAAAGGATATATCCATAATGAATTAATCTTCACAAAACCATGTGCAACTAGAGTGTCAACCAGGTGAGAACAAACCCAATATTTTTAAAACGCTTTGGAGCGTTTGCCATATTTTTCTATATCTTATACAACGTGTATAATATTTGTTTCTGCAAGCAGAAACTACTGTGTTTTCAGATTACCAATTCAAACTTGAGATATCGCCGATAATGTGACTGATCACTAGTTTCAGTGGAATTTTTTAAATGGGGATTTTCCGGAAAAGGGGTTAAGGATTTTTGACATACACATCTTTTATGTTCGTATTTTAATTATATATTTATTTTTCTTAGTTTTGTATTGCCCTCTCATTTATATATACGCGTAATTAGATTGAATTTATGATTGGTTATAGGCCTATTCTATTTTGGGAAATTTCTCGGGGTTCAAAATGTAATTTCAAGATATGATTTTTTGATTCGTGCTGTAAATCTCAAATTACAGTAAAATTATGAGCAAATATTTTTTTTTAAACTGGAGATATCGGAGATAATGCCAAAAATGCTAACAAAATTGGCATTATTTAAACACTTTCCCCGATAGCGGGAATTTTCCTTGTTTTTTTAACATTAGAAGTAGCGACAAAACAGGGGCATGTCAGTTAAAATTCCTAAAAGTTTTAACCTGATTGAAAAACGCGTTCTATCGATCGGATATGCCTGTCACCAGCGTAACGTAGAAAAGATAAAAAAAACAGTAACATGAATCGGAAAACCCATAATAAGACTCGATAAGTTAAAATAGGAATAACGTTGTGAAAAAGGATAAGCCTACCCCACCTTGTATCGGGTATAACTATCGCATGCTACGTCTCCGTTGGTCCCGTCCACTATATTTCCTGCCGTGTGTGAAAATTCGTCCCATATGCTGGGACCACGACCGCCTTGATCAAAACCTCCTTCAATCTGGTAAGCACTTGTTGCTACGCCCCAGGAAAATCCGGCTGGAAATTCCCCGTACATGAAATCTTCGTCGTCTGTAACTTAAAAATGTTTTAAAACGACCACTAGGAAGATACGTAAGAAATGGTAGAACAACTACGCTAGTTGTTTTAATATACCAATAAATAAACTAAAAAATAACATTAAATAACTGTAAAAGGTATATCGTAATTTACATTTAATTTAAATTTTAAAAAAACTAATATTTCTACTAAACTACTAAAACGCGTGTAAAGTATATGTTGCTAATGTTTATATTTGAGTGGGAAACGACAGCTACTGAATCGAGGCGTCCGTTAAGTGCGAATGGATATCACGCAAACATATGGTTGGGAGCCCTATTGGAAAGTTCGTTTTCTGTGCGCCGGATTTTTGCGCCAACATTTTTTAACCTAAATTTTGCGCCACGCCAGTAATACTAATTTGCGCCACCACAAACAAAGTTGCATAATTTTTAATTAAAACTTTGAAATATAAAGCTTAAAGTGTCAAAAATACTGACATAAATGAAAGAAAGTGTATTCACGCCACGCCAGCATGATTTTTGGAGTTTTCTGCGCCAATACCCGAAAAAGTAGTCCGTGCGCCACGCCAGATAGGCTATATCCGGCGCATCATACGAACTTTCCAGTAGGGGTTGGGAGGACAATAGAACATGAAACTTGCTAGCTGTTTAGATTTGCCGACATGCTTTTTACACAACTGGCTGTCTAAATTGACGCAGAACTATCTTAACTAATTTTGCTTTATCAATTTATTTAAAATGCACAGCAAATTAAGAATACCTGCTTCGGTCTCCATGTTGCTTAAGTTGTTCTTCTTCATAATGAGCACAATGTTGCTAAAACCTAATAAGACAATAATAAAACATATGCACAATAAAAACAACTGTATTCTGGTGCGAGGCATAGTGATGTTACATATGACTGTCTTCAGATTACAGAGTTTGTATAGCTTCAGGCGATTTAAACACTCTGTCTGGTTAGTTCTATATGCATACCAATAAAAGGAATGATGTAAAAAAATCTGTTAAAAATATTTTTATAATTCGTTTGGCATGCATTTAGCATGAAAAACATGTTTTTGGACTTTTCTGCACACAACGAACCTACTAAAATTGCATTAATCGTTGTGAAGGAAGTTAAGAATGCAGACGACGTATCCACAAGGACACCGATTTCGCAGACCACAGGCAAATTCCCGGTACCTTCGTTAAGTAATGCACAAAATACCATTTTATTTCAGAATACCTATTTTAATAATTTTAAATACATTAAGTTAATCGTTTGCACAATCCTACTTGTATAATGGTAGACTGTATTTCTTATGGCACAATGAGACTAAGAAGTTAAACATATTTTCTTTTATTTTTGTCTTGTCACTTTAAATTTAATTATTGCTGGTTCCCTTCAGAACCCCGTTGGGAACGCATTTTGATTTTACTCCATTTTCTTTTTTTCTTTTTTTATGCGTCACGCCAGATTATTGGTAACAATGTGTTATCCAAAGAAACCCGTATATTTTATTTAGAAAATATAGCTATCAAGTTTGGATGGGTATAACTCGGGAACCCTTTAGTTTCTACTTGCATAAACAAACTTTGTACACGTTGTATGAGTTATACCAAAAGTGTTTAAATAATCAGGGAACTGATCGCTTGTTTATGCAGAAACGATTTGAAACCCAGTTTCATTACAGACTCCGTTAAAATGCTTGTTTTTATACAAAAGATATCATTTTTAAATGTACGCCGGGTTGAGTGTAACTTAAATATAATACTAGAGTGTATCAACCATCACCATTTGTATAATGGGATCTTTACTAAGACCTGCTTTGTGCGCGAGTTGTTTTCGGTCGTGTTAGCCATCGGACGACAATCTTCTATACCTCATGTCCCCAGTCGGGTTATACCGCAATGTGTTAACTTCGAATGATATTTTGCTGCAGTTTATATTGATCCCATTAAAGCACAAATTGCAGGTAACTTCTGCTACGTACGTGTCTTATCCACGTGTATGGCTACACCACGTTGCTTGGAACTTGTGGTTTATACAGCATGCACGTTATTTATTTTAGGTACAAACGCCAAACGCCACTTTAATAGAAAGTTACGTTTTAAATGAATGATTTTGCATTAATAGAATCATCCGCTCAATATATAATTTAAGTTTCCTGCAATGTTAGGGAACTTTCTGTTGGAGATGCAGTTAAACGAAAAAAGTTACTTTACATTAAGAAAAAGACTGACTTCTGGTATAAATTCCAGCTCACAGTCGAACTAAACTTATTGTAAGACATCTATAAAGGTATGTTTATTGATTTGATTTTTGTTAATACAACCTATTTTGATGTCAACGATGAATTGTGCAGATGAATAAAGCTATTTTCGTACCCCTCGCAGTTGTGCTTCTGCTTACTAAAGAATCTGACGCTTGGCAAGATGGCCGACGCAGAAACTGGGGAGAGTGAAATGAAAAACAACAACAAAAGAACTGGCAGGTAATATATATACAAAATATCTGATTAGGCCTTCTAAACCATTGGTATGAACGAGGAGGCCTAATTGAGGAAAATTATTATTTTTTCCTAAACTTAAACATTTTTGTCTTCAGGTCGACACGATGCACTAAACCTTGTTTTAAATATAGCATCAAAATAAAATAATTCTATGTAAATCGCAGCGCATTGTACATAAAACGTAAAGGAAAACGGATAGTTTTCGCACGCAGCAAAATATAACGGGCATTTAAACGTTGTCTTCAAAATACCGGTGGTTCACACGTCTCTGTAGTTAAGTTAATGGTTGTAATTCCCCTAGTGTTTGTTTGGTTGGAAGCGGCATGTGCTAGGCTTCGCAGCGGTGTTCCCGTTCAGCTGTGGAGTTTTTAATAGTGCAGTCAGTATCTTCTTAATAGTGCGGTATCTTCTATCCTTTTTATTGGAAAAATTTTCCAATTTACGAAATGGTATCAACTCAATATGTTAAGTAAATGGTTGGAGGATTTTGAGTTCAGGTTGCAGATCCCAACTTCAATTTTAAGTTTATAAAAATCTAAGGCTTTGTGTGACAGGATTTTAAGTGATAGTATACACCACCGTTAGATGTTTTGCTTATTCTGGGTGCAATATGCTTAGCGGGTGTTGCATAAGTCACACCGGATGTGTGGCCGAATGGTTATATTAAAGCGGTATTAGTAACAAACCCATCATATATTTGAGACTTATCACTTTAAAAAAAATGTTACACGACCTACAAATTTTTGAAATTAATTCTAAACTAAAGAAAAGTCATCATTGTAGTCAGTAAACTCTAATAGTTCTGGTAAAACGACGTGGTGTTTTTACGCCCCTACGATTTTATCGACCCGTGCCTGAGAAGAAACATGCGCGTTCTAATATATTTCGCTCGCGAATGAGTCTCACCAAAGCAATTCTTGTTATAGGCTCGGCAAACTGGCATTAAAACAACATATTCGGCAGCGTGTCGACTCTCACCTTTCAAGATTATAAGAACGCGGCGTACATGGACCTGAATGTAAGTTAATAACTGGTACAGTGATAACTCCGACAACAGAAAAGGTATGAGAATCAGTGACTTTGGTCAAGATATGGTTAAGGGTATTCATTAAAAATTGTGACTTTAAAGGTAACGTCGAACTATGGAGCGGACGGACGGGGGTACCAAACTACTTACACCACACAGACATTGAATGTCGCAGGCATGACAGCCAAGTTTCGTGCATACAATGTGTTCGGTGCTGACCGCGATCCTACCATCTGATGGGTGTTCTTCTGCATCGGCAGCCGAAAGGTTAGCTTAACATGGTGATTTTTATTATATTCTTATTCAATATATACAATTGTTTATTATTTGTTATATTACACCACTTAAGTCAAAAAATAGTAAACGGGTTTATCCGGTGGATGACGCCAACATTTAACACTTTAGAGACCGTTGCAAACGGGAAAATTTTCAAAACTAACTTTAAATGCTATCGAAACAAGGATGCTTAAATGTTTTTATATCTTGATGATATATTTACAATAAGTCGTAGTCTTTAAGTTTCAAATGGTCGTTCACACAGTGGGCGGGTGTGCACTTTTGAGGTGCATCCAATATCATTGAGTAAATCATGATGTATATGTGCACAATTCTCCGACCTTCCACCACTTGGATTACCAGGGTACCAATTGGTTTGGTTACTCAGGAGTGGACTGTTGTCTCCCCAAACCCATTGTCCCTCATTTGCACGGTCGGTGAGACCTAACCACAGACTTCTAAAAGCCACATTATCATTTGGAAACTTTACGATGTTATATTTGATGATTTTCCTGTAGAAACGAAGTTTGGATTTAGCGAACAAGTATTACTATTTTCAACCCGGGCGATCACATTTCATTTTGATAATGTATTTTATGTTTAAATAAGAGTTGCTCATATTATTAGACAACATGCTACTGTATAAATAACGGCAAATTTATCTTCCGAAATAAAATGCGAAGAAAAAATACAAAGCAGAAAAAAATATGATCGGCAATTATCTAAAACTCATATATTGGTTTGTACAGTAAGACATAAAACAATTATAAATATGTATACATTTAACTTACGTCCGTATGTTAATATCTTTAACACCAGCCGCCGCTAAAGTTGTGTTGATGTTGTTGCAAGCTGTTTGTGATGCGTCGTAGTCCTGTCTGGACGGTAAAACTCGGTACATGAAGCCATTTCCTGGCAGGTACCATTCTCTACCGTTAAAATCTGTAAATGTGATATTTTGTCACTTTTATTGGGCGTAGCTAAAGAAATTGGTTAAAACCGACGGTTTATATAACGCAGAAGATATTCCAAAATATTAATGTTTATTTTGGATATATTTTGCTTCTTTAGTCGAAATGCAGAATAGTCTAAATAATTGGGGTAGTCAGACATGACGTTGAGAGCAAATAATCTACTTATATTAAATACGGACAATTTTAAATATATAGCCTTATATGCAAGAGGTTATATCTACAAGCAGACAACCAGTATAATTAAATACTCGTTTATAGTAGAAATAAAATCACTAACTTGGGTAATATCTCCAATCCACAATCAGATCAGCTTCCCAGCCTGTAGACTGGTCAATCCGTTCCAGTTCAACCCAAAACCCGTTGATTTTGATTTCTTCTATTGTCACCTTGTATTTATAATGGATGTTTGGATCCTCTCTGACAGTTGCGTCCACGAATATCGGTACAGAATCCAAACACAATTTATAGATGACAAATGCCCTTTTCTTTGGGTATTCGGATGAAAGATACAAATTAAAGCTTCCGTCTGTCGAAGTATGAACTTCTGCAATTTTTTGAAAGTTAAAATTACGAAATAAAATTATTACTAAATCTTACCCGACTTGATAATGCTCAAACCACAGACAACGAACAACAAACTAAAGATTTTCATTATTGTTTGTTGTTAATAAGTCGAATTACATCTGACCATCTGAAATTATACAACAGCAGCAAGTATCGTTTTACTTTTCTTGGTAAGGCATATTCACCGACAGTTTGTCTACGTTCTACTGGGACTTAACAGCTATCTATAACATGATTCAGCATGTGTGTCTGAATATTTATTGGTAAGTTAAAAAGAACTACGCCGAAGCGAGAGCTAATTTTCGGAAAACGATGTGGCTTATTATTGCTGCATGTCAGGTTGTTTTTTTGACATGCAGCGTGACGTCAATCGTAAAAAAGGTTGTTTACGTGATATTTTTTTATTTAATTTAGACTCCTGCTCAATTCCTTTAGGTTTATGCTCATATATGCTTACCTAAATTTATTATATATTTGAACGGACATCCCCCATCAACGCAAGCCATTTCACTTGTGTTCTTTAGAACACTTATTGGAAGATTTTATAAACTATTAGTTTTTTTAAAACTCGTACTAAGTTGAAAATGGCGAAAATAATGCAAATACCATGTGTAGTTATTGTTTTATGCAATCTTATGATGCTTGTGCATAGTGGTTAGTATGGCACAATATTCACTAAATATCGCCACCCGTGGTTGTACATAAATTGGATCAGTTAGAATGAGATAAAAAGAAAAGAAAACTGCAAACTGAACAGTACGGCACTTTGTGATTAAAAACTATAAATCTAGTACATTAAAGCAAAAATCGACAGACAATTCATGTTTAAAACAAGATTTTTATTTTCACCCGAATTTTAAGTCTCCTATTGAAATAAAATGTTTAAATACCATTAGTGTCAGTGCGGCAAGTGTATTGTATTAAAGGTGAAAGGATGTAAAGTCGAAAATGACTAATGTGTCTTAGGTAAAACCATGGGGGTGGACACACGGGCAATCTTCAGATCACCTCGCGCCCACCGTCGGGTTACCGGAGCTATTGCAGTGGGTTGTATATGATAGACACGTTCTTTCAATTTGGTAGAATCCATTAATCCGCTAAGTTAGGCAGGATAGGATAGGATATTCATGTTTTTCCGCGTGAATGGGAAAACCAGGAGGGGTTAACACACAGGCAATTGCCAGATCACCTCGCGCCCATCGTCGGGTTACCGGATCTATTGCATTGTGTTGTGTATGATTCACACTATCCTTCAATTTATTAGAACCCATTAATCCGTTGGGTTCGTAGTGCCTTGCTCAAAGACACAACCGAACTAGAAACCAGTTTCGCACCTGCAACATTTCGATTTAAATGTGACGCACTAAACCGCCAGACTAACCGGCCGGACCATAGACGGACAAATACAAGTCAACAATACACCTATGTACTTTCATCATGTGTAAACAATTAGTAAAGAAAACAAACTAAATGCTGAAACGAAATTTTTAGTATTTTTAACAAAGAAATACCCCAGTAAGTTGTATTTTGTGTATACTTTTCAGTCAAAAATATTAGATGATCAAATTGAATATTTTTATATGGCCAAGCACCCGTTCTAAAATTGATTTGTAACGTCAAAAGGTAAATATGAGGATAAGAAAGAGTACAATAAATTTTCGATGCTTTTAGTTAGCAGTAATACCGCCAAAGCTTTCCCGATTTGTTATTTCTACTTCACCAGCCTTGTGTTCAACACCAACCACAAAACACAGGATAAATGAATAATATCCCTTGATTCAATAAAGCAGGGATGAAATCGTTTTTGTTACTTCTACGACCTTATCTGTTAGCCCACCAACTGCGGCTTGAAATTACTTTAAATGATCTAGAAAATGTGATAGCAAGTGTGGAACCATTTGAATCAATGACACCTGTATTTAACCATTTGTAGAGCTTTAAAAGTATTCTGCAAATACCACAAGATCACAAACGAATCATCGATCATTCGTGGGAGTTCGTCGAAGACATTTTGGAACGTTTACATTACACAACGCATTCCGATGGTGACGCGTAAAGAAGCCTGCCTAACTGTGTGTGTTATTTGAAAAGTATTTTGCGGAGTGTATTGATTAAACTATTGTAATATTGGCCACATAGCTCTTCGACGATTGGCCAAGCTCTGTTTTGCGTTCGAAGGCGGATGGTATTTCTTAATAAATATATGTAGGTATGGTGCTGAATTTTGGACATTACTTTAATTTTAAACAAAACTATAAAATATAGCCATTTACCATTAGTGTCACACCCAAGGAGACATCCGTGTATTTGCATAATTGTGACCAGGACTAGGATCGGCCGCATGCAACTGTTTGGTGTGACCGCAGTGCGCGACTTTCACAAACAGGTTACCGGAGCTATTGCAGTGTGTTGCGCACGATCAAGACGTTCCTTCAGTTTTAGTTAAACCCATTAAGCCAGCGGATGGTTTCAGTCTGGCCTGTGACTGTTTTCGTAAGAACAACCTTTCGGCTGCCTGTAGACCACCGACGCTCTTACCGAGTATGGGTGTTTCCAACGTTATGTCGAGCTTGTAGCATATGCATGAGTTAGTTATCAAACTTGCACGCTATAACTGAGTATACATAGTTATATTCTGTAAGATAATATCAAAACGTTTTATACCTGTTTTAGTCAATGTAATTTTTTTATTCTGTATTGGTGAACTTATAATTTAGCCAAGTTTGTTTTATTTTATTACGTTAAGAAATACAGAAACAGTTCTAGGTCAAGCTATTTATATTAAACCTGATTGACAGCTATGCGAACAAGCAATATTTTTGATGTAAATCGTTCATTTCTTGAGAAATAGGGACATATTTTATACCAATTATCGAGTTTTTGCCTTGTAAATGCAACACAGTTTGTTTTATTTTAATATGTTGAGAAATACTGAAAAGATAATGGGTCAAGCTCTTATAGTTATGTAGCCATTAAGGGTTCGCGTATAAGACTTGTAGTTTGTGCTGAATCTTGTTTTCGTAAAACCAATAAACCAGAGCAGGATATAATCGCTTGCTAACACGTTTGAAGTTCAACGCACATACGCATCATTAAAAGGCGCGAACACGTGAAAATTAGTTCACGATAAAATAAGAAGCAGGGCGCACGCTATAATAACTAGAGAGTGTCAACCACGTGTTAACCACCACTATTTGTAAAACACATGTTGTATACCCTATATTCATGCTACAGGGTCCCTAACCACAATTTGTATTTTATACACTAAGTATATAGTTTGTTTCTGCAAGCATAAACGCATGGGTCCCATAATTAACAGACCAAACTTAATTTACATTTTTAGTTGAATAAAGAATAAACGTTTTAAATTTACGAACATTTTACCACAAATGTTTTAAATTATAGCTTGTTTTCAAGCGCTGTAGTAAAATAAAGCTAAATTTCCAAAACGGCCCGATTTAGTTTTTCATGATTTCAGGGAATTCCCCTGGGTTTGGTAGATAAGTTTCTGTTTTTACATAAGTGAGTCATGTTAAGTAACAATTCTTAAAGTTTTAATCTGATTTGTCGACTTCTTGTTGAAGATGTCATTGCGATATGGCATGTCTGCCACAATCAAAATTTAGGAACATATCTTTGTTTTCATGTAAATTAACCTAATTAAATGTTTTCTTTTTTTAATTGGCACAAAGTGTCTAATGTTTTAACATTTTACCGAATTTTATTAAAATTACAGCAGCCGTTCAAGTGCTATGCCCAAAAAATCTAATTTTTTAGAAAAAAAAATGTTTTGATTTTTAACGTCTCAGGGGAATTTCCCTAGATTCATTACCCAAAATTTTGGTTTCTGCTTATCTAGATTATGTTCTGTTACAAATGTCAAATTTTTATTGCGATTTTATTACTCCTTTTGCTAGATTTCGGGGCAACATGGCATGCTTGTCACAATCATAATTAGAGAACAAAATCCGATTTTTAGGGTATTTCCCTAGGTATTTTTTTTATTTCTTTTAAGTGTTAAATCAGTGACTAATGCACTTACATTCCACCAAATCTGATTCAAATTGTATCGGTCGTTCAAGCGCTATGCCCAAAAAAGGCTATTTTTTAGAAAAAAATACCGTTTTGGTTTTTAACGTCCCAGGGAAATTCCCCTAGATTTATCACCCAAAATTTTAATTTCTGCATATCTAGACCATGTTGTCCAACAAATCACCGAGTTTCATTGCGATTTCATTAACCCTTCTGGTAGATGTCGGGGCGACATAGCATGCCTGTCACAATTATCATTTAACAGCAAAAGTTTAATTTTTAGGGTATTTCCCTAGGTAATTTTTTTATTTCTTTTAAGTGTTAAATCAGTGACTAGTGCACTAACATTCCACCAAATTTGATTCAAATTGGAGCAGCCATTCAAGCGCTTTGGCCTAAAAAGCTATTTTTTTAGAAAAATATGACCGTTTTTGTTTTTAACGTCCAAGGGGAATTCCTCTAAATTAATTACCCAAAATTTTGGTTTCTGCATATCTAGGCCATGTTGTCTAAAAAATCACAAAGTTTCATTGCGATTCCATTATTCCTTCTGGTAGATGTCGGGGCGCCATAGCATGCCTGTCACAATTATCATTTAACAGCAAAAGTTTAATTTTTAGGGTATTTCCCTAGGTAATTTTTTTATTTCTTTTAAGTGTTAAATCAGTGACTAGTGCACTAACATTCCACCAAATTTGATTCAAATTGGAGCAGCCGTTCAAGTGCTATGGCCTAAAAAGCTATTTTTTTAGAAAAAAATGGCCGTTTTGGTTTTTAACGTCCAAGGGGAATTCCCCTAAATTTATTACCTAAAATTTCGGTTTCTGCATATCTAGGCCATGTTGTCTTAAAAATCACCAAGTTTCATTGCGATTCCATTATTCCTTCTGGTAGATGCCGGGGCGCCATGCCATGCCTGTCAAGCGTTTGACAAAAAAAAAAAAAAAAAAAAAAAACGGACAAAAACAATATGTGTCCCATTTTTTCAATATGGGACCCATAATCCAAAGAGGCACAACCGACCGGTTGGTCTAGCGGTTAAGTGCGTCGCTTTTCAATCGAAAGGTTGCAGGTGCGAAACTGGTCGCTAGCTAGTCGGTTATTTCCTTGTGCAAGGCACTTTACGGACATTGCCTGAGCCCAGCGGATTAGTGGGTTCTACCAAATTCAAGGAACGTGTCTATCATATACAACACACTGCAATAGCTCCGTTAACCCGACGGTGGGCGCGAGGTGATCTGACGATTTCCCGTGTGTTAACCCCCTTGGTTTTCCCATTCACGGGGATATACATGAATATCCTATCCTATCCTATCCCAACGAAGAAATTACACTGTTACAGTTAACCCGATTGACGGCTAAATATGGTTTTGCCTTACGAACATCCGAGTTTCGATGTAAGTCGTATAGTTTTTCGATATTTAACTTATGCATATATGTTGCTTTTAATGATAGGCCAAGAATTCGGAAAACCACAGTTTCTTTTCACTTTGGTCGGTATAATAATTTTATCTGACAATATATTGCTTTACAGTCAGTTGGAGTTTATTCCATATAAAATTGAAAGGTCATATATAATTTGCTTCTGATGTTGGGACAAGAATTCGTGAAACTGCAGTTTCTTAACACTGGCCAACAGTCCGTTTAATGAAGCTATTTTAATGGGTTGTATACCGCAGAGAAATGGATTTAGTTTTTGTTAAACCCATTACTTTCCGGGTTCAGTTATCGATCGACGAACTTTTGTGCCATCTATCACCCGAACTGGAGCTTATATCCGAAGAGATACCACTGGATTCAGCAGCTTCTTTAAGCGGTAAAACCAGTACAACTCTCACACGTGTGGACCTCTATCTTTTAATGAGAACTTAAATATCTTTATGACTGCCCTGGTGTAATATTACAGAAAATTGTATAATAAATTGTATATATGGAACAAGAATATAATAAAAAATAACTGTACATCAATTGTTTTGCTGCATTTAACAATAACTGGTAGCTTGTCGCAACTTATAGGATAGGATATAGGAACTTATAAAGATTATGTGAAAGTCACGTCGGCCCTAACAGAGCTCTGTTAATTAAAAATCATTACTATAGTATTTCTACTTATGCTTTTTATTTAATATTTTTGACCTACAGATTGAACAACACACTGTGCCCTAACCTGTTTTTTATTCTATTTTTTTCTATCATAAGGCCACTTAACATCAATACTGCCAAAATACTGTGGTTCCAAAGATCCGACAACAAGTAATTCGAGAGATTTTTCATCAAGAAGACCTTATGATACAAACGTAAAGATGGCAGCCTAATGTAATCAAAAAGGTCGCAACTAAACCTTATAATTAAAATTGGGACCTTGCTGCAACATTATTAGGATAGTATAAAATATTCATGTTTATCCCCGTGTATGGGAAACCAAGGCGGTTAACGGACGGGCATTTTTTAGATCACCTCTCGCCTATACCCGGGTTACCGGATCTATTGCAGTGTGTTATATATGATTCACACGTTCCTTTTTTTAAGCAGAACCCATTAATCTGTTGTGTTCGGGCAATGTCCGTTATAAACGCCTTTCCATAAGACACAACCGATGACTAGCTAGTGACCTGTTTCCTATCTGAAACCATTCCGCTGAAAGGGATCGCACTATACTACCAGGCTAATTGGTCGGACATATTATTTCTTAATTTGCTAGCCAACCGTATTTGGCTAGCTATGTATTTTAAATATTCTTATTGATTTATTTTGTTTTTATTTTTCGCTATTTTGTTATTTTAATGGTGCATTACTGTACTGCACTTTCTCCCTCTCTTCAATGAGTGTTATACAAAATTCATGTTATGCACATTATATTTTCTATATATTTAAAGTAAATGTGCCCGGGTAAGTGTGTTTGAAATTGATATTGTCGACATTAGTGGAATTATATTTATTCAGTTATATCCATTTTCTTTTGTCGTCTTTTTCTGTTCCTGTTCCATGATTAACTTGATTTGCCAAAACGTAATACTGAGGCAAAAATGAATAAACTAAACAAAACTCAATGTACTGTTATAGGCTTACGTACCTTGTCATTTTGGATATATTACAATAAATGCCTGTCTTGTTCGGTCTATAACCCGCTAAGTGTCTTGCTCATGAACAAACTGACAAAATTGGATGAAATCGATCTTAGTACCCTTTGGATGACGACCCGACGCGCTATACATTTGAGCTACATATTGTTTTATTAACGACAGAGAAGTTTGGAGTGTTTATAATAATAATACACGGGATTATTTTTAAAATATAGAGATAAATTAAAAAAAACTTTCATAAAGATCATATTTTATCCAAATTGATGACGGCACAGAAACAAATGTTACGTTGCAGTGGACATACTAAACAAACAGTTGCATGATTGGTTTAGTTTCAGAAAATTTGACTGCAGGTCTGACCATCCATCCGTCTTGTATTGAATTTGTTAGGTGTGATAACTAAAAATACGCCGTAGGAAAATTAATTCAGGTTGGAATATTTGGCTATAGACATGATTTACTTTCAATCAAGTTACAATAATAGAATGAAAGGCACTAAGATTTTTCTCATATTTTTAATATAGTCTGGCATGGCTTCGATAATCGGATGATGCACTTTTTATGGTTTATTTGTGTATAAATATAAACGATACCAAGGTAATTTGCCAAAAATGGCGCAGATGTGCAGAAGGTTATTTTAATAGAAGGTGTTTTCACATTTACAGCATAAACCACGGAATGCATTGCACATGTATTTGGTATGCCGTGCGTAGGAGACTATAGTTACACTAGAATTTATTTCAAGAATGCAAATGCCAGCAACAACGCCGCTAGCCGTCTTACTCATAACCTAAATGTCAAATATCTCAGTAAACTATGTTGCTCGTGCCCCTGAACGAACTTTTAATACGGTCTATAACTCTATACGTATATAAGTGATGTAAACTAGCGAGCTTTATTTTTTCAATGCTACAACTGAATATAAACAAAAAAGTAAAAATGATGTAAATTGTATAAATAAAGAACTATACAAAGGGCGAAATAGTGATAATGTCACAACAATAGACATAAAGGGAAACAGTGGTGCAAATAACCCGAGGTTTGAAAACATTTCAGTCGAAATGACAAAAAATAAGGAAATGTTAATCAACAATATCCGTTAATTCATCACACCTTTAGTTGTGATTAATTGAAAATAGCTTTTCACCGAAATCCAAAGTCACCACCTATCGATTACATCCTAATTAATTCTACTTTTTTTAGATTTCCTAAACCTAAATGGACTTTTGGTTCAGCAGCGAATGTTGCATTGTTTATTTGCACAATACCTTAATCCGACGACCCGTGTTTTTTTTAAATATGTTAATGACGTCATAATTTAAACATCCGGTTTGGACGGAAATCGAATTGTGTCATTTGTGGGAGCCTTGGCGCGAATTTTAAACCTCGCTTTTTTCTAGTGGTGTATAAATAATGATTTTCTAAGCAAAAATGTTAACCTAATAAGAAAAGCTTAAGTTATTCTGTTTTCGTGCTGCGTTCGGACACTTTGCTTCTTTATTATAATTATTTGGCGTTTTGCCGCAGTTTACTTACTTCTTGGAAACTAAATAGTTATTGAGAGTGCAAAAACCAACGCCGCCTTGAAGCATACGATACAGGCTTAATAACCTATGTACCTTTTTAAGAACAGCTAGGCCCATATAACACAGTGCCATATACTTTCGCTAACAACATACCATACGTGTATTATCTAGACACGTTTTACTAACATATTTGATCGTATCTAACCAACTTGTTGCTGGAAATATAAATAATCTTGTTTCAGACATTTTAGATTATTCACCGATATCTAAATAATTTGTTATTTTCTATATTTTGAACTCTGCCTAATATCTGTTTGATGGCGCACATGAGCACTTAAATTTGACCTATTTTGAGAGTCGTGGAGGAAAAAAACTGGTCTCTACTTGACCACACATGGAATTTGCCTTCTTTATTTTTGTAAAAGCGAGAGAAACGTGTCTCGCATTTCGCTTCCATTAGATCGAGGAAGCAGAGGAAACGGTATAGGACCACCAATGTTGTCGGTATATTAACGTGATGTAGACTCAGTTGAGTCTACTCAGTTTAAATATATTATCTGGCGTTGCAGCTATAAGTGAATAGCCAGCTGTAATGGGTAATTTGGTATGCAAGTCACAAAGAAGACAGTATTCGTATGCACATCTAGACCTTCTGCGCTATAAACGTGTAAGCATGTTACTTGTACAAACAGAGTGACTAGACAAATACGATCAGCGCATTTAAGCATGATATTCATTAATAAGGCTTGTAATACGCTCCACCATAGCCGAAACAGCTCGGTTGTAAAGATTGCTTACTGGTTTAGTTTATTCAAACTTTATTTACAGCCCATATAATATACCCTGGATACGTTAGAACTATGTGCAAGGTCGAACCGATAATCAGTTAGGCAGGTAAACTCTTTATTATTAACCCTGATGTGTACGAACCTATGACAGTGTCTCGTATATACACACGTGTTGCGCTTAGACAGACAGCGCTCTAGGCAGGTAGAGATAAAAGTTGTACCCAAGAGCATTCACGCTGCGCAGCTGCTTCACGTGCTTAAGGTCGTGGGAAGCCAGCGACATCCACATACACCATCGACCTCTACCTCTTATACTATCCCGACCAATTATATAACTCTTTATACTTGCCACTAAGAAGCTTTACACTTTTGGCAAGAACCACGTAACATGAAACAACATTTTTATAAGCTACCACATCAGTAACGATAACATACGAAATAATTACGGCCTTGGAGCGGTATTAACGCGTATAGAAAATTATTAATTGTTTAAAAAACTGACTTCTCTTAACTACGTTTCGCAAATTTTAATATTTTTACATTTTGAATTGGTTGGGCTTGTTAACAGACTTGGTGGAATAAAACGATTTATTTCAATGTTATTTTTCTCCATTAATTCGATAAAAGTTCTAACCAGCAAAACGGCAACCGCATCAACACAAGATATAATATACCTATATGTCAAATAGAAATAAACGTTGTAGTGAAATCTGCATTAATGACATCTAATTGCAGGTAGAACGCCGTAGGTTGCATAACTTGGCGATTTACGTTTTATTCAATTACGTTATCTAACCAACGTCATCAAATCTACGTCATCGTATCTACGGATTATGACATCACTACCAAACTACAATTAGAAGAAACATCCAGCGTTAATTGACGATTGGAAGCGATGACGGAAGAATTTTAACCCGAAGAATCAACTAACCCACTAAACCTCCCTGCCCCTGTTAAGGTGTTTAACTAACTTTCTAACATGAGTCTTGCCTGCGAAGAAACCTGCGTGTTAGAACGCACGTTACGAGCGAGGAAAGACCCGGTATTATTGAACGATCCTAGGGTTTTGCGCAACTTATTGGAGCTGGAAGAAAGGTACCTGGTTTCAACCAGTTATTTTGACTGCGTGCAACGAGATGTGCAGCCTTATATGCGGAAGATCGTGGCAACGTGGATGATGCAGGTGGGGTGCTTTGTAAGCGCGCCACATGCGCAAATACTTAGGTGTCGTTTTTATGACTGTGTGTGGGTATTCCAAATAGTTCCTACGTGAAATTTGCATCCTAGCTAGCCATGAATGCGCGTACCGCTTATAAAGGTTTATTCGCACGTAATTGGATCTACACGGATGGAAGTACGGCACTGGTAAACAACGTGACCTGCTGATCATACCTCGGCAATTATCAGAAGACGCCGTATTATGCAAATTCCCTAAACCTTCATAAATATATACCCAATGTACACAAGTGTGTCGAGCGCATACCACTGCTTCCAGACATCGTATCAAAGAAGCAAATTTCCTTTAGTGGTTAATAAATAACTTCGTTTTCCGGTTCGGTCGGCTCACCAAAGGGTCACAGCACAGTCATTCACAAAAATCTACTTTGTGTAATAGATTCATTAAAAGGTTGCTTCCATCCCGTTCGTTTTGTGTTACACCGGCCCGATAACTCTAAACAAAAGAACTTAAGTTTAGTTTAAAAGTAAGATTTCCAACAAAAGGACTTGTTTAAAACATTTTGACATTTCTACCACTCAACGGCGCTCATAACAACGCAACTCAAGAGCTTTGGAGCGCAGTTGAACATTCCAATAAAACGCAAACAACGACCGTCGTCTATACCGCTTTGCGAAGCACTTTTACCGCCGTTCCATTAGTTAATCGCTTCGCTTCTGCTGCCAGATCAGGCATACCACGAGTTTTAGCCACGTATCCACCATTGTTAAAAGTATACCATTGTAAAAACTCATTTTAGTTGTTCATCACAAACATTTAAACAACTGCTATTTAAATGGTAGTTATTGGGTATTGATTACGTAATGAACGTGGTATTCGAGTCGCTTGTTGATACAGCGTCTTGTACG
Organism: Ciona savignyi; assembly: GCA_000149265.1. Lineage (NCBI taxonomy): Eukaryota > Metazoa > Chordata > Ascidiacea > Phlebobranchia > Cionidae > Ciona > Ciona savignyi. The sequence goes on from CH003374.1 coordinate 597,155, forward strand.
CGGTCGTCATTTCCGGTCACAAACGATATTTCCGTTTTCGTTTTAATCTTCCAATCACAAATAAAACATATCAAGATGATGCTGCTTACATAATAAGAGACATATATATTATATATATGTGTGTCTATATATATATATATATATATATATGGCAATTGAATTTAAATGTCCACAAACCGGGTTAACTTGCGTCAGATTCAATTTGGTAGTTGGCAACAGAACTAACCGACAAATTTCGATATAGAGTTGTATATAATATATAGACAATAAGAATGAAAATTGTACATGCCTCTATAAAAACCAATGTAAGAACACTGAACTGACTGACATTAAAACTTTCTTACACAAACAAACTAACAAAAAAACACTTTTATAGCATCCCTGTAACCAGTATATAAATGCCAAAGTAGGGTTTAAACCACACAGCCATTATACAATGGCACCACTGTTGCCAAGCCTTTATTAACTAACTGTAATATAGGATCCTCTAATTTTTAGCCACCCCAGTGTAGTAATTACCCCACCCCAAATTTGCATAAAACACGTACCCTAATATTTAGTCAGCTAATACCGATAACACGTTATTTTACCTCAAAAAAACACTTTAATTATTTTAGAATCTTCAGTTTTTTATTATTTATTATACAAAGTTGCAAACCACATTACTGATAAGCTAGAAACATTACTTGACCAAAAAAAGTAAATCGACCGACTAAGTTAAAAAGCCCCGTTTTTACCAAGGTATGCGAAGAACAAAGGTGTGAAGATGATGTGTTTCCACTTTCTATGAACTATCTTGATCGATATTTAAGCGTTCAACCAATCCAACGAACTCAACTGCAATCTCTCGGCTCTGCATGTATGCTCATTGCTTCCAAGGTGAATTTGATTGCTAGCATAACTGACATTTTTCTGACTTTGGGATAAAGAGAGAATCCTTAAGTTTAAGATAAAATCACCTATGTGGAATTGGAAGATTCTATGTAATGTCCATCCACTGTCATTTGTGATTTAGTTCATTTTTTGCATTTTCTAGTAGAATTGAAAATAAGTTTATTTAGGCTGCTTTTGTGTAAAAACTGGTTAGTAAAAAAGTCAATGAGAAAAATACAGCTGTAAAATATTTTAAGTTTTAAACAATTTCTAAACTTAATGCACTTTTCTCTGCACATGCTTTTTATGCACAATTTGGGTGGTGCCCATCATAAATTTCGGGCATATATGTACATTGTGTAACATTATGACACTCATATTCTTAATTTTTTACTCTATGATAAAATATATTTTTAAACTCTAGTTTTAATTGATTCACTTTGTACTGTGATGTTGGGGTTCCATGAGCTAATATAAATATAATTTTCTTTACTTGATTTTTTTAGTTTTATACAAAATCTTTCCATTTTTGGACGGTTGGACGGATGGGAAAGGAAATAATCTTAATGTTATTACGGGTTTACTGTTTTTTTAGTAAGTTTCCGGTGGCAGTATGTTTTGTTTTAACTAAGTACTACATCCGAACTGTTCTGGTACAATTGGTACCGAATATTATGTTTTTTTAGTGCCTTTAGAACATAGTTGATAAGCCAGTCATTATCAGACCTTGTTATATACATGTAATTGCCTAAAAGAGGTTGTTATTTACCACACTAGAACCATTAAGATTAAATTTAAAATATACTTTTTGTTTACTTTTTGTAAAATACAACGTAAATTGTAATGCGAAAAAACATGTTTATTCTGGTTTTTAAACTACCAGCATAAAAATCTGTCATGTTGATTTTTTATAACCATCAGTTTTGCACAAAAGTATTATCAGTTGTTGGAGTATAACTTATATTACTTTTGAGTAGTTTAGTTAAAGCGTCTCTTGCATTTAATGCCTCAGGTGAAGGAAACCCTCCCTCTTACTACTGAGAAACTAGTCGTATACACAGACCACTCCGTCGGCCAGGACGAACTTTTGGTGAGTATCGTAGTTTACATGGAATTCCGCGGCGATTCAAACGCCCGATCCTCGCCGATTGTTGCCAATATTTACCGATCATTTTTTTCTTCAACCGGTTTAGCGATGCGTGCAAACAATGCGACATTCCTTGCGATTTTCATTGTGACGTCATCGGAGAGGCGCGCGGTGAGGTCTTTATAAATGGAAACGGACAATTAAAGGCGTTGCAGAAAGTGGGTTAATAATTGCCAGGACGAAAATAGCTTGGAGCAAACTTATGCGCCACGCCGAGCAGATGCCAAGTGCTCAACTTTACACTGTTTAACTACCAACTCGGAACTTCATTAATTCGTACAAACAAGTTACCGCCGCTGGCCTATGGTCGTACTTCTACTAATGTTGTTACGTGGTCGGGTGGCGATGGAATATAAATGTCCATAAAACCGGGTTAACTTCGGTCACATTGAATTTGGTAGTAGGCAACAGAACCAACCGACAAATTGCAATACAAAGTTATTCAAACATATTTTGTAATTTTTTAAACAATTTTTTGTCATCGCCTTTTCGCGATGTGACAGACCGGTTATTACTGACGTCATAAGTCACGTGAGATTGCGGGCGCCTCGCTGTCGCGTCGAATTCGATTATTATGTGACAATTGGTTCTTTCATCTCCGGATCGAACGGGCGTAAAATTAAACGGGTCAAAGGTCAAGTCGGGGCACGTGCTTGGCTACGTCATCGCACAGCACTGTGATGTCACAATAGATTATTATAATAACGAGGCATTGGTTGGGATTGGGAGTACTGGAATGTTACAGATGTTAAACGGGGCGCGATGGGAAAACATTTAAAAGTATTTTAATGAAGTGATTGAGTTGTTGATTCTATTAAGGCGAACTATATGGTACACCGAGATCAAATAATAGTTTGCTACTTTGGCTACACATATAATCTGCTGATTTTACAACTTCGTTGTTTTGTTCCCTTCCAGTTTGATTCCTACCTTAATAGCCAGTTATCCTGCATGACCAGGTAGAATGATACGTCATTTATACACGTGACTAACAAAAATTCTGATGCGTGGTGGCTCGCCCAGCGCTATCATTTTAAAACATCAAAATCAATTCGTATATTACCTATAGCAAGCGTCAATTGCCGTTGACATTTTTTAATCCAAATTGTCCTCAGAAATTTGAGCTATTACTCCTGACACAACTGAAATGGGACGTTTTATCTGTTACCCCGATCGACTTTGTTGACCAAATTCTCCACCAACTCGACCTTGAGGACGCGGTATCCGCTGTAGCGAGAAAACACGCCCACACTTTCATTCATCTCTGTTGTACAGGTACTGTTGTATGTTAGTCGTGATTTGTCGATTGTTAAGTTTTCTCACAAGTGCCTTATATTTGCAAACTAATTAAATCAATCTCGATACTTTCATCGATTTGATCTGCTGGCTTAACTGGATCGAACAAGCAGGTTACAACTATATAAGCTTTAATCTTTAATGTTCCATATGTTGTGTTGTTTAAAGTGTGGCGCACATACGCAGGCACACACACGCACAAGACACATCGCTCTTATTACGGGAAATCCTGTGTTTTACATCGGCTCTGTTGCTTCATAGAACCAATTGTTACGTCACAACGCACCACTGAGCGTAAAACTAAACACCAAAATTTAACGCAGTGGTGACTGCGAAATTTTGGGCTAAAATTTTACTGCGGCAACACTGCGGTGGTAGCTAGCCACAGCTTTAGTGACGAAACAATCAACCATTGAAAAACGCAGGATGTGACGTTTCATACTTACTGCATAGTTCGGATGGCAGTAAGGTCGTCCCCGTTGTTAAGTATTTATATAAATAAGCCATGAAATTGGACGAAGTCAACTTCCGCGTATCCAATTTTCGGCTTAAAACGGGTATCTCCCCAATACGCGAAACTGATCGATCACATTAGATGTTTTCGGAAAAATTCGCGGAATTTCGGAGAAAAATGGATCCTTCAAAATTCACCTTTTGGTGATTTATAATCACTGCGTTGCATTACCTAGCAGTTGACCATATACAGTCAAATGCTATCTATAAATATGGGCCAATGTGTGCTGTACAAAACAATGGTTCGATTATGTAGCATTTCAAAGGAATGTGTGTTTCCACTCACTGCGTTTAATGCATGTTGTATACGCATCATTGTATAATAGACGAGCAAAGCATGCACCACACCAACCGCGCAAACCTTCCTGCTCGCCTGACCGATTTAAGAAGATTAGTTGATCTCGAATCTCGCGTTCACTTTCCGACTATCTCCGCAGACCACAAGTTCTCGGTGTACACTCCGTCGATGGTGGCTGCCGGAAGTGTTGGCGCCGCTGTTTCCGGTCTACCTTCCGCTTCAAGAATATGGTCGTCGCGGCAACGGTTGCTAAGAAAACTACACGAGATTACTGGCGTCGATTTGGTAAGTAATAATGTGCATTACCAAAAAAATCATTATTTTTAACCCCGCCAATTTGTCATAATACCGCGTACTTATGGCGGGTGGACAGAAGGTTCCATTTGTTATAAATTTACAATGTTATAAATACTTTTTTTACACTTCTGCGTTATTAAGTTTTATTTGCCGGCATACACAAAGTTTTTCGGTCTGTGAGGTGTATGTAAGAGAAGTTGCGTGTTACGATTCGCGAATTGCTCTGGACAATCGAGCGAACAATGGCATTATTACGTCGAAAAGTGAGTCTGCTTGGAGACTAAAAGCGTCCACGTGCGGATCAGATCCGGAAATATTCTCTCAAATCTTGAACAATCGAAACTTGGAAATCACCCATCGCCCAGTATTATACGACCTTGTCATAGTTACAGGAACGGGCTTGATAATTAACCCGCGGTGATTGTCTCCAAACAATTCCTATTCACAAACAGGAAACCACTCAACCGCGGAGTCACGTGGTAACCACCGATGCACGGTGACTGACCTCATTTTACCTTCGCGCTCTAATTACGTCACCATCTGGTTTGTTTCATGACGAAACTTTAGCAGTTTTGTCTTATGACGTCATAGATTAAGCACGAGTTTGTTGGATCATTAAAACAGCTCTATCTCCATATGAATAGGCTTTCTGTCGTCACAATAGAAAATTCTTCACGAAGCCCTGAAGCATTGTTCTATGACGTAATAATAGCTCGTGGGAGAGGCGCTTTTAGCGCATTCCAATATTACGTCATAGATAACTGTGTTTAGTAGCAAAGTATCAGGTTACCTGGGGTCAAATGCAATCAGAATTTTTACCGAATAATGACGTTTTTGTTGTTTTACTGGTTGGGATTATGACGTAACCAGAGGCGTTGTGGTGCGACAGTCGGTATGTAAAGCACGCGATGGTCGTGGGAACTAGCGAAGCATTCGTTCAAGTGCGTGCCGTGTGCAAGTTTAATAGCGAGCTTTAGAGGCCTGGTTGGCCGGAAAACCTATGTTTTCTATCCACAGTATTCCAAGTAACTTCCAACTGGCACTCCTTATTTTTATGCAACCAGGCATCACTGGGATGTAAATGTCGCTGGAAACACTG
>CH003373.1:0-29967 GCA_000149265.1 Ciona savignyi
ATTGTCACTCACAAAAGAATGCAATATACACCCGTGTCCTGCCAGGTTAGTAGTAAGATTTATTTTTTTTTATATTTATTAGGACCTATAGATTATTAGCCCAGAAAAAACTTTCATTCAGTATGAGGAGGAGGATAGGATATTCATCTTTATTCCCGTGAATGGAAAAACCAAGGGGGTTATCACACGGGCAATCGTCAGATCACCTTGCGCCTATCGTCGGGTTACCGGAGCTATTGCAGTGTGTTGTATATGATAGACACGTTCCTTCAATTTGGTAGGACCCATTAATCCGCTGGGTTCAGGCAATATCCGTGAAGTGCCTTGCCCAAGGACACACCGACTAGCGACCAGTTTCGCACCTGCAACCTTTCGATTGAAAGGCGACGCACTTAACCGCTAGACCAACCGGCCGGACGAATGGATGCCACATTATTCACATTCTGAAAAGAAATGCCATGTTAATACTTTTTTCAAACAAAAGTAATGTTAATTAGTAAATATACAATAAAATGAAATTGTTACTTGCAACCGTGGAAATAATTTATGTCGTCTTGGTTTATATTTGATCTCGAACATGCCAGAGCTGTTTATATATGTGATACAGGTGATAAGGGTTAGCCATGTAGGTTCCTATACTGCATAACCAATCAGTTTTATTTATCCATTAACAAATGACAATTTTTTGTACTTTTCTAAATAGAAATTAGAAGACTTTACCGCCAAATAACCTATAAGATACAGCCTGCATTTAAGTTGTAAAAATATATAGGCCAACGAGCTACTTCATTTACATGACAAGAACTATTTGCCATGCTAGTTTCTGATTTTTGTATGTTTTTAGGATGAAGGAGGGGGTAGTTTACTGTGTGAGTGTTATTTATAGGTCGTTAGCCAAACCCATTTAACTTAAACTGTAAATTAAAACCAACTCAAAATATACGATGCGTTCGTCAGATGGTACGCGACCGAATGGGGTCGCTGCAGCCGAACCTGTGGCGGTGGAATTCAGTTACGTCAGGTAACTTGCAAAATGGAAACTGTAAATGGAGATGTGTACACTCGTGAAAGTCGGTGTGACGAATCTTCTAAAATCAGGCGAACACAGCAATGTAACCAGATTGAATGCCCGGCGCACTGGAATACTGGTCCCTGGTCAAAGGTGATTTTTTGTCAGTGGAAATGTAGGCTAAGTCTGAGCAGTTGAAACTCAGACTGCTTGTTTGTTGTATACACCTTTGCAAGCATGAATAATTTGCGCGTAATCATTCATGCTATTTATCACATCTGTGCCATAAACCCCGCAGTGCTCTCGCACATGCGGAAGAGGAATTAGATCCCGAGCGGTGCAATGCCGAAGTGGAAAACGGGCGGTGCGACACACACAGTGTGACCGTCGAATTCGACCAAAGCATCGGCAGCAGTGTATCATAGCTTACTGTCAAAGGAAGTATCAATGGTTTATCACGGCATGGAACCAGGCAAGCATTCATCGCTTTGCATGATGTTATTTGTAATATTGAATTTGTTGAGACATTAGTAACCTGATGGTATTTAACTAACTCTAGGCGAGAGGCGTTGAATATTCTCTTTTATTTTGATTGAACACATTTTGCATCTTTACCAATCGAGGTTTGTGATTCGTGCATCATAAATTGTACACTTAATGTCCCCATTCATCAGTTGTTACAACCAATGTGTATACCGACCAAGTCGTCACATATATAATTTAATGCTTCTGCACGATTCATCTCTACGAGCCGCTGTATTTATGCATTGTGTCCTGCAGAAAGTCAACCTAATAGAACGATAAACCCAGTTATCTTTTTAACATAAAATTAATAAAACGAGATAATATTGGTAATGACTTTGCAATTTATACCACCACAGCCCATCTCCGGTTGTTTACGTATTTTACAGCTTATGGCTTTGAAACGCGGTAATATAGGGGTGATAACAACAAGATTGTTATTTTATTGCGCAATATACGGTACATTAATATTTTAGTATAGCTGGTTTTACAATACATATGGCGGTTAGGATAACGCCAAGCTGTATATTTAGTGTATGCATATGCATAACTTTAACGGTTAACTTTGAAGGTGGTGATAAAATAGTTAAGAACTAACATGTTTTAATGTTTTGTTTAATTCCACAGTGCTCTGTCACCTGCGGCGTTGGTGTGCAACGTCGTGAACTAAAATGCAGTTTCAAGGGCCGGAACGGTCGATATAGACCCGTGGTGGCCAGACGTTGTAGGCGAGCACGCAGACCCGAAGTATCATTAGAAAAGTCGTGCTCATTATCAAGTTGTCCACCAGAACGCCATCCCATTAGCTCAACCGCATCTCCACGAAGAACCTCGTACAATAGTCACAACTCACAGGCGGACGCCGTGCCGTCATATAAACGTCGGATAGCTAGTTGGATAGTCGGTTCATGGCAACAGGTAATTCAATTGTCTATCCCATTTAAATTTGTACAACAAAATAAAACCTATTTACACCACATCACGGAACAGTGTTCGGCAAGTTGCGGAGGTGGACGCCAAACGAGAGTGGTCAGGTGCCTACGGTCGGGTCGGCTTTCACGTGAATGCGCTTCCTCGAGTGAACCTCTTAGACAACGTTCTTGTAACAGCAACACATGCGCTGTAATAAAAAGCTTTACAAAGCGTAAGTTACGGCCTGTTTTAATTATTGTTAGCTGGTACAAATTTCATGGGACACTTTCCCGATTGCAGTGGCACATTCTGTTTTACTCGTTTGTCTAGCTTACTGGATGCATTGTGCGCTTTTGGCAAATATCCGTTGTCAGGTCGGGTAAAATGGACCCAAAAGTAACACTTTAATAATTCTTACTTATTTCTAATAAAATTGTCCAATTGGATATTTTTATGCATCTATTTATACGTCTCAATCATATACACAACGGTGGGAACGAGGTAATCTGATCAGGCCAGCATAATAATGTTGGCCCCGTTTTCCCGTTCATTTCACCAAATTGTAAAAATAGGATAGATGTCATGGCAGTTGGACAGAGTTTTGAACTTTTACCAAGAACTAATTAAATAATTTGGTGTTTAATCCAGTTACCCGTGGAATTTATACATACATTCAATTATCAATACATGGGTTACACTGTTTCCCATCATGTGTTTGATCCGACTTCGTTCCACAAAGTACGGCTACCGCAAAACAATTGTCTGATTAACTTTCTAAAATTCAGTTGTGTCTACCTGGACGAGCTTGATCGACATTGTCCCGAGTATATACCTGAATCGGTCTGTCTTGCTACTATCCAGGGGTTAAAATTAAGATGGCAATACAAATATTCTGATTTATATTTTCTAATCACAGCTTGTAAAGACAGTTTCAAGTGGTGTTATCTTGTACCACAACACGGCCAATGTTCTCACAAATATTTCGGTGTTCGCTGTTGCAAGACGTGTAAAGTTCACTCAGGAAAACGATAGTTACAACCCTCGGTGTTTAACACAAGTTTCAGTCCAAGCGATTCAATCAGCAATATCAAGGACTCAGCAGTTGGTCATATACATGTAAACTCGTTTCTGTGGCTTGCTTTTGTAATTGTGACACTCGGGTAAAACATCAGCTTAATGAAATACTCAACAAACAGTATAGACTCTCTTAATAATGTCGATGAAGAGACAGATTGTTGCCTATATTTTTTTAAAAATTTAAGCCAACGATCTTGCCTTCCTATAAGGCTCGCCACTTTGATTTGACTTAGCCCGAGAGGCCTCCCATTTTTAATTCATATGTTGTTGATTATGTTCACTATTTTTAGCATGTCACAACGCTAGTTTTAAACAGCATATTATTCCATGTTGGTATTTTGTTATTGTCTATTTTACGTACACAATATACTTAAATATTTTTTATTAATGTTATTGCTGGATATGCTGTATACGTTTATGCTCTGTTAGTATAAAGTCAAACTATTTTTGCATGGTGTTTCCACTGTCACGTCTGTTTATTCATATTTATTTTAATTGTTGATAGGTGGATATGGACGTTAAGCGAGGTATCGGTGTAGCCTACTTAAAATGGAAATAGTTAAGACATTGAATTTTACTTGAATTAAGATATTGTCTTGTACTCTTATACAAGACAACGACTGCTTTGTATTAGCCCACTTGATGTGCATATCTACCTGCAACAAGGTGCATTTGCATGATACTGTTGTCGATTTGTATTTACATTTAAACCATCCGTGTTGCAAAATTTATGTTTGTTATGGTTTGTTCATATAAGCTGTGTTGTATAATATTGCCGAAAGCGAGTACTGACGAATGATGCTGATGTGAATTATTTTCCCAGTGTTTTAGGCATTGTAAGCTATCTTCAGCGAAGGTTGGTATGTGCCAACATAAATATACTCATTACGGTTTCAAAGTTGGTGCAGTTAAAGTTACAGTTACTATTAGAAACTAAAACTATTGTAAATCCTCACCATTATTCCTAATAGTAGCTTCAGTCTAAGATTGTCCAATCAATAGCGGCCTTTACATTAAAATTAGTTTATTGGTTAGTTCGTTAATTGTGGATCACACCTTACTTTTGTTTGCGCGGGTAGGATTAATCTGCGGTAACACGACTTGGTTTTAAAGAATATGTTATCTTAACAGTGCGGAAATATGATAGTGTATAACATTCGGTCTCGATATCAGTAATTCGAATACTCGTTATGTCCGTAATTTAGATAGCTGATGATGCATATAAAATCCAAATGGATTAACCGCCAAATACAAGTGTTGTTACACAACTTTTCACGACCATAGCCCTAAGAGTAATATATTTATTACTTTATATCCCTTTTTTCTAATGACGTGTTTAAACAACTGTTCGTTTTGCCGTCTTTTCCTGGTCCTGTGTCGTGATTATATTCGTTTGCCATTTTTAAAACTAAAACTAAACTAAACTTTCTTGACTTTCAGTCGAATGGTTGCAGGTTCCAAAATGGTGGCTATTTAATCGTTTGTTTCCTTGGACACGGCACTTAAAGGCTATGCATGAACTCAGTGAAATTCTGGGTTCTTCCAAATTAAAAAATGTCTTAATCATACACAACATAATGAAATAGCTCCGGAAACGCGACGATGGGCGCGAGGTTAGTCTAGTCTAATGGTTAAGTGCGTCGCCTTTCAGCCGACGAGTTGCAGGTTCGAAACTGGTCGCTATAGCTAGTCTGTTGTGTCCTTGGGCAAGACACTTTACGGACATTGCCTGAACCCAGCGGGTTAATGGGTTCTACTAAATTGAAGGAACGTGTGAATCATACATAAAAACACTGCAATAGATCCGGTAACCCGACGATGGGCGCGAGGTGATCTGACGATTGCCCGTGTGTTAACCTCTTTGTTTTTTTCCATTCACGGGGATAAACATGAATATCGAAAAAAAAATCAGACGATTAACCGTGTTTTAACGCCCATTGCGTTTTCCCATTTATGGGGTTTACAAATATTGATGGTTCACACGTGGTGGAGATTCGTAAAAGTTTTGGCCAATTAGGCAATACGGTTATTACTTTAAAACTCGGCTCGGTAAAAAAAAATACGGTTATTACTGTACAGTCGTGTGGCCGAATGGTTAACGCGACCGATACATATACAGACTCTAATAAAAAAAACTGTCCAACAATTGACGAGCCCATCATTGGTTCGAAACTTGGTTCAGAAAAAAAATACGGTTATTACCAAATTATTTGAGATTTTGGGCTGCTGCCGAGTGGCGCTTCTGGCGTGTACAGCTTGGCACTTGGACACAAAAATCCACTCTTATTCTGTCACTATTTTATGTCCATTATAATTTTGCCAAAAAAATTGCAATCAAACCTCTTTGATTTTGTTAAACTTGACATAAACGTAGATTTATATACAAATAAAATTAAATTGCCTAAAAGTACTTGTCTATCTCGACACCCGAATAGTTCATGTTACAGCTCTCGAAAGTTTTCGTCACTAGGTGTCTTTAGTTATCAATGCCTTATGGCTGATGAAATAACTTGATACCTTTTTGTGGGAATGGTATTAAAATTGGTTGTTAATCAGTTTGGTCGAACTAATAAAAGGTTGAACTGGTCAAATAAATAAAATAGTGTACTAAATCCGAATAAGACTATATACCGACGAGGACTAATAGTCTCATTCAGATGTAGACCTGAATACTTCTACTTGAATGGCCACACAGCATTTTGGGTCAGAGCTGGCTACACAATTGGACATTTATTTAATTTTATAGATTTATGTTAATGTTAAAAAATTTAAGAGGCATGGTTGCACACTCGGCAATAAATAATGGGATGTTGTTTATATATTTAGTCCGGCCTGTTGGTGTAGCGGTTAAGTGCGTCGCCTTTCAAACGACAGGTTGCAGGTGCGAAACTGATCGCTAGCTAGTCGGTTGTGTCCTTGGGCAAGGCACTTTACGGACATTGCCTGAATCCAGCGGATTAATGGGTTCTACCAAATTAAAGGAACGTATCTATATTACATACAACACACTACAATAGCTCCGGTAACCCGACGATGGGCGCAAGGTGATCTGACGATTGCCTGTGTGTTAACCCCATTGGTTTTCCCATTCACAGGGATAAACATAAATATCCTATCCTATATATTCGCATCTAGTGTTTATTATACTACAGGATTGCTTGGAGAGCATGGATCGCTTGAAACCCTAACCCTCCAAGCTATCCTGTAGTAATTAGGATTATCGGGCATATAAAGCTTTTGCTGCTAGTTACTGACCGTATGTTAAAATTACAGTATTTTTTATAGCGAAAAAAGGATGAAACTGTATTAAAATAGTGACATATTACTATCTTGTACTGCCGGAATATAAATAAGTTACAAACTGGGTATCTATAAGCAATGTCAAATGTGTTAAGGTTAAGACCTTACAGCTTCTACCATAAAGTATACAAAGTGCTGCAGCCTGTTGAAAAAAGTTCAAGAATAATACAGGTAAAAGGACTTAAAGTGTAGTTCTAGAAATTGGATTATAATACAACACTCATTGTGGACTTTACTAATCTGCGGGACAGCGCAGCAAATGGGTGAGCATGGACAACACCCTCTTTTGCTGAACAACGGGACGGGACTAATATGCAGGATAGTAGGAAGAGGGGGGTATGGGTGTTTTCGTCATTGACACAAGGGGACAGGTAAGGCACTAAGGTTATAACATGGAGGGGTTGGGTTATATTATGATATACCCTTATCACGTCTCATGTTAGGGATGAAAATCCTTCCCGCTCATGATATAGTCCTACCGTGTCCCGGTCGTGTTATAACCCGCTCATGTTAATAATGAAATAACCTGCCCTGCTCATGAAATAGTGTGTTGCCCTGTCCCATAGATTAGTGAAAAGCCCCTCATTGTAAAATAGACACTTGTTCTTGGAACTAGATTAGGTTTGGAAATCAATTGAATTTGTAGAATAAACAATTCTGGGTCCTTATTTTATGAATCCGACTGAGATACAAATTGAATTCTTCAAGCTTTGCACCCTGTTCTTATATTTATGGGAAAATTCATAATACTGGGATGGCATTACCGGTACTGTTTTTGAGATATGAAAACATAAAAAAATAATCAGTAAAGTACTAAGTAATAACAAATTACCTAACTACCATTTTTACAGTATTTGTCACAAAACAGCCAATTTGCAACAAGCTCTTTTTTATGCAACCAGAATGCTCCAAAAGGTTGGTACCTATAAACATGGTTGTTAACAAAAAGCAGGTGCTGCCAAAAGAAGTTGATGTTATAGTTATATCCTTGGATTTCTTGCATTTGCTAGATTTAACCCATTTAAATTTTAAACTGCCACTTCTAAGCGTTAATTTGTCTATTTAATTATGTCAATTGCGTAAATGCAACAGATTAGTGTAATCATAAAGATTCATAAACAGTCAATAATTGATATTTCCCTCTTTTGATACGAATCACTTGTTAAAATTAATATTTTTTAGTTTTGATATGGTACCAGTATGCCGCTATTGTCACTTGTTAGAATACACAGTGTGAAGCGTAGCAATGTGAAGCACCCGTTATAGCAATGGGTAGCACCCGTTATAGCAATGGGTAGCACCCATTATAGCAATGGGTAGAACACATAGACATTGTGTAGCGCACTTAAGAAAGTGTTAATAATTTTAACCAATAAGAATTATGTGAAGCAGTCATATTAATACGACCAGACAAAAAAGCGACAAGAACAAAATAGTTTTGACTTTTTGAAGGAACAATAACAGTTCTAACCACTTGTTTTAACCTTAACAGGTCTTGAAAAGTTTTTTAAACCAAAGAATAAAGATGATACTGGTATAGAAAATGAAGGTAAGTGACCATAGTAAAAGGCTTGAAGACAAACATAATTTGTAATATAAACTAGAGAGTATCAACCACTTGTTTAACCACCACTATTTCTAAAACACACTTTGTACAAGCAACGCACATGAAAGAAATAAAAAAAAATATTTTAATTACCGGTACAACATTTGAATGATTATTTTATCATTCAAAATCAACTGCTTTATGTCTGAACAATGTCAAAAATAAATTCATAACATTGTTATATTATAATCTATAAATTTAACAATTCTCGCAAGATCGCAAACAAAATTAAAACTGTAAATAGAAGGATATTAAGAAACTATGTATCTCATAGTAATTATATTTTATAACACAAAGTAGTAGCCTAGTTGAAATTTGCAATTTAAAGAAAACACTAAAACTTTGTTCTTTGGTTATATCCCCATTAGCTAATATCAGATAACAATACTTAGATATCTTGCTTCCTTTGAATATATATTGGTTTGTTTTTGTTTATGGGGCACAACACTGCACATTTTGTAAAGTGGATAATAATTTACTTTAACTTTTGTATACCAAAGAAATGTTCGTGTCGATGCCATCCACAATCGGCATCCAGCTTTTTTAACACAAAGGTTATTACTAGACAGTAATCTTTTAGCACCGGAAAACTTATATCTTTAAGTTATAATTACACTTCATGACTTATCGGGTACTTCAATTAAAGAAATAGCTTTAAATTTTTTAGATTAAGCATTTTCCAATGCTAGATTTCTACAAAAAAGCATGCATGCAAAAGAGTTTACTAAAAATGGTCTATTACGTGTAAACTAACATTTTTTTTATTAAATCAGGTGTTTGTCATTGCATTATTACTTTACTGGTCAACAGTAGGTCCGGAATAAAAAGGCTTCAGCAGGGTTAAGTTAGAATGCATGTTAGTTATATGAACTTATATCTGAATGGTATTTGAATACATTCCTTCTGGGTGTATGTAATAATAAATTCTTTAAACAACCCATATGGATAAACTTGTTACATTAATATATATATATGATTTATTTTGCTGTTTCAATAAAGACAAATCTAAAAAAGAAAAGAAAACAGAAAGTGATGAACATGGACGAAAACCAAATGACACAAGGAAAAAAACATCCAAATCATCCGAACAAGAAATGGATGAATTCATGAAAGCAGCGGAAAGGTCGATATCAAGAGTATGTAATATGCTATTTGGTATATCTTGATGCTACTTTTACACAAGTCTACTTCTGGTACAGTACTGAACACATTACTTAATTTTTTCTGTGCATTTGGTATTTTAAAGTGCGTAGGAATTGATTTATTTAAAAACCTGGTTAGCATCTAGGAAAGAGAAAGAATAATAGAATATGGTAAATAGCACTTACCGGTAAGTTCTTAGAGACTTTCTCAGTAGTAAATAGTCCAAAGCTCATCTAACTGTTATACTGAACTGCTTGGTAATTTAGAAAAAGTAAAACATTTTTTTTATTTTGATTTCTTTTTTCTAGTTCTTCAAAGATGGCGCAGGAATGAAAAGTCCAGAAATGAGGAACAATATAATAACAATTATGCTACTGCTGGCCACAATTATTGGACTACATTACTATAATCAGCAGAAAACTGAAATAACTTGGAAGGAATTTATATCTCGATTTCTTGCCAATAAACTAGTCAGTTTTAATTTTGTTTTATTTTTAGTATTGGTATTGAATTTTTTTTATATTCCAACAAAATAAGGTGGAAAAGATTGTTGTAAAGGAGTCATATGGGTTACTTAACAGACAGAAGTCCTTAAGAGCCGAAATCACTGTTACTTCTATGCCTGGACAAACTGTAAGTAATACTATATTCCAGGCATATAATACAATAGATCTTTGTAGTTTATAAAAATATAATTAAATGTTAGCTGTTATAGGTCTGGACAGTTGGAAATTCTCCATAATTCTGAAAACAGAATTGACCTACCTCCTTAGTTTTTACCCACATTTAGCTTGAAAGAGTTGTCAAATTAATGTTCATGAAATTAATTATTGGTTGTTAGCTCTATTGTGGAATTCTCTATTGAACTGAAAACAAATTTAATGGTCTATCATTGATTTACCTGGAATATAAATGGTCATATTGCAAGCTTAAGTAACCTACAACAGATAAAAAATTACATAAATTAACCCTTATATCAGAGTTGCGACATAATATCTAAAACGAAAAAGTTCAAAGCTAATCTGCAGACTGCAGTATCTGATAAACTGCTAATTAAGGGAATAACTATCAATTCAAGTTGTGGTTACAAGTTACATATGATACTGGCACTTGAACAAAAAACATGTGATATGGTTTATTGCACAACATAAACGAACACGAAGGTATGTTCAATCAAAAGTCCAGTTTGGAAAAACATTGCTGACAGACACAAGAATAGAACTCGCGTTTTTTTTAAACTTTTGCTCTGCTATTGTTATTAGAAAATATTTCAGAATGTGATTTAGTAAAAGTACATAATGCTTTATTAATATGTGTATGAAACACCGGGACACTTAAAAGCAAAAAAACTTGATATAAGAGAATTTATAACATACCACAGATATCTGAAAATCCTGTACCCATTATCAACCATTTTCAGGTTAATCTGAAAATATTTTTTTTGTGAAATTTAAAGACACATGAAAAATATGCATAATAATCAAGAAAAACTTACAGCAGTAAAATAACCCAGTTTATCATTTGACAACCCCTAAATATAAATTTTTGTCATAAATATACTCCATCGTTACCGGCATATGTATTAAAGACCTAGACAATCCATATCTTAACCCCAGGTTTAATTTAAATTTAAAATGAGTTTTTGTAAATTTTGTATCCATACTGAAAGCTTATAAAGGGTATAAAAAGGTTAATTTTAAACCAAATTCATGAAATCATAATCAAAGTAAATGAATTATTATATTTATTTGATATTATGTTATACTGTAGTCAGTTTTCTAGTTTCCTGGCAAAAAAACAAATGTACCAAACTAACTGTGGTTAACTCTTTCTATTTGTTCAAGTTTAATATATTTTTTTATCAAAATTGTTTTCTTCAGTTTACTTTTCATGTTGGAAATTTGGATTCACTTGAAAGAAATTTGGATCACATCCAGAATGAACTGGAAGTGCCAGTATCTGAGAGAGTTTATGTTCAATATGAAAATAGCACAGACTGGTAAACTTGTTTATTACTTCTTAACTTAGCCCAAGTTAATACCAGGATGTTAATCTTCTCTTTTTCTCTGCTGAACAGGGGATATACATTTGCATCAAATATATTCCCGATTTTAACTTTGTACTTCCTGTATCGGTTCATGAAGCAAGGCTCATTTGGACCGAAGGGTAAAACTGGAACTTCAGGTCGTAGAAGCAGTAAGATTTTAAATTTATTTGTTTTTTTTTGTTTTTATGAGGCTCTTACCACTGTTATAAGACTTTGCTGAATGCTTTTTTTCTTATTATAAAACAACTTTTAGTATTTTCCATTTAAACACGATTGTCTTGAGATTGAGATACATATTGATAGACCATGACAAGATTTATATTGGACCCCAACCAGGTGTGGTGAACCATGTTATGGGTTTAAGTTCTTTTGTTTTGCAAAATAGTAATTGTTAACATGTTTTATTGCATAGGATGAGGAACACAGAAATCTGTAAACTTGCTTCTGCTTTATGCTGGGTTATCAGTGCTGCTACAGTGTCCTGAATACTGATTTTCTACCCTTTTTCTAAGACATTAAACCTATGGGTTAAAGCAGTGTCGGCTTAGTGCATTGATCAAAGACACAATCGATTGCTAGTGGTTAATTTTAATCTAACTATCTCTTAGCTGATGGTCAGACATGCTTCCTGCAAAGCCAAGTTGCCAGACTGACCCACTTTTCACTACACTTTGAATATCCATTTTCCTCATTTAATCCTTGTTTATTTTCATTTAGTGTTTAACCCATTCTCCGTGGGTGAAACAACAGCACAAGTGATCAAGCAAGGCGATATTAAGGTTTCGTTTAAAGACGTTGCTGGTTGCGAGGAAGCCAAAATTGAAATACTTGAGTTTGTCAACTTTTTAAAGCATCCAAAGAAATATGAAGAATTGGGAGCAAAAATACCAAAAGTAAAATTTGTTAATCAAATCATTTTTTAAAAATCTTATAATTATCTATAAAATCCTGGTCCCACCACACTTAGCTGGTGACTTATTTGCGCATACCTCAATGAAGAAGAGCATCCACTTTAAGCCAATAGTTGTTCGATGAAAACCAGCCACTTCCTAAGCTTGTGGTGTCTTAGACAATGTGCTTAGAAGTCATAGATTAATGACCTTTGAACCAAAATGGTAGAACAGCCGCAATCATATCTACAATACACCGCAGTAACTTCCTATGTGATAAAGCTTATTGCATTTTTTTAGGATAAAACATAAAATTCCTAGTTTCTTAGTTTACAATTTATGTGCTGCTTGAAATTAACATATCATTTTAACAACTGTACGTACAAAACACCTCAATTAGTTTACATTGTGCTATCATTCTGACAAGAGTCTACTTGTGTAAAAGTCATGTTGCCCTTCATTTGATGTATTGTAAAACTTTTGTTTCCTGGTCATAGTATTTCAGCATACTTAACAAGCAAATCAGTTTCTATTCGTTAAGTAAGTATAAAGTTAAAATGTCAAACCAGGGTGCAATTTTATCGGGACCACCAGGCACAGGAAAAACCTTACTCGCGAAGGCCACTGCTGGTGAAGCTAGTGTCCCATTCATCAGTGTGAGTGGGTCTGAGTTTCTAGAGATGTTTGTGGGAGTTGGAGCATCAAGGGTGAGCCAAATTTAAAAAAATTATTTGTTTCTAAAATACTAAACTTCCTTTATTTTTAATCCAAATTTTGTTTTGAATCAGGTTCGGGATATGTTTTCTCTTGCTCGCAAAAATGCTCCATGTATTTTATTTATTGATGAAATTGATGCTATAGGCCGCAAACGATCGCAAAAAGATAGCGGTGGAAATAGTGAGGCAGATCAAACTCTTAACCAACTTCTAGTTGAAATGGATGGTGTGTTGTGGTACATACTTATGTTGGTTATTAATAATTAATGTCTTCACATAAAGGCTTTAACACTGTGGGCACAAATGTAGTCGTCTTGTCTGGCACCAATCGCAGTGATGTGCTTGATCCTGCTTTATTACGCCCGGGAAGATTTGACCGGCAGATCCACGTTGGCTTACCAGACATCAAAGGAAGGGCATCCATATTTAAAGTTCATCTCAAACCACTTAAAAGTGACCTTGACAAAAATGCACTCTCAAGAAAAATGGCTGCAAGGACACCTGGTTTTTCTGGTATCACATCATTCTGAATTTCATGTTTTGTTTTGTTAAGCTAGAACACATTTATTAAATAAGAACTTATGTGACTTAAAGTTTATAAAGTAATTATTTGAAGGAGCTGACATTGCAAATGTTTGCAACGAAGCAGCTTTGATTGCAGCACGAGAAGCTGCTACTTCCATTGAAGAGAAGCATTTTGCATCAGCCATTGAAAGAGTAGTGGCTGGTAGGTCTTCCACATTTTTTCAGGACTTATTTAATTTATAGAAGCTTAACGATTTGTTAAATAAACTAGGTCTTGAAAAGAAATCTCAAGTTTTGCAACCCAGCGAAAAAAAGACAGTTGCTTACCATGAAGCTGGTCATGCTGTAGTCAGCTGGTTTCTTGAGCACGGCGATCCACTGCTAAAAGTTTCCATCGTCCCACGTGGGAAAGGGGTTGGGATACGCCCTCTACCAACCAAGAGAATTATATCTGTACACGGCTGACCAGGTTATATATCAGAGTAAGAAAAATCGATGAATAATATCATTTTATCTTAAATCTATGTATAGATACGACGATCGAATGTGTACTGCCTTTTGGGTGGTCGATGTGCAGAGAAGATATTTTTTAACCAGATAACCACTGGTGCCGCAGGATGATTTGCAAAAAGTAACACAGATGGCTTATGCTCAGGTAGATAATATGCAATTGTTTTGCCTGAGTAAATATTGGCATTGACCACAAAATGTGCATCACACAGGTCACACAATATGGAATGAGCGAGAATGTAGGTCAAGTATCATTCACAGATCAAGGAAATAGTTTTCACAAACCGTTCAGTGAAGCAACAGCCTTGCTTATTGATGAAGAAGTAAGCACATCCATTTTACTTCAATTATTTCCATGTTATTATTATCATTCTGCAGAGAAGATTGAGCTATAAATTATTTAATGTTAATTTTTTGTAGGTGCGTAACATCATTAAGGAGGCATATGATCGAACACTTAAATTGATTAACGAAAAGAAAGATTTAATAGACAAGGTTAGTACTTTATGCTGCTGGTTAACAAAAAGGCCGCGATTAAGCAGCATTTTACCAGCTTGCATTGCGGTTACTTGAGCAAGAACACTTGGAGAGACAAGATTTGATCGAAATACTTGGAGAACGACCGTTCAAGGAGAAGTCAACTTACGAGGATTTTGTTGAAGGGACTGGTGGTGAGGAAGAATACACTGAACTGCCCGAGGGATTAAAAGGATGGAATGACTCCAGTTCGGATGAGAAAGAAAAATCTGAAACTATTGTTGAAATTAAAAAATAATTACGTATATAAAAAATGTTTGTTTAATTTACGTAGAAAAAAATACAAAATAAGGCACCATGATAAAAAAATATAAACTGCAATATAAGTGTGTAGATAAAGTTAAATCCAAGTTTGAGGCCAGCCTTCCACTTCATCCAATACTTGCAATTCGTTCTTATGTGGCGGACGCAAAATGGAAAGTTAAAAAAAATGTTGTTGACAACTTAATAAAACACCAGCGTTAGGTTTAATAAAAATCACAATTAAAAATATCGGGAATGATTCTACACGAAATCTAAGAGCCAATGTTTTTTTAATGTGAGATCTGACATCATAATATTTCAAGTTCAAATCACGGTGTACGTAAAGGGTTGCAAGACCATTTAACCGAGTTCCGACCGTTGTGCGACTGAAGTAGTTTGAAATGAATTTTAAACTACGAAACGACCGTACACTGACAGCAGTTATCAATGAAATGCGGCAAATGTTTAAAACAGAATATAAATCCCCGGAAAGGTTTAAAGCTTGCTTGCTTGTGTAAGGCTCCTACTGCTCGATCTGGAGGAAGCGTTCAACTAATTATTCTCCCTATCTCTACAATGCAAACTGACCTCACAAAACAGCTGTCTTAGATTGTTTTACAATTTAAAATTAAAGCTTTAATCTGTAACCTAAACTCAAAACCCTACAAAATTGATTTTCAACAAAACAACCAGCAGATGCACAATCAACACTTTTATTTAAAAAAGCACTACTCCGCTATTACAAAACTTTACATCTAAACGAGAATACCGACAGCCTGACACAGTGGTTCCCAACCTGGGGGTCGCGAAGGATAGCATCGTACACGTTGCAGACCTACAAGGTCAACCATCACACTGATTTGGTAATAAATGCAAGTAAAACATTTTTTTGGCTTACAAGTGTGGGGCACGGAATCTGCAAAACAATTTAAGGGGGTCACCGACACAAAAAGGTTGGGAACGACTGGCCTAGCACATGCTGCTTTCAACCAAAAACATAGGGAATTACCACCATTGTTACTCAGCAAAAAACTCTTTTAAAAACAATGACTCATGGAAGGTCTTAATTGGTTATATATGCTATCTGGAGCAGTTTCGTGTTGTCGTTGCCAATACGTTTGCCAACACCATTGCGTCTTTGTTTTTTAGGAAAGAAAACAATTTAATTGTTAACTGCGGATTTAATGCTTTCAAACGATATCGATTGCAATGATAGGGCTGGGTTGTGGCAGTACGTGCATTAAATCGGTGGCGTATTTGTGAAATAACAGTGTCAGTATGAGCAAAAAAACGTTTGGGATTAACTCGACTTATACTTTCCAGGTGAAATGCCATCTGGATGTGATTTGTTAAACACTCATCCCTTTCTGTCAAATGGGCGTATTTCTGCAAAGTAGATTTCACCAGACGTTGGAGTTTCACTCCCCGAACTTCCTGTTGTGCAATTATGACGCACATTTTGCAAAAGAGGCAATTTTAAATTAGAGAAAACGCAAATCATTTATTTGCGTCAGTTATATGTTGCCTCCCAAGATGTTTTCTTTCGATCTTTTTGCCATCCTTGTGTTCAGAGTAAGGCCAAAATAAAGCTTTTAGAAATGCACAGCACATTGTCTAAAAGTTCTATCTGCTGACGATCGTCTGTAACTAGTTGCTCTGCATGTCCAAAATCCAGAGGTGAGACGGGACCGATAATTTAGTAAAACTACTGCTGGTCGCAACTGTACACAGCTTACTTGATAGAAGGTTCAGTCCACCCTCAACTTTAGCACTGGCAGGCATACCACGCAAGAAACACCCTTTAACATCTTCGAAAAATAAATTACCTGATTAAGTTTCGATTCCACGCTTCATTATGCTGATATAACAAAAGAACAACAACTATATATAATGCGCAATTATATGTCAATAATGTCCTTTGTTCGTGACTTAAGTTTGTGACAGGTTAACCTGTGTTTCGTAATAAATTTAAACCAACATACAATTATAGAGTACTAATATATTCGCAATCACATCCATTCTGAATAAGCCATTGAAGTGGAGTAATTGTCAGAGTACTTTACGCCCACTGTCACTTTATGTCTATAATCGAACCGTTCCTATAATTTTGGTAGAACTTATTATTCCACTAAGCGCATTGCCTAAAGCAGTGCTTCTCAAATGGTGCGCCACAGGGGTTAGCTAGGTGCGCCACACTTACATTTCGTAAATTTACGACAGAGTGTGCATAGATCATAAACTACTTAATGGTTAGTGTCTAGCGCTCAAGAAACAGTAATTTCGTTGTGTGGAAAATTTGGTGGTAAAATTAAACTTTTAATTTTCCATATTTTTCCTAAATTGTTTGAGTATTTAGCATATTGTTTCGACTCCCCGTGCAAAGTGCGCCCGTTTGTTTCTTAATTGGTTTCGGGTGCGCCACGAGGTCAAAAAGATCGAGAACCACTGGCCTAAAGACACAAACGAGCTAGCAATCAGTTTTGAAACTCTAACCTAACCCTACAACTAAAAGGTGACGACAAGACCAACCTACCTACAATTCTGATGAAGAAAAATCGGAATCTATTATTTGAATTAAAAAATAATTACATATGTAAAAAATCTTTGTTTAATTTACGTAGAAAAAAATACAAAATAAGGCACCATGATAAAAAAATATAAACTGCAATATAAGTGTGTCGATGAAGTTAAATCCAAGTTTGAGGCCAGCCTTCCACTTCATCCAATACTTGCAATTCGTTCTTATGTGGCGGACGCAAAATGGAAAGTTAAAAAAAATGTTGTTGACAACTTAATAAAACACCAGCGTTAGGTTTAATAAAAATCACAATTAAAAATATCGGGAATGATTCTACACGAAATCTAAGAGCCAATGTTTTTTTAATGTGAGATCTGACATCATAATATTTCAAGTTCAAATCACGGTGTACGTAAAGGGTTGCAAGACCATTTAACCGAGTTCCGACCGTTGTGCGACTGAAGTAGTTTGAAATGAATTTTAAACTACGAAACGACCGTACACTGACAGCAGTTATCAATGAAATGCGGCAAATGTTTAAAACAGAATATAAATCCCCGGAAAGGTTTGAAGCTTACTTGCTTGTGTAAGGCTCCTACTGCTCGATCTGGAGGAAGCGTTCAACTAATTATTCTCCCTATCTCTACAATGCAAACTGACCTCACAAAACAGCTGTCTTAGATTGTTTTACAATTTAAAATTAAAGCTTTAATCTGTAACCTAAACTCAAAACCCTACAAAATTGATTTTCAACAAAACAACCAGCAGATGCACAATCAACACTTTTATTTAAAAAAGCACTACTCCGCTATTACAAAACTTTACATCTAAACGAGAATACCGACAGCCTGACACAGTGGTTCCCAACCTGGGGGTCGCGAAGGATAGCATCGTACACGTTGCAGACCTACAAGGTCAACCATCACACTGATTTGGTAATAAATGCAAGTAAAACATTTTTGTGCTTACAAGTGTGGGGCACGGAATCTGCAAAACAATTTAAGGGGGTCACCGACACAAAAAGGTTGGGAACGACTGGCCTAGCACATGCTGCTTTCAACCAAAAACATAGGGAATTACCACCATTGTTACTCAGCAAAAAACTCTTTTAAAAACAATGACTCATGGAAGGTCTTAATTGGTTATATATGCTATCTGGAGCAGTTTCGTGTTGTCGTTGCCAATACGTTTGCCAACACCATTGCGTCTTTGTTTTTTAGGAAAGAAAACAATTTAATTGTTAACTGCGGATTTAATGCTTTCAAACGATATCGATTGCAATGATAGGGCTGGGTTGTGGCAGTACGTGCATTGAATCGGTGGCGTATTTGTGAAATAACAGTGTCAGTATGAGCAAAAAAACGTTTGGGATTAACTCGACTTATACTTTCCAGGTGAAATGCCATCTGGATCAGGGTTGCCAGATGCAAAATCTGCCTTACGGCCAAACTGTGTTTGCTTTACGGCCAAAATTCGGCCAATTTGTATCAAGTACAAAATAAACTATTTAATTTAGCCAATTGGGCTATTTATCTCTTTATTTGTTCAAAAATTGTATAATTTTAATTCCCTCCAGATTTGTCGAACCCATTCAAATACTATATAGGAATGCCTACCGTTATTATTTCATTTCAAAACGTCATAATCAGCTTTGTGAGTTGGTGAATGAGACAATTGATATTATTAATTCATTTACATATATATTTTTTCCCTTTATTTCTACCGTAGCGTAAAAATAATATGACGTTTTGGCTAAAAATTTGACAATATGCTTATACGGCCAAATTCGGCCAGATTTTTCCGCACGGCCAAACTATTTTTTTCGCGTCTGGGGCGATTTTGGTACGGCCAAATTTCTGAAATTTGGCCGTGAAAAAGGCCAAATGGCAACCCTGATCTGGATGTGATTTGTTAAACACTCATCCCTTTCTGTCAAATGGGCGTATTTCTGCAAAGTAGATTTCACCAGGCGTTGGAGTTTCACTCCCCGAACTTCCTGTTGTGCAATTATGACGCACATTTTGCAAAAGAGGCAATTTTAAATTAGAGAAAACGCAAATCATTTATTTGCGTCAGTTATATGTTGCCTCCCAAGATGTTTTCTTTCGATCTTTTTGCCATCCTTGTGTTCAGAGTAAGGCCAAAATAAAGCTTTTAGAAATGCACAGCACATTGTCTAAAAGTTCTATCTGCTGACGATCGTCTGTAACTAGTTGCTCTGCATGTCCAAAATCCAGAGGTGAGACGGGACCGATAATTTAGTAAAACTACTGCTGGTCGCAACTGTACACAGCTTACTTGATAGAAGGTTCAGTCCACCCTCAACTTTAGCACTGGCAGGCATACCACGCAAGAAACACCCTTTAACATCTTCGAAAAATAAATTACCTGATTAAGTTTCGATTCCACGCTTCATTATGCTGATATAACAAAAGAACAACAACTATATATAATGCGCAATTATATGTCAATAATGTCCTTTGTTCGTGACTTAAGTTTGTGACAGGTTAACCTGTGTTTCGTAATAAATTTAAACCAACATACAATTATAGAGTACTATTATATTCGCAATCACATCCATTCTGAATAAGCCATTGAAGTGGAGTAATTGTCAGAGTACTTTACGCCCACTGTCACTTTATGTCTATAATCGAACCGTTCCTATAATTTTGGTAGAACTTATTATTCCACTAAGCGCATTGCCTAAAGCAGTGCTTCTCAAATGGTGCGCCACAGGGGTTAGCTAGGTGCGCCACACTTACATTTCGTAAATTTACGACAGAGTGTGCATAGATCATAAACTACTTAATGGTTAGTGTCTAGCGTTCAAGAAACAGTAATTTCGTTGTGTGGAAAATTTGGTGGTAAAATTAAACTTTTAATTTTCCATATTTTTCCTAAATTGTTTGAGTATTTAGCATATTGTTTCGACTCCCCGTGCAAAGTGCGCCCGTTTGTTTCTTAATTGGTTTCGGGTGCGCCACGAGGTCAAAAAGATCGAGAACCACTGGCCTAAAGACACAAACGAGCTAGCAATCAGTTTTGAAACTCTAACCTAACCCTACAACTAAAAGGTGACGACAAGACCAACCTACCTACAATTCTGATGAAGAAAAATCGGAATCTATTATTTGAATTAAAAAATAATTACATATGTAAAAAATCTTTGTTTAATTTACGTAGAAAAAAATACAAAATAAGGCACCATGATAAAAAAATATAAACTGCAATATAAGTGTGTCGATGAAGTTAAATCCAAGTTTGAGGCCAGCCTTCCACTTCATCCAATACTTGCAATTCGTTCTTACGTGGCGGACGCACGGGGATAGTCTGTTCAGATTTTATGCTTTTACTTCGTGGTTTAACTACCGGTTTGTCTATCTTTGTGTGAAGTGCAGTTGTTTGTACAGTTGGGTAAGAAGTAGGAGTATCAATGCTTGTTGATTGAAGATGAATTGAAACCACAGTATGACCTGTTGGTTGGTCTATCACATCTACTTGTCTAGTCGCTCTTGGACGAGATATGGACCCAGAGTTGTCGTTTAACCGCACTGATAATTTCCTTAACTTTGATCGAGGTGCATAGAAGATTTTGCATTTATCATCAATGAAGCATTCTATCATTCTTCCTTTGTTTCTATCATTACGAACGACAGTGCTATACATCTGGAATATAAATTTGTAAAAACTTTCTATCCAAGCGATATATTAATTTAAAACTTAATTACCTGTTGAAATGAAATTAATTGCTTCTTGGTAAGAAAAAATATTTCACTAGTTTCGGCTTGCTTGCATACTGTCCATTCCGGTCGAATTGGAAGCCACTCCTTTACTGTTTCATCGCTATAGCAACAGCAACACAGTACTTTGGCAGCAGCAGGATATGCATGGGCCGTGTATGTCCGCATTTTATGCACACCCAAATAGTAAATGGAACAGAAAATACAACCAACCAGATTTAAAGTCAGTTCAATTGACAGTAGAACATAATACCTTTAACATATAAGAAATTACAATAAGATGTGTATAATGGTCTCTTGGAAAAGGTATTACTACTTACTGATAATAATGAAGGCTTTCATTGTTTGCTTGTATGTTTAATACTATGCCCGGCACAAGAAATAGAAACACATTTTCTGTTACATATACAATGTAGTACCTGCAATATACAAGTTCTTTCTAATTTTTCTTTTATAAAAATGAAGGATAGTGTTGCACACAATCAATTTTACCAATAAATTAATCGGATAGGGGGACACAGGAATCATTAGAAAACAACTAATGCAATAAAGTGCAACAACCGCGACTTTTTAAGTAGTAAAACATGCTGATCAGTCGTTCTCTAAAGTATAATTCCACAAAAACTTAAAAATGACAAACAGATTAAAAAAATGACATCAAACAATATCTTACCAAAACATAAAGCAGTAAGGTTGGTCCAGAAATGCATGATAATATGGCCTCACATGAATAAAAATGCACATTAGACTAGCATGAAATACTGACATGAAATCATGGCTTAAAAAGATGTATGCTCTATATTTATAATCAGCTTGTTGAAGTTGCCGAGACACCTGTACACAAAAAGAAGTTTAGAACAACAAATATTTGTTTTATCCCAACTTAAACAAGTAGGGATTTTTTATTCTTCTGGGATTGATTGTCTTCTGTGAATAGGATCATTATTATAACCCTATTGGAAACACGCAAGGTGCGTTATTACACGGCCAATCAAACGAGCTAGCAGCCAGTTTCGAACCTTAATACCTTTAACTAATAGGTGACGACAAGACTAACCTACCTACAAGTACAATACAAACCTTGCTGAAGTCTGGATACCATTGAAAAATATGATAGCACAAGAAAACACACCAATGTATAACAATAGGAATGAAGATGTACCATGAGAAAAATATGGTAAAAAACACAAACGCCAGAATTCTTGCAGCCAGAAAACTTCCTTTGTAGATCTAAATATTTTAATATTATTAAACCAATATCTAGACAAAGTATCCATGTATTAAACTTAAAAATACTTACAGATATAAAAAAGAGTTGGGGCCATTCCAATCTGGTATTGGAAGCTCTTGAATGACGAAGTGTTCTATCTACCATCCACTGATCCGCTTCATTATCTTTTCTTGTTTTATCATATCGAACCACTCCTCCACACAAAGACATGTATGATAACACCGCCGAAATGTATTGAATAACATGTGTCTCTTGGTAATAGGCTATCAGGTAAAGATTAATGAGCAGCTAAAGGAAAATATAATGTTAATGTTATAAGAGGACAAAAAGTAACCTTATTTGGTTGACACTGAATGTTGTTGATCAATATTTACCTGAGGAAGAGATTCAAGCATACTTTCTGATAATTTTAGTTTATTAAGATGAGTAAGCCATTGTTCTCGTGTTAGACGTTTCCACCAATTTGATGTCTCTGTTTTGTGACCTACATTATTATCAAAATGTGCCAAGGAACCCATACTTCTTGATACAGGAGGGATGGATGAAATTACTTCACTACTATTATCCTGCAAAGGTATTGAATAGACATAATAAAGACTAGCTCAGGTAGTATGTTTTGCAAACCATTTTATCACTATTGTTGTACAGATTATCTAGCTCATTTAAGCTGGATAATGATGCACCCCTTGATCGCTCTAGTGTTGTTGGTTCATACCACTCTGTTGTCGTTCTCCTTTCTTTCTTGGCAACTCCCCTGTTTGATAAAGATTTTGATTAAATTCTATTTGTTAAACTGACCTACCATATAAACTAATTTATAAAGGTATTGTTCTTGGTTTAATGTTTTTTTGCTCAGAACATGTTATAACTTCACATAAATAAATCTTACACTTCTATAAATTTAAAAATGCACAACAAATTACATGCCGTACCTAATATGATCCAACCAGTTTTGTAAGTAAGTGTACGTTAGCTGACAATGATACCAGATGATTGTTAATTGGAATGGAATATTAAGTGCAGTACGAAGAATTATCATTTTCCACGGCACTGATTTTCCATAAGCCTTCCTCAAAAATTGGAACTCCAAGATTGCCATCAATATAGATGGTAGAACAATGAAGCAAATTGAGATTACAAAAGCGTAATACCATTCTCGAATGAAATACATCCCTGAATAAAAACACAATACAGTGAGAAAAAGATGAATGCATTTTCCACTTTTAGGGAGTGCATTTAAAGAATGAAAAAATATCTAGGCCAGACTTGGTATGGGTTTCAGCCTGGTTGTAGCTAACATTAATACATTATAGTATTTTTAATATCATTAAAAAATTAATTTTACTTACGCAGAGTAATAATATCTGTGACAATATCAGCAAAGTACACTATAGTTGTTCCAAAGGTAAAGGCGAACTCTATAAAGAGAAGCCATTTGGTGGGAATATCAGGAAAGTAGCAACATTGTGATTTCTTTTTATCCATGTACAACTGTACACCTTATTTTTAGGGCCTAAATTAACTTGTGTCACCTGAAACGACTGGTATTTATCTACTACCAAGTAAGACTAGTAACAGGGGTTATAATTTTTTAGTGCTACCTCGCATTATAGGTGACATCTGTCAGTATCACCCTTTTTATCGCACACTGTTCTTCAGGGCTCTATATCATTTGGTCTTGATTAAAATTTGTTTTCAATTAATCATAAGTTTGGCGGCCGCTTTCGGTATATCTATTTAATTATATCCTTTTTTAAATGACGTGTTCTAACGACTGTTCGTTGCCGTCTTTTCCTGTTCCTGTGTTGTGATTGGATTACTTTGCCTATTTTAATACTGGGGAAAAAATGAATAAACTAAACTAAAACTTTACTGACATATGTCTTTATCTTACTGTCAGATGTTACTAATAAAGACATACCTGTCAATAAATTTAAGTACAAGTTTATCAATACTTTTACCACCCGATCCGCCAATTTTTCACCGCTTGTAGAGACATGAAAATGGTCGCTTGTAGCGGGACTGTCATATGCGTTTTATCTCCTGGCAGATGGTTGAAGCCGCACACTGGGCAACCTCCACCTTGAAAAACCCTAACCCTAAATTCTACAACCGGAAAACAGCAGTAAAAATCGCGAAACGCTTCGTTGCTTTTATACGCTTGAATGGAATTCACGTGAATATTATTAGTTGACGGGGTATATATGAATGGTCCGATCCTATGCTTGATGTAGGTGTATCTGCTGGGATTGTGCCCTTAAGCGTATGAAAGCAACGAAGCGTTTCGCGATTTTTACTGCTGTTTTCCGGTTGTAGAAGTTAGGTTAGGGTAGGATTATGTGTTAGGGGTTGGGGGTTATGATTGCTCTGGGTGATACTCTGATTGCTGAAATCTAAGCGCCAGAGTTTCTTTCCAAACTCGGAATTGTCGTCATCATAATTCAAGTTCAAATCACGGTGTATGTAAAGGAAAGCAAGACCATTTAACCGAGTTTCGACCGTTGTGGAACGCAAGTAATTTTTAAAGAATTTCAAACTACTAAACAACCGTTCACTGGTAGCAGTTTACATGAAATGTGGCAAATATATGCAACAGAATCGAAATCCCGAGAAAGGTTTTGTAGCATCAGGTATTATCTTAGTTTTGATTTATTTTATTTATGATGTATATATTTTATGTTTTAAATGTCGTTTGAAGTTTACCGACTCTCACGTGTTATCACTCGTTACGTAATTATCACCTTGTACGGGCTTTAGTATAACGTGCCTCAGACCAGATAACTCGCGTCATACTGTACATGAGGTGCTTCAGACTAGTTGACTTGCATTAGACTAAGTAATTTGCTTAGTGAACGAAACTGTTGTATTTGAAGACCCGGAATATAACTAAACTGGATCAAGAATTATACTTGAGAAGAATTTGTTTCTCACCATCGAATTTCACCACAACGGAAATAGTACTTTGTTTAAGAAAACCCGAAAAAAGAAGATGTTGTGGTGAATCGCTGGTTCGATTTGTGAACATTATTCGTTTTTACACAATTTTTGCTTATGTGCTATGTAAACGTGTTAATTACTGGAAAACTATTTTCATCGTATTTACGACCCAGTGCAGTAAGTTTAGTTGGTTTAATATCCGCTGTTTTTATTACAACCTCAATAACCCATTTCCCACAGTTAAAATAGCCGTCCACACCCTATCTGTCCCCGTGACCTTAATTTATTTGGTATATATTGTCGTGATTCTATGAACAAAAAAACAACTAGCAGAATGAACTTACTTACAGAAATGCCAAATAAAAACAAGAAGTTGCAGTGTGATCTATGATATAGTTATTATCAGAACTCAGTATCAGCCACCGACGATTGCAACGAGGAAGACAGCCTAAGGTGAACTTTTGGCTAAGCGACGAGCAACAGCCAATTGCGCGTGCCCCTACTTAAGATGGCGTATAACCAATTAAGACATCTATGAACGGCAGGATGTGACGAGTGGTACCCTCCATGAGTCATCGTTTAAACGAGTGTTTTGCTGAGTAACAATGGTGGTGATTCCCCAATGTTTGTTTGGTTGAAATCAGCATGTGCTAGACTGCGCGCCGGTGTTCTCGTTTAGCTGTAAAGTTTTGTAATCGTGGAGCAGTGCTTTGTAAAATAAAGGTGTTGAATGTGCATCTGCTAGCTGTTTTGTTGGAAAAAAGTTGCCGATGTACGAAGGGGTATGGGCTCAAAATTTTGTAGGGTTTTGAGTTTAGGTTGCAGATCCAAGCTTCAATTTTAAATTGTGAAAAAATCTAAGACTTCCTATGTCAGGATTTTGAGTGACAGTCGTTTTTGTGAGGTCAGTTTGCATTGGAGAGATAGGGAAAATAATTAGTTGAACGCCTCCTTAAACAATCCGCGACCAAGAGTAATAACTAAAAAACAGGGGTGCTATAGTTTAAAGCTTACTTGCTTCCTCTAAGACCTCAACGGCTGGATCTAAGGCATTTTTCGCTGTCGTTGACAATACGTTTTGCCAACGCAAGTATTTGTGAGGCCAGGGCTTTTTCAACGCTCTAGTTTGGCCGAGACCAGTTTCCAGGATCCGCTGCCTTCTATATATACTTAGTAAGTAAATCTCCGTTCCGACTCCCTATGTACCCACATGGAGTGGAACTAAACTCGACTGGCAGCGGAACGTCCACTAAATGGTAAAACCGGAAAACTTTAGTATAGATATATTCTTTATTATGTTTTGTGTGTGAGCGTGTAATCGCACAACGCTTTTTTTAAAGCAAAAAATGACGTAGCTGAAAACAACTGCTTTAGGTGTCAATGACGCGACGAGGTGATGTCAATGACGTGACGAGGTGCAGGTAACTCGTGTATTTGGCATTGCCTGCTTTAAAGAGTAATAAGACTGATTGCCATTTTCATTAATCCATTCAAGGTGAAAAATGGTTATACAAAAAAGCCAGCTCGCGTATTTAAGTGAAAGGTGAACCAAGGGGCGTGGCAAATTCGAACACACGTAATATATAAAACTGCCGCCACTCTGGGCGATAGGCAAGGCCAGTATTTGCCTTTAGACTTGTGGTATAACACACAAATAAAGCTCTATTCAGCAACTGTATTTTTTCAACGCAAGGTAATTGGCCGGGACCAAGTCCTAGGATCCGCTGCCGTCTATAGCTGGTACATAAATCTCCGCTCCGACTCCATATTTACCCATATGGCGTGGAACTAAACCCGACTGGCAGCGGAACCTCCACTAAATGGTAAAACCGGAAAACTCCACTCGTAGATATATTCTTTATTAAGTTATGTCTGTGGGTGAGTGTATGTAATCGCACAACGCTTTATAAAGCAAATAATGACGTAGCTGAAAACAACTGCTTTAGGTGCCAATGACGTGACGAGGTGATCGATAAGTGTCAATGACATCATAAGGTGATGACAGAATAACCACAGTCGACGTGGATTAACTTAAATGCAGTTTTTGTGAATATGATATCAAAATTGCTATATATTTAACCCCAGTTGCGTCTTCGTCACATGAAGATAAGAAACTAATTATTTAAATGCGGATTGGATGCTTTTAAACAATCGATCCACGCAATTTTTTGGAAGAAGAGAAAAGTTAGGACTGTGGTATTATGTGCATTTGCAAAAATGGGACTGTGGCATTATGTGCATTAAATCGGTGGCGCATTTGTAGAAGAAAACACCCCTCTTATTCCATATTATGTACAAGCAGGGGTACAAGCGCACACATTCGCTCCGCCATTGTATTGCCCTGACATCACTGTGCCACCATAAATAAGTATTGACACCGGAGGTTGATAGAATGTTCAGCTTTTGTTTCGTTATGCCCGTTCCGGTGAGATCAGAAGCAATTGCTGTTTTTTTTGTAAGTTTTTTGTTGCTTGCTGGAAAACATTGCCTATCTGTTGTTTAATTCGCAGACGTAATTAATTCACCTAGCTTGTACTTTCCATGTGAAATGCCGCCTGGAGGTGATTTGCTTCCCACGGTGCAAATACGACGCATTTTAGGCAAAAGAAATTCTTTTTAAATAGAGAAAACGCAAAGCATTGATTGGCGCCAGTAAGTAGTAATATGTTGTTGATCAACTACATGTCCAATGTCTAGGGTTGCGACGGAGTCCGATAGATTAGTATAGTTACTGTTGTGGTAACTTATACACAGCAGCTTACTTGGCAGTAAGTTAATATTTTTAATCTTAACTTTCTAGGCAAAGACCTTCAACATCCTCGAACACTAAACTAGAGAGTGTCAACAACGTTTTGTATCTACAAGCATAAACGCATGGGTCCTATAGTTATCAATCCAAGCTTCTTTACCATGTGTAGTTAAAAACAGAATAATCGTGTTAGATTTACGAACATTTCACCACAAATGTTTTAAATTAAAGCCCTTTGTCAAGCGCTGTAGTGAAATGAAACCAAATTGATCAAAATTGTTGCAGCCGTTCGAGCGCCATGCCCAATAAAGCTAATTTATTTAAAAAAAGTATTACCAAAAAGTATTTTGGTTTTAACATCTCAGGGGTATTCTCATACCTAGCGAAATACCCACTACGGGGGTATTAATTACCTAGGGAAATACCCGAAAAATAAGACTTTGTTCTCAAATCATGATTGTGACAGGCATGGCATGGCGCCCCGACATCCACCAGTAGATATGCAGAAACCGAAATTTTGGGTTATAAATTCAGTGGAATTCCCCTGGGACATTGAACATCCAAACGATAGGCTACTTTTTTTCTAAAAATATGTTTTTGGCATAGCTCTTAAACGGCTGCTCCAGTTTGATTCAGATTTGGTGGAATGTAAGTGCATTATAGCCACTGATTTAACACTTTTAAGAAATAAAAATTGTACTTGGGAAAATACCTTAAGAATATGATTTTGTCCTTAAATAATGATTGTAACAGGCATGGCATGGCGCCACTACATCTACGAGAAGGAATAATGGAATCGCAATAAATCTTTGGTCTGTTAGGAAATATGGTCTAGATATGCAGAAACCAAAATGTTGGGTGATAAATGCAGGGGAATTCCCCATGTACGTCAAAACCAAAATAGTATTTTTTCTAAAAGTTTAGTTTTTGTAAGCATATCGCTTAACGACTGTTCCAATTGTAATCAGATTAGGTAAAACTTTAGTGCGTTAGCCATTGCTTTACCCATTGGAAAAATGTGTAGGGAAATACCCTAAAAATTAAAATTGGTTTCCGAATTATGATTGTGACATGCATAACACGTTGCCCCAACATCTCCAACAAGAAGTCGTCAAATCAGATAATGACTTTAAGAATTGTTAGATAACATGACCCAGATATGTAAAAACAGAAATTTATGTACTAAACCCAGGGAGGGGTAATTCCACGAAGCCATAAAATCTAAATCGGTCTGTTTTGGATTTAGGCTTCATTTTACTGCAGCGCTTGACAAGGGGCTTTAAAACATTTTTGGTGATTCTTTTGTAAATCTAACACGATTATTCTTTTTTAACTACACATGGAAGAGAAGTTTGGTATAATAAATATGGGACCCATGCGTTTATGCTTGCGGAAACAAAACCATGACAGTCCGGTTAAAACTTTCTGGGATGTTGGATAACATATGGGCCTAGGGTATACATATCTGACAATAACGTATATTGTGTAATGAACATGGGTAATAAGTTCGGATTGTTACCCCTGGGATTCATGCGTCTGTGCTTGCATAAACAAACTACCTACTCGGTGTATAAAATACAAATTATGGTTAGGGACCCTGCTCGCATAAATATATACCATACATAAAGTGTTTTACAAATAGTGGTGGTTGTCAATTTCTAGTTTAGCTTTATTTTACTACAGCGCCTAAAAAGGCTTTAATTTAAAACATTTGTGGTGAAATGTTCGTAAATCTAACACGATTATTATTTTTTT
>CH003372.1:0-69233 GCA_000149265.1 Ciona savignyi
GCACGTGTCGGGGAAAACTAAAAAGAGGGAAACTGCACACTAAAATGAATATTGTGATATTAGAGTTATTTTAAACATGGGGCTAGAGTTAGTTCTGGGGTTGAGATTAGTGTTTGGGGCAGAGTTTAAATTTGTTTCTGTATTTTTACTGTACAGTTTCCCTCCTTCCCGCTTTCCCTCCTTTTAGCGTTTCTCCAC
Source organism: Ciona savignyi (assembly GCA_000149265.1). Classification (NCBI taxonomy): domain Eukaryota; kingdom Metazoa; phylum Chordata; class Ascidiacea; order Phlebobranchia; family Cionidae; genus Ciona; species Ciona savignyi. The sequence goes on from CH003372.1 coordinate 199, forward strand.
GTGCCGCTGCAAATTCGCGCCAACTACGAATTACGACCAATGGCGTGTCTCAGCTTGCCCGCCAAAACACACTGTTACGTCACAATTGTAAATCAGCTGTTGCGCCACAATGGAAAGAGAGCGAAAAGAGCGACACTACCATTGTCGTGTGATTGTGACGTAACAAGTGAATAAGGACGTTAAAAAGACACGGAACGAAAAGCGCAACCAAAACATAAAAATAGACAATTAACACAAAAAAACGAAACTTAATTTGTGAACTTGCACAATGCAAATCAATAAGGCCAAACAGAGTTTAATAAACTTAATTTTTCGAAAAACCCCAACATTTTGTATTCTATGAGATTGAACAATAGCACGATTGCCATGTAAACGTCATAGAAAATTAAATTAAGTCCAAAATAGTAACCAAAATAAACAAGAAAGTCGTCAAAAGTTTGTATTTTCATGTTAAATTGGGTTGGCGATAATAAACCACGCCTTAATTACACTACAGCGTGAAGTCTGCCGTTTTATTACGACGGCGGGCGAAATAACGGTTCTGAAGGGTTGTTATTGTGTCTATTTATAATTCAATTGATAATAAAATCAATTGCTAAGTGGGCGAGGGCTTGGGTTTCAATTTATTTGTAAATCGTTAGTTGAGTGTTGTGTTAGGAAAGTCACCAGGTGTTGGGTTCGCATTGTTTTAATGAAAAACGCGCTGCCCCCGCACGCGAGGCGCGATCGCGATTACAACTAAATCTTCAGCTAAATACACATTGATTGTGGAGAAAAGGCTGGTGGTTGGACTGAAACTGAAAACGACGGTGTGTGTGATTTTGAATGAGTCATCACGCTTTGTTCGTCGCTGCAATAGTTTGATTGCTGCAATGCGAGGGAAGGCAGCAATAAAAAGTGGGAAGGGGGGAAACTGCTCACTAAAACTATAGAAACTAATTTTAACTAAGCCCTAAATACTAATCTCAATCCCAGAACTATCCCAAACTTTAACTATGTTTAAAACTAACGCTAACGCCATAATCTTTATTTTAGTGAGCAGTTTTCCTCCTTCCCTCTTTTTCTCTTCCTCTTTTTAGTCCCCTCTGCAACCCGGTCGCTGGGTTCATTCGCGAAAATAAACCCGACGATTTGACCTTTAACCGACTTTTGGGTTTCGTGTGGCGAAACGTATATTGCCGCGACGCTTTTGCAAAACTACGGCTGCGAATTGCGAAAACGTCTGGTTAGCGAGTTAAAACCCCCTTCAAGTCTATTTGTGACGTCACAATACGTTATGAGTCATGGAAGTGAAGCACGCGACGATTCGCGCGCGTTCGAGCGACAACGAGACAAACAAACAAAGAAAGTTACGATTGTCTCGCGACAACAAAAGCACTTGATGCCGCCCCTGAATAAACGGCGCCTAACCAGCGCAGAACCAGCATTGGAGCAACTTTAACACGCGGGTTCCAGGAAACCAACAAATGACGTCAGCAGAGTGGATTATTGCTGCAGAGTCCACTCGCGGCTATTAGCAATCGCTATCTCCTTCAAAAGGGTGGTGCTTTGTCAGCAAATACAAAAATAGCATTTGCTGCATGGAGAGGCTACTTTACTAAGATTCACGTGATAACTTTGGGTGTAAATAGAAGTTAAAAAAAACATTTGGGAAAACCTAAAAATAAATCCCTTAAATTTCACCTAATCTCCAGTTCGGATAAAGAACGGGGTAGTAAAAATAGCTTCGTGTTTCTATTTTAGGAGGAATCACGTGAAAACTAATACGTACATGCTATTTTTAAAAACTGTGGCGAAATTGTACAGATGATTTTTTTAATTCGTGCAATAACCATCATAATATCATATATGCTTGTCCCCTAATTATGATACTTTTTACATTTAAAGTTCGATGAATTTTGTAGAAAGTTTAATTAGTTTGACCCCACAAACGGAAGGCGATTAAAAAAAACGGTTGTTAACCGAATTTGCTGTTAAAAATATGCGTAGCGAGTTGGGATAAAGGATTAACCGGCGCGCTTATGCAACATTTTCTATTCGAATGGGAAGCATGTAAATGACGTGAATGTACTAGTGGAGCGCATATAAAGGTAACGATATTTATGTAACGCGTTAGTTAACATACAAAAAAGACTCCGCCATGTATTTGTTGATAATTTGCGAATAGTCGCGACTTTGAACGAAAGGCACAGTAAGTAAAAGAAGGAAATACGACAATTAGAACCAGACACTAATTCACTATAACGAAATGAGTCGCTGTCTGTATTTTAATTATATTAATCGGTCGCGTTAACCATTCGGCTGAAAACTTTTTTTCCCAGTCAAGTTTCGAACCCAGAAGCGCTGAATTCGCCAAATCCGTTTTTTGTGTCTTTATATTGATCGGGTGACGTTAACCATTCGTACACACAAACTTTTTACGGACCTAGTTTTTGAACCCAGAACCGCCGCATCCAACGCTTTTATGTCTTTATTAGGTGGGCCACGTTAACCATTCGCCCACACTTTTTTCCCAGGGACTAGTTTTCGAATCCAGAAGCGCTTTGTCCCACGTTTTTATGTTTTTTCGCGTTAACCATTCGGCCACACAACCGCCCACCGCCCAATTACTACTTCCAGTACAATCACAATACGGCTTGAAGTAGCTACTTGACACGAATGAATCGACGGTGATTTACATGACCGATGCGCATTCGACGATCCAATGCTATTACTCTGCTCGTGCGAATCCCATTGAAGGGTAATTGATGTTGACTAATATAAACTACACAATTGTAGTATCGTAGGCGTTTTACTGTTATTTATCATCGGTCAAATGCGACGTTTATTACGAGCATATACCGATAAAATGCCACGTTTTATAGTTGTAACAGATTCCGTAAATATTTTGCGTTTTTTTAAATGTGTATTTAAAAAAAATTAAAACGTATATATTTTATTGATTTTTTAGAAAAAATGGTGAAAAACCAATATTATTACAGACATTTTAACATTTCTTATACATTGTAAATTTCCTATATTTATTTCTATATACACATAAATGAAAATATATAGAAATACAAATATATAAAAACATATATCTTGTTCGTTTTTTCGCAAATAAGACCAAAATCAACAAAACCAAATAAAATAAATCAACCCAACACGCCAATAAACCACAGTTTAAACCCAATTACGACACATTTGTTTTGTTTGAAACGTACGTGGATAAAGTCACGCGATTATAGTGTGTGCAATAGCGTTTGATTTCTCATATTTGCTATATATACCCACAAAATACAGCCAAGTATATAATACAATACGCAACCGGTTAAATACACATAAGAAAAACGATATACTTTTTCTACCATTAAAAGTAAATATTTTCTTTGAATCATATCAAATATACGACGGGCTATTTTTCTTATTTTATGATAATTTATAATTAAGTTTATTGACATAATTTATGACGTTATTTTATACGCTTAACATGTAATCTAACTTTTTTCAGGATTGAACTATTTTTTGCATTTAGTTGTGTTTTGTTTGAATTAATTATTTACTTGGTATTTAGTAGATGGGGTTCAATTGTATTATCACTATTAAATTTGTAACATTATTTACTATTTAACGTTATTATCAGTTAAAATAGTGGTTACGATAATATAAATTCTTATTCAAATACCGGTACATTTCAACAATAACTAAGCAAAACACATAGTTTTTTCACACTTGTAATTGCTTTTCGTATTTTTCCTTAAACCGCTTTCATTTTATGTATTCCTTTCGGTCTATTACGACGGTAGTTTTGCCGATTTTCTTGTTTTACTTTCTATATTTTAGGGGTGTGTTCTTTTAATTATTTTTTTATAGGAGCGAAAAACAAATAAATATAAAATAAATTGTGTTGTCGATTATTGGAATATCAATATAACCACAGTATATAATGTCCACAGTTGTGACACATGTCCACACTATGCATATGTACACAGTTGTAACATATGTACACAAACCATTCAAGTTACGAACTACGATTGCGCCACGGTGTTACGTCACGATAGGTCATGTAAAGTTGACAGACGTCAAATACGTAATCCCAATCATTGAATGACTGTTTTTCGTTTACTCCTCGCAAATATTAAATCCGTGTCCGTAAACTGGCAAAATAAATGACCGTCGTTTTTTTCATTTAAAAACAAACCAGTTTAAAACTTCTTTTAAATATATTTTAAAAGGTTAACCAACAGCACAACACTAATATTTTATTATCCAACGAAATAAGAACACGTCATTAAACTTGCGATTTGCAGTTATGTTTTTTACTTTTCCTGTCATTTTTATTGCTAAACGGACAACACTAAAATAAGGGAAAGCGGAAAGGAGGGAAACTGCTCACTAAAACTATTTAAGCTAATTTTAACCCTGCCCTAAACAATAAACTCAACCCCAGAACTAACCGTAACTCCAACCCCATGTTTAAAACTAACTCTAATGCGCTAATCTTTATTTTAGTGTGCAGTTTCGCTCTTTATAGTTTTTCCCTTACTAACGTTCAAAGTGACCGTTTTACATTTACCTCCATGGATATATTACTGTATTTCGTATTACTGTATATTATAATATTTTTGTATAATTGAATATTATCATTATTAACAAAATTGAGTTTACAAACTGTTTAACTTTATTTGACAAAATGTGTCAGCGGTATCAAAGGCGTTTACAAGAACAAAGGCCATTTATTTTTGGACACAAAACGTTCGCAATCTTTACAAATGGGATTGTGACTCATACCGTGGCGAAATTTAAAACGCATTTTTGCCAACGTTATAAAGCGTGGGAAAAATAAGTTAAAAAATTATACCTAGAAAAAATTTACCAATAATAATAAAATAACTATCAATCTAAAATTTGTGCTTAGATAATTCTACACTGCATTTTCCCCTAGCAAATGGTATTAAGGTAGGAAATTAACTAAGTCTAATACCTACAAAAAATCCCTATCCTATCCTAAATTCACTAATAATAATAAATAAAATCACATCATTTTGGCAATTGTGCAGACAATTCTACAATTACACATCATTCACATAAAAGTTAAATCCATGTACTATCTTCACTTAAGAAAGCCCATATGTCACATACAGATTGCTTAAATGTTAATAAGATATAAAAATGCAACAGAAAAGATCCAATAAATCTTTTAAGAATCAGCTATTTTTAAACTGTGAGTAAGAATCATTGTAGTATATTTCAACTTTGTGTTTTATGGTGGCTAACTGAAAGGTCATAATGTTTATTACTCCATTCACAAAGTCTGGTTAGACAGGCAAAACTTTTGTTGCTGGATTAATCAGTAACTGCATTACAACATATAGCGTATTGCGACTGTTATAGGACTGGTAAACAAAATAGTTATACGGTTTCGGTAGTGCTGTAATGGATTTATGATACCGGTAGAATCTATTTCCAATTGTATGAAATGAGGATTTTAAAGGTCATGACCATAGGTTGGGTAGTTTGATACTTGCCTTGACTACTTTTTACTATATTTATGAACACACTATGTAGTCTAGTGGTAGTCTAGTTTTACTATATTTATGAACACACTATGTAGTCTAGTGGATAAGAACTGAGACTGTTACCCGACAAGTACTTGGTTTGATTGTTACCCTGACTACTTTCTGCTATATGAGTAATGCACATGATGTACTGGTAGTCTAATGAATAAGAATGGAGGTTGTAACCCAACTGTACCGGGTTTGATATTCACCCTGACCACTTTCTATAATTATATAACACGTGATGTAGTCTAATGGATAAGAATAGAGGTCGTGGCTAAAAGGGTGCTCGGTTGGATTTTCACTCCAACCACTTTCTAAAAGGTTGTGTCCTTGGGCAGACATTGCCTATATTCAGTTGTACAAATTTTGATTGGATTTTTTTATATGATACACTGCAGAAACTCTGTCAACTCGACTGTGGGCACGAGGTAATAGGGCGCGAGGTAATATAACCGATGCTATTTCTACCAGTTTTACCAATAACACTCTAAAATACATCCTTCACAAAAAAGCAAATTACATGACATACCTGTAAGTTTTACGTATTGGGTCTGGGGTTTTCGATGTGTATTTCAGGTCCGATTTCACCCTTTTTTCACTTGAAGAGTGCTGGAATGAATTAAAAAATAGTCACTATCAACAACCAGAGCTGGTACACCAAAACCATCTTTTAGGGGGTAATTTAGGGTATGAAACTAATTAAGATGTACTTGGCACCATAATATTGGTTTAAGTGTCCATAAATACTAAATAGTGCCCTAAATGAATGCTATAGTACAGCAGCAATGTTATAGTGGCTAATATTTGGTCTAAATGGGCTTATTTTTTTGTAAATGTTGTAGGGTCTGATTTAGACTATGGAGCTTAAAAAGGTTGACTTTGGCACCATAACGCTGGGTTTAGTGTCTATATTCAGTGCCCTATAGTATAGCATACCAAGTGTATAGTATAACATACACATAGTACCATTATGGTATTGTAGCATACAAAACATATTTATATATTAGGGATGAATCTTTGGCTTATGCAGAGCATGAACTTACAGGTGTAAAAAGTGGAAAGCAGTACACTGAATTTCGGTGTGTTGGTGTTTGGGTTATTGCTTTAGGTAGTTATGGATGTCCAAGTTAAAAAGGTTATGCCATTAGAGTTAGGGTTGGGGTTAGTTTTAGTGGGGTTCAGTCTTGAGAGAAACGTGTATTAGTTCTAGGGTTGAGATTTATGTGGGTAAGGGTTAGTTCTAGGTTTGGGACTTAGGTGTGTAAGAGTTTTTGTTCTGAGATTCTGGTGTTTATATACCGTACCATTCAAACAATTAACCATTAAAACAGTGGTTTACCCATTAACCAATAAAACAACCCACCCTATCCCGCCTATGATTGGTCTCTATTATACTGATGACTGATTTCCGAGTGACTGCTCTCGTGAAGCTTCTCCTCCTGGTGATGAGAGATCCGTCATCTCCACCGCTCTGCAGGGAGTCCTGGAGGAAGAGGAAGAAAATATATCATTTTTTTCTATGTAATATTTTTTCCTCTGATAAGATAAACAGAATTTGAACTTTTTTGGGAACATTAAAATAATAAAATCCAAGCACACGCTGTTACAGCTTTGTCGAATTGGCATTACTTTAATAACGGACCAGAATTGTATAAAGTTCTTTAGAAAACCTCAAATCACTTACTGAAGATGGTAAATGCTCCAAAGATTGATCAGAATTTAACAGTTTCTTCAAAATACCATCTTCAACATGCGTATCATCTGTAATCCCGTCAACTGACCGTGAAATTGATTCAAACTTCACATTTGAAGCACTGGACAACTCATTCAACGATGACCTTAAAGACAACCCTTGTTTGACGGTATTTCTCTGCGCTGAAGCGCTGGAACGGTGTCTCTTTTCAGTCGGACCACGGGTAAAATTGCCGTGCTCTGGTTTGCTCTGCTGACGCTGGTAGTAAGCGAGGCGACCGTCTTTCTTCAGTTTGTGGTAACCTGGGTTTTGGATCGGTGGATTAAGATTTTCATAGGATAGAAAAATCATGTTTATTCCCATGAGTGGTAAAACCAAGGGTGTTAACACAGGGGCAATCGTCAGATCACCTCGCGCCCACCGTCGGGTTACCGGAGCTATTGCAGTGCGTTGTGCATGATTTTGATGTTTCAATTTATTATAACCCAATAATCCGCTGACTTTAGGCAATATCTGTTACGTGTCTTGACCAAGAAAACAACCGACTAGCTAGCGATTAGTTTCGTAAGCAAAGAAACAAAAGCAAAGAACAATAAATGACACAAAACTAGGGAACCAATTGTAACCCTGCCGCAAAAACTAATCTTTACCCAAGAGCTTACCATAACCACTCCTAACACTTAACATAATGCCCAAACTTTTGTGGTAGTTTACCATTTTCCCTTCTTTGAATTTATAGTAAACATTAAAGAGGGTAAAAGGGAAATATAGAGGGAAGTGCTCACTAAAATGAAGATTAAAATGAAGATTAATAGAGGGGTAGAAAGGGTTTGTTTGGGTGTTTATTTTATAGTTAGAGACAGGGAGAGACCTAGTTTTCATAATTGAAGTAATAAGTTACCATCCTTTCTTCATTTAGTTTTGCTTTCAATTTACCGGGCAACACTATAAAGATGGGAAGAGGGAAGGAGGGCAGGAGGGAAACTGCTCACTAAACCTATGGAAATTACTTTTAACCCTGCCCTAAACACTAATCTCAACCCCAGAATCAACCTTAACTCTAACCCCATGTTTACAACAAACTCTGAAGGAAATGGATCACTAAAAATTAAAATTTCCCTAGTTCCCGCTTTTTTCCCTTTTAGTTTTCCCCAATTTACCTTCTGGTTTTAATGAAGAATTCAAAGAACTTTTCGCATTTTGGCTCAAACTCCGTTTCAAAAAGGCCTCCACGACTTGCTTGGATTCTTGCAGTGCTTTTCTTTCGACTTCTTGAGTTGGACTAAAGTGTTCAGGTTGTTGATCTTCGGTTACGTGGTTACTGGCGATATTAATTCCAATATCTTGTTCGTCAAAGTCAAAACTCATACTCAGTATTTCGATAACAATATAACTTTTAAAACAGCATATATAAATAACAATTTCCTATGATCTGTGACAGTATGGTGGTAATTAATCATATTTAGTTTTGTTTGTTAGTGGCAAAGTTTACCACCTATTATAGAAAAAATACTTGAAAAAACCACAAAACATGACATATCTGTAAGAAGATAGTTAGGCAAAACATAAATACACACAAAAAAAACATTTTTTTTAGTTTTGTGCCTACGAAGCAATATTTTGTAGAGTCTAATACCTTTTCTTTATAAATATTGTGATACCGGTACATTAATTAAACTTTGTAGCCTAGCCCTGTATAAGTATTAATCCTATGTTCTTGTTTAAGTTTCACTTGATTTTTGGTCATTTTCTACTTCAAAAGACAGCACTTAAGCTGTGACATTTACCACTTTTTACACAATAAGACCTTTTACTGTTGTAACTAATAAAATCATACAACTGTAAAAATGGTTACCGAACTAAACATCAGACATAACTAGTAATAAAATTAAGCAGTACTTACTCTTGTCCTAAGGCCTGTTTGGTTAGCTATTACGTTGAAATTATTGCAAAATAACTGAAAAAATCTGTATAGTGAACTAAACAACGTACCTTGCCGTTATGCTGAGTGGCCATATATAAAATACCTTTCCCGCCGTAGCCACTATTTATACCGAATCAATAATGGACGCCCTACCATAGCAACTTGGTGTTTTAAAATAGGGGAGTTTTTTTATTTTTTATGAATAGAAATCTATTTTTAACTGTAAAGGTGCAACTACAAAGTAATTAGGAAAAACTATGCACGAAAGATAATAATGGTGGTGATGATATTCATATATTGTACATCCTACGAACCACCTTAAGAATAAAACCAAACAAGACAACTTCCTTTAGAAATCAGACACCGTTCGTCATAAAGAGATCGGGTGATTCAGGGAAAGTTACAATTTCAATAAACCCCCTTTAAAACAAAGCCAAGATGAACACATAATCATAACTGACTTACAGTAGCTTACCTGATAAAAATTACTCAACTCCTACTGTTAAAATTGCGGGGGAAATTTTCGGTAGTGCAGGGTTAAAAGTTTTAAAACTTTCCAAATTCAAATTAAATCAACTTGTGATGCAACTGTGTTAAACAGTCAACACGAAACTGATACACCCAACTTCCCCTTTAATCTGTACTGAATGAAACATGATAGCTTAGACGTAAATGACAAGCCCGGGCTTGCCCCTATGTCTATGTATTGCAACACAATAGAATAATCAAAGTAGGCAACGGTAATTAAGGTAAGGGTCAAAAACTATCAGTTTTGTAATATACACATTTGTATATATGGTAATTAAAAATGTAACAGCACCAGTGTCGTTGTAGAAAAGCGGTACCTAACGATATGATAGGCCCACTTCTATATGGGTTTGATGTAAGCCCTATTTTTGGCTTTGCAATGCAATTACAAAAAAAAGTGTCGTAAAGCAATTTAAGCGGAACTACTTAGGCCTATTCTAATCTCCGCTGAACCCCTGATACTAACTTATCGAACACAGTTTAAGAACCACTGGACTAAGCTATTTGGATGAAAACTTATTATTTAAACAATGTGGACTGGGTCTTAAAACGAAGTGATTGAGATTATTTTTACGAAAGTCTTATTTCGCTTTTTCATTACAATAAAGAAGAATATCATAGTTATTTAAAAAAAGAAGGCAAGATAAAACGGCAAACTCTAGTAGTTAAAGCACGTCAGTGAATAGACACGGTATAACGGAGAAAAAATGACGTGGTCGTTAAACTTTAATAAAAAGTTTTTTTTGTTATGCTGTATACCGTCTTTATATTTACCGGTAATAATTTGTTAGTCGGGCATGACACGAAAGTTCAGGCTAACGAAAAATGCAAGATTGTGGGTTAAACAACATTATCAAACAAGTAATCAAAATTTAACATAGCCTATTTATTTTTTGTATGATATCGCACTATAAGCTCTACTGATTGTCATAATAATATTTATGTCGTAACAAACGTAACTGAAATGTGGTATGATTAAATATTGCGTCATTAAACCAGAAACCTTTACAATTAACGGTTAAAAAAGAAAGAAGGCACGGAGACTACAGTTAAGCCGACTGAACTGTCCATTCGCGGATCTCTTTGTAAAAGCGCGTGTAAAATTTTGTTTGGGCAAAAAAAATAAAAATTGTGCGTTTAACGCGAGTTGGTGGTCTTAGACCGAAACCCCTACGTGCAATGTGGAAATTAATCCACTTATGGTATAGTATCCCTACTGGTGGGTGCTGGCAGACACTCTTAACGAGTATCTCCACAGCGTGCAATCCACGTTTTGGTCCAGCCGGTTAGTCCGGCGGTTTAGTGCGTCGCCTTCAATCGAAAGGTTGCAGGTGCGAAACTGGTCGCTAGCTAGTCGGGTGTGTCCTTGGGCAAGGCACTTTACGGACATTGCCTAAACCCAGCAGATTAATGGGTTCTACCAAATTGAAGAAAAGTGTCTATCATATACAACACACTGCAATACGGTGGGCGCGATGTGATCTGACGTGTGTTAAACCCCTTGGTTTTCCCATTCACGGAGATAAACATGAATATGCTATTTTATCTTTTTTGGGGAATGAATGAGTGTGTGTGTGTGTAGAAAAGAGTTTGGAACAGCAATGACGATCTACATATTTTTGGGCCCCGAATACAGTAAAAAATATAGTTCCAACGTCGCGCTTTATCAATAACAGTTTCAAAGAGAATATTATGATTATTCCCAACCGCTTGGTGGCGTAATAGAGCGAGAGTCGTGGAGGGAAAAACACCGAATGGTTAAAGTGACCGATCCATAAACCGACTCCTCGACAAAAACGGTCTTTGTAAGAAATTAAATACTTAGCTCGTTAAAAATTCTCTTTACCGTGAGGTTATTAGAAATTAGTAACAAATTCTACGTTTACGTTGTTTTAAACTCAGTACCCTAGACTCATAATTTTTTACCGAGCCAACTTTCGAACCCATGATGTTCTCGTCACTAGTACCGTTTTTGATATAGTTGTCGGTATATGTATCGGTCGCGTTAACCATTCGGCCACACGACCGTACTAGGTTTCTAATGACCATTTTTGTATTCACCCGCTAGCATTTATACAACAAACACAAATCATCACTGTTAAAATCAGTCGGTTTTGTTTTTGGTTGTAAGACGACGAACTAACCTACCTAGCTATTCAGCCGAATTCAAATGTTTCAGCAACTATAACATAAGTGTCTTGGTCAAGAGTATTTCAATCGAAAGGTTGCATGTACAAAACCGGTCGCTAGCTGGTCGGTTGTGTCCTTGGACAAGGCATTTATTAACTGACATTGCTTGAACCCAGCGGATTAATGGGTTCTACTTAATTAAAGAAACGTGTCTAATATATACAACACACTGCAATAGCCCGACGATGGGCGCGAGGTGATCTGACGATTGCTCATGTGTTAACCCCCTTGGTTTTCCTATTCACCGGGATAAACATGAATATCCTATTCTAATAAAACAAGAATAAAAGGAGATTAAATTGTGCCATTTAGAAAAACAAGACAATTACCTTTAAAGTGGTGTTAGCTATTAACGTAACTTAAGTGATTACCCTTTGATGTTGTTAGAGGTTGTTTACAGAAACGAGCTAAACCCGACACCTTATAATGTCTTGCACATGTGCTAATCGGCCAAGTGTTAAGTTCAACTCGTATATTTATGGATTAGAACAATTCTTACGTAAAGAGTTTACGTCACACTGCCTCATTGTTGCACCTTTTTAAGGATTAGAACCCTTGCCCAGACACTTATCTTAATCCTATGACTAACCCTAACTTAAAACCACAGCCTTAACACTAATCTTAACGCCTTCATTTTAGCGTGCAGTTTCGCTATTTCCCTCCTTTAGCATATACTTCAGGTCAAATGCGGACATTATCGACAAACAAATCGACATAAAAATAGAGATTTTTACTGAAAAAATATGAAAAAGAAATCAAAACTAGGGTGAGTTTTGAACCCATGATGGGCTCGTTGATAAAACCGTTTTATTATATTTAAATCGGTATATGTATCGGTCGCGTTAACCATTCGGGCACACGATCCCACCGTTCCTTTAAATTTTTTATGAGATTTTTTTATTGACGCTACATTACCGGCAAACAAATCGCACAAAATCTTATAAATTGGCGACACAAAATTATGAAAGAATAGCTCTTTTTCTAACGAAACTAAAACCCCCGAAGGCCAAATTATCTTGCGTGCAAAGCTGAAAGATAAGATCAGCATATCAGTTCCCTAATCTACCGCGTCTGACGTGTAGATTTGCAATTTAGGATGACAACACCAAAAGGAGGAAAAGGGGGAAGGAGGAAAATTACTCACTAAAATCACAAAAATTATGGTGCAGTTTCCCTCCTACCCGCATTTTAGTTTTTTTGCAATTTAGAATCCCCGAATCACTGCACCTTCTTGAAATTGATATGTCGGCGTCTCTCCTTTTAAACCCGGGCAACCAGCACCGTTTGGTTAGTTCCTTCTAGTCACTGTACCTACAACAGATGAGAGATTGAATCGAATAGTAAACTCTCCTATTTATAAGCGTCTGTGAGCAGTTTCCCGTCTTTCCCCTTTCCCTCATTTTAGTTGTGCCCGGTTACTTAAGAGAATGCCAAAAGTTAAAAAATGCTATGTTGGTTTCTTACCCAGTTAGGCTCACGACCAAGGGTGTGTTAAAAAGTCATATTTATTTATGATAGCAATTTTAACTGTTGGCATTCGACTAGTTGTCATGCATTATTTACTAAATAAGTTAGTTAAAGTGCGTTGTAATAAACTGAATAGATTATAGTTCATAGCAGAAAATTTAAAGGATATCAGATAAATTATTTATTTTTTAAGTTTTCAATGCTAAAATAACAGAATTAGATATACAGATTTATTCAAATTTTGTTTTGTTAATATTATGTTTTAATAAGTATTTCATAGAAATGTGTAACACTAATTAGCTTGGCAGGTTTGCGTGTCGCCCTTCAGTCGAAAGGGTTGCAGTTTCGAAACTCATCGCTAGCTAGTCGGTTGTATTTTTGGGCAAAGCATTTAACGGACATTGCCCAAACCCAATGGGATAATGGGTTCTACCAAATAAAAAAAAGGAACGTGTGAATTATACAACACACTGCAATTGCTCAGGTAACTCGACGGTGGGTGCGAGGTGATCTGAGGATTGCCCGTGTGTTAACACTCCTTGCGTTTCCCCTTGAGTTAAGTACACACATATACATGTATATTATATTAAGTTGCAGATACGAAGTCATGATAAAATTCCTCATTTTTTATTCCTTTTTCTCATCTTCTCTCGCCGGTCAATCCGTCACATGGACATGTTCGGCGCCAACACTGCCCACTCATAAGGGCGATCGTGGGCCACGGGGGCCACGAGGGCACGTTGGTGCAACTGGGGCGCCAGGGCACGATGGGGCGCCTGGTGAAAGCTGTGATGAACTCAGGGAAATCGTTTCAAGGCTTGAAGCGAGGGTTGAATTGTTGGAACAAAGCCTCCCACAACCCACAACAGGTGAGAGATTGAATGAAATAGAAAACTCTCTTATTTATTACCTTGGGTGGTGAATGCGCTGGGTTCATCAATATTATCAGATCGATTATATTGGTTAGTTCTTGCGTCGCATTTCAGCCGAAGGCTTGCATGTTCGAAACTGGCCGCTAGCTAGTCGGTTATGTACTTGAGCAACGCACTAACCGGACATTGCCTGACCCCAACGGATTAATGGGTTCTACTACATTAAAGAAACGTATTAATCCTATACAACACACAGCAATAGCTCCGGTAACCCGACGATGGAAACGATGTTATCTGACGATTGCATGTGTGACATCACCCCTAGGAACCATTGGCACTGAAAAAAACAGTTATACAAAAAATACTAGTGACACCAAAATTATTGTGGCATCCGAAATGGACATTTAAAAACATCTGTAATACTACGCACATTTGAAAAATCATATGTAATAATAAACACTACACAATTTTCCCTCATAAGAACCAGTGACGCCGTATTCACGAAACTGGACGAGTTGCAAAGAAGCAAACGAAGCTGGCAACACTGCAAACGGGTTGTATTCAATCAGGTTGGACAGTAGAACGAACATAGAGATCTATTGCGACATGGAAAGAGGGGGGTGGAATGTAAGGAACATATTTTTGAATTCTTGTAATCGTTTCCTTTATTTGCAATGGTTAGGACAGAGTGATTTGCGTTATATATATGTTATATGTCGCTAGCTAAACGGTTGTGTCCTTGGGCAAGGCACTTTACGGACATTGCCTGAACCCAGCGGATTAATGGGTTCTACCAAATTAAAGGAACGTGTCTATCATAATATCCTTGCTGTAATTCGATTTCTTTCAGGTATTTCAACGCCGTGAGGACGGTAGCGTCAACTTTTACCGCAACTGGGCGCAATATGCTGCTGGATTCGGTAACAAGAGTGGAGAATACTGGCTAGGTAATCTTATATACGATGTATAGATTTGTGGTTTAAGGGCGATCGTGGGCCACAAGGGCGACTCGGGCGGAATGGAAGTTATTTACAGTGATATAGATAGGTGGTTTGGTGCGTCGCCTTTCATCCGAAGGATTGCAGATTCGAAACTGGTCGCTAGATACTCGGTTGTGTACTTCGGCAAGGCACTAAACATACATTTTGCGGACCCAACGGACTAACGGGTTCTACCAAATTAAAGGATCATGTGATTCATACACAATACACTGCAACAGCTTAATCGCTTACCGTCTACCGCATATCGCATACAACCTACCGGTACGTTTATTGTACCGTCTCATACTTACCGTCTACCACATACAATCAATCGCATGTCGCTTACCGCCTACATGTGAGAATGCATTTAACGGATATCGCATACCGACAATCGCATACCGCACCACTTACCTCTAAACATACCTTTAACGGATACCGCATTCACCAGGTTTAGACATCCTTCATACGTCGACCAGTAGAGGCGCTCACGAGCTACGTGTGGATCTAACGGCATGCGATGGAGACACCGCATATGCTGTATACTCGTAAGTGGAGTTATTGTTGATCAATATGGTAGTACGGCCGTGTGGTCCAGTGGTTAACTCGACCGATACATATGCGAACTATTTGAAAAGGACACGTCAGATTACCGGGGCTATTGCAGTGTGTTGTGTGTGAATGAGACGTTCCTTCAATTTGGTAGAACCCATTAATCCACTGGGTTCTAGTGATTTCTGCTGAGTGAAACACTTGATTAGATTTACGGATTATGATATATTGCCGGTGCGATAACGCATATATACTTTCATGGAATAATATTCTTCCAATTCCCAGTGAATAAACATTAATCCTATCCTTCTACCTGAAATATCTTTTCAGAAATTTCAGTGTTGCCGGTGCAAACGATAATTATCGTCTAACTGCACGTAACTACACAGGAACTGCAGGTGAGTAACCCAAGTTTTCCTTTTTTCTCTTTTTCCTTTTTTCTTCGTGTTCATGTTTACCCTTTTTCATCACCTTTTCTATTTTTGGTGTTTTTTAACTTTTTCTTCATTTCTGTTTTTAACCTTTTTTATCATATATTTTAGTGTTTCTTATTTTCATTTTTTTTATAAATTTGAAGTATCAAGCATATACAACATATATTTACATACCACTGGAACGGATATAACTGACTTGTGTCTACTAGATATCTTGAGCCGAAGGGTTGTAGGTTCGAAGCTGGTCACTAGCTGGTCGGCTGTGTCCTTGGGCAAGGCACTTCAAACATTGCCTGAACCCAGCAGATTATGGGGTTGTACTATAACTGAAGCAACGTGTGAATCATACACAACATTGCAGAAGCTCCGGTTACCCGACGGTGGACTTACTCCTGCAATAATGGCTCCAACTTTTTCCCATTCACAAAATAAACATGAATATCTTATTCTTATCCCTTTCTCCACAATAGGTGAACGAGGAATGTCCGAACACAGCGGCTACCAGTTCTCTACATTTGACAGAGACAACGACAACCTTAATTACTACTGTGGCAGTTCATGTAATTGTGCTGAAAACAACCACGGCGGTTGGTGGTACAACGGTTGCATGCAGTCCAACTTAAACGGCGAATACAGTAGTACATGTCGTACTGGACACCCCTATCCGTTCTGGTATTTCTGGCGCTACAGCTTCCAAGGTGTTCAGCGTGTTGAAATGAAGTTTAGACCTCGACAATAAAACGTGTATTAATCTAATAAAACGGTTGGATAACTATTGTGTATAATAATCCCAATATAACATTTGAATAACTATTGTGTATAATAATCCCAATATAACATTTGAATAACTATTGTGTATAATAATTTTAGTATAACATTTGGATAACTATTGTGTATAATAATCCCAATATAACATTTGGATAACTATTGTGTTAAAAATCCTAGTATAACATTTAAATAATTAATATGTATAATAATCCTAGTTTAGCATTTGGATACTTATTGTGTAATAACCTCTCTATAATAGTTTTATAACTATTCTAGAATAATCCAAATATAACTGCTAGATAATTCTTGTGTAACAATTCCAATATAACTCTTGGATTACTTTTGTGTATAATAATCCCAGTATAACCGTTATATAACTGTTGTGTTTTATTCCCATTATAACATTTAAATAACTATTGTGTATAATATAATCCCAATATAACTGCTGTATGTATACTTTTACTGGATCCAACAGTTTAATGTTAACCTGCCTTAACAATTTTACCTTCTAAACATGCCTTACCACTTTGCTTATTCTAATAAACGTGGTTAATAAAATAATTCCAGCTTTATTGAAAATACCTGTCTTAAAACTTCGCTTAAATCGCATCGAAAAATAAAAATAATTCTAACTTTGAACTCGAGACTGTTTTCCCACACGGTTAAGTTTCGAAACCATGATAGACTCATCACGAAAACCAGTTTTAGATCACCTCGCTTCCACCGTCGAGTTATCGAAGGTATTGCAGTCTTTTGTGTATAATTAATACGTTTTTTTGTTTTTTAGCAAAAAATTCCACCCACACGGCCAATCGTGAGATTACTTCGTTCCCACCGTCGTGACAACTTTCCGGATAATCGTTATTTATTTGTAATTTCACGAACCGTCAGGGGACACTAGAGAGTTAAAACAAAAAATCTTACATTTTTCAATTCTATTACCCAAATAATTTTACATTTTTACGTTATTTTGTAAATTGTGATATAATTTTGGGTCGGTAATTTACGTTATTTTTTATTAGCCTAGCCCATAGCGTGCTTTATTTCAATGATCTGAAGTTTAGAGCATTAATCATCGGCTTCCCGGCCGAATGGTTTCAGATCCGAAACTGGTCGCTGGCTAGTCGATTAACGGGTTCAATAGATTACCGGGTTCAATCAAAACTGAATGAAAGTCTTAATCATACACACCACTTTGCACTAGCTCCGGTAACCCGACGGTAGAAACGAATTAATTTTATGACTGTTCGTGTAATAACGCCCTCTGCTTTTTTTCATTCACGGGGATAAGCATGAATTACCGCCACACAATACATTTGTCCACAGGAAAGTCACCATATATTTATATATACACGTATTTATGAAAATAAAGAAAGTGGTTTACAATTACACCATATACACTGATCTGAATATGATTTTAATCCATCAAGTATTAGGCCAATGTAATAATACTACATAAAACATCTTGTTTTTTATTTAAAATTTTATCACATACTAATGACACCTTTGGCGTGAAATAACGAATAAATTTAAAAACAAGAGAATTTCGCAGTTAACTTTACCCTGGTGATGATACTTTAAACAAATTGAGTTAAAATTCTTTCTTTGGCCATTGTCTGAATCATTGTCGATGTAAATTAAACAATTTAAAGGAAAAACTGTTCAAAATAATTAAAACGCAGTAAGAATTAGGGAAAAGTCATATAATTGCACGTTTACGGTATTAATTGCAGCTAAAATGTACAAGATTGTTAACCATGGCTGAGTTTCGAACCCATTAGGGGATGGTCGCGAGACAGATTTTTTATACAGAAATCGATATATGTATCGGTCCAATAGAGCACGCAACAGCAGAAATTGCACAATGGAGCAATTGGGTAAACTTTAAGTAGGAAAGAAGAGAAGGAAGGAAACTGCACACTAAAAAGAAGAATTAGGTCAATAAAGGTTTAGTGTAAGGGCCGGTGTTAACGTTACTGTTGGTTTTGTGGTTGAGGTTATTATTTAGGGATAGGTTAAAATTGGTTTCTATAGTTTTAGAGCAGTTTCCCTCCTTTCCTTATTTTAGTGTTGCCTGTCATCCCTGTTATTTGCTTTTACTCAACCAATGCGGGGTAAAGGAGAAAAACATTTCATCATAACCATTGATCTTTGTTTTCCTGAAGTCTTTACTGGTGTCGTGAATCCAATCTAGAATCCCAAGCACACCGAAGCATTGGGTGAAGCTGGTATAGGTGGGAAAAACATAAGAGTTTTGTTAACCACGCTAGGTTTCGAACCCCTGATGCACTCGTTGCTAACACCGTTTTTTGTTGTTGTATAGAATCGGTTTATGTATCGGTGGCGTTAACAATTCGAGTCATCACACATGGCAATTAACAAATTTACTTGTTACTACTGTCAGAACTATCGCAGTGCTTTGTGTATGATTGAGACGTTCTTTTAGTTTGAGTTGAACCCATTAATCCGCTGGGTGGATTCATTTGATGGCTGTTGCACAGCAAACAGTCGACCGTAAAGACGTGTGGCCAAATGGTTAACGCGGCCGATACGTATACAATTGCGGTCCTATGGACGAGCCCATCATGGGTTTGAAACTCGGTCTAAAAAATAGAAAACTGGAAAAAAAGAAAAAAATACACAATCAATAAATAAGCGGGTGGTTTCGATACTCCAACCCTTCGACCACCTGTCGACAGTCGACGCACTATGAAATGAGCTGTCCAATTCGACTAATCCTTATATTACTCGCCTGGTTTCAATACCTCAATCTTTTAAACTGTTTTTGTACTCGGACAAGATCGAACAGATTCATTCAAACGATTTCAGGTTAATTAAACTTGCCCATCGAATTAATAGGTTCTACCAAATTGAAGGAACGCGTCTATCATACACAACACACTGCAATAGATCCGGTAACCGACGGTGGGCGCGAGGTGATCTGACGATTGCTCATGTGTTAAACCCCTTGGTTTTCCCATTCACGGGGATAAACATAAATATCCTATCATAACTTACGTTTTATGATGATAATCATGGAACTGTGGCGACGGCATGAAAGGGAAGTGGTAACCACTGTGGTGAACGGTTGACACGTAAGTTGCCATGACGTACCATGCCCAAGTTGTACTGATGTGGGCACCGATAATGATCGGGGACCAAAGTATGGGAACCATGTTGACTATCTGTGGATTGGATGTAAGAGAATTAAAAGATTTAGTGAACAACGGTACGACTATAGGTAGTCTGGCGGTTTAGTGCGAAGCCTTTTAACCAAAAGGTTGCAGGTTCTGAACTGGTCGCTAGCTAGTCAGTTGTGTCCTTGGGCAAGGTACTTTAAGGACATTGCCTGTTCCAGAGGATTAATGGGTTCCACCAAATTATGGGAACTTGTGAATCATATACAACACACTGCAATCGCTCCGGTAACCCGATGGTAGACACGAGGTGATCTGACGATTGCCCGTGTGTTAACATCCTAGGTTTTCCCATTCACGGGGATAAACATGAATATCCTATCCTATATCCATATTTAATACCAAGCCAAGTTTCGAACCCAATGGTGGCCTTGTCACTGAGACATTTTTAGGATAGAATAGGATATTCATCGATTTATCTACCGTGAACGGAAAAAACATAGGGAGGTTACATCTACATCGGGCAATCGACAGATCACCTCGCGCCCATGCGTTTCGTAATTGTTGAGCGGTTTATCGATTCGGTCGGCGTGACTAATGCGATCGTTTTAACCTGAAAGCTATTTAGGATATTCAGCCATAAAATGTATGGATAAACTCCCATAAAGTGTTACAGTATAATCGCCAAAACACCTCACAGTAAAGCTTTAGGAATTATTGCGCTGTATTGTTAATGTTTTTTCGTCACTAATTGAATGATAGTGGTTTGGCACGACTGCTTTGCCCAAGGGACACAAGTAGCTAACGACAGGCTTTATTCGAACAGCCACCTTTCGGCTACAGGCCGACGTGCTGCAAATGAGCGTCATCTGGCAGGAAATAAATAAAAACGTACGGTCGTGTGGCCGAATGGTTAACGCAACCGGTACAAATTCCGCTTCCTATGAAAAAAACGATCATATTTACGAGCCCATCAGGGGTTCGAAACTTGGACCTGTAAAAAAGAATGGACACATCCAGCCCGACTTACAATATGCTCGATTGGATGCACATATACCACTGCTAAGCTTATAGGGGCCGTCCATTCGTGGTGCACTTTGTGGATGTTCTTGTAGAATACTGGTTGGTGCATTAATCTGGGATTAAAAAGACTAAATTCTAAAGCAAATTAGAGTTTAATTTAAAATGCTAAAAAAATCCATGTTTTTTTGCTGCAGAATAGGATGGTACTTCGCAAAACGTCCCGTTAAGATGATAATCGTGCAACCGGTTAGTCTGGTGGTTTGGTGCTATCACATTTAACCTAAAGGACCGGTATTGGTGGTATCACATTTAACCTAAAGGTTGCATGTTCCAAACTAGTCGATAGTGTCCTTTGGCGAGACACTTAACGAAGATTGCCTGAACCCAGCGGATTAATGGTTTCTATCGAATTGAAGAATCGTGTAAATCATACGCAACACACTGCAATAGCTCCGGTAACCCGACGATGGGCGCGAGGTGATATTTTATACTATTATTATGTTTTTTTACGTCTAAATAATACTAATTTTTTAACCCTAAAGAGAAAAAAGATTTTTTCACCAGCAGGTCAAGTTTCGAAATAATGGTATGCGCCGTATTAATGTCGGATTTAGTACGGAATTGTGCATATGAATTGGTTACGCTGACCACTCTGCCATACAAATAAAACAGGGTCGGGCAACTTCTCTAGTCGGCGGGCCAGATGTGGGAAAATAAAGTTCTTGATGGGCCGGATTATTATACATAGATAGTATTCAATATTATAATCTAAAGTGTATGGTTAGATACAGTCTGCGGGCTAGTCAAAATCCCTTTACGAGTCGTATGTTGCCCATGCCTTAAATAAACGATGTATCACTGCGATAACCATTGAGCTACACACTCGCGCATATATATCAACATGGTTTAACAGTTGTTACTAGTTTACCTGTGCAAGTAATAGAAGCCAATTTCTTGTAAAACCACAAACAACGTCATATGCTGAAGAAACTTCGAGAAGGTCGGTAAGTCTTCAACCAAATACGTCATACCCGACCACGTGGTGGCAGGGTAGAGCAGCAGTATCATGACAGTTGAAATGAGCTGGTTGCGATTGACAACGCGAACGCATTTCTTTAGCATGTTCCAATCGAGCTGAAAATCAAACAAGAAAATTAGAGGGGACGTATTGACTGATACGGCATTGCTTAATTTTTTGTGAGGGGTAAGTTTCGAACCCACGATATGCTTGTTACTTAGCCCGTTTATTTTCATAAAGAATTCTGTGCATAATTCGGTCGCTTTAACCGCACGGGTAACTGTAAAACTCTGAGACACCGTTCGGTTACAAGAGCTATTGAAGTATATATACCAATACATAATTAAAATACAAAATCCACATCGCCTTAAAATACAACATCACCGGAATATTTTAGAACCCATGATAGGCTTGTCATTCGGACCGTTTATTTATATAGAAATCTGTGCATAATTTGGTAGCGTTTTTTTTAATTGAGCCAAGTTTCGAACCAATGATAGACTTGTCATTACCGTTATTGTAGTGGAGTCGGTATATGTATCGGTCGCGTTACGCGCACGGGTGGCTGTGAGATATAACTTTACACTTCTTGACGGGTTAGCGGAGCTATTTAAGTGCGTTTTATATGATGGAGATATTTTTTACATCTATTTTCCACAGTTTAATCAACTGAGACTAAAAAACGTCCGCAAATGGCATATCCGACTTTCTCGCGGCTGGTTTTGATCCCAGAACCTTTAAGCTTACAGTTTAAAGCGGTATCTGTCGAGCGAACAACCAGCCAAACTTATATGATATTTTTAAGTCTCAACATATGTGTGGCCGAATCCTTAGAGCGACTGGTTCATATACTGATTTATATAGAAAACATGGGCAACGAGCTCATTATGGGTTCGAAACACAGCCTGGTAAGAAAACTTTGTTATTCAAGCCTCTACATTTGTGTGGCCGAATGGTTAACACGACTGATCCACACACAAAATGTCATTGCAATACTGACCTATTAACCAGACCGTCACAAGTTCGAAACCTATATCCCAATAAATTAAAGAACAAAATCTTAATCACCGGAACGTTCTTATCCGGCTGTATCTTGAATTTTCTCACAAATGAAGGCTTCCCAGTCAAATCAGCATAAACGAAGAAAGCGTTGAGAATCCAAAACGGCAGACCGAGCGACAACATTGTACCTATATATATAACGAAGAAATTCATTAATTCAAAATATGTCGTGGTCCATAATGACCCCGCACTGTTCCAAGGCGATTTCAATAGTTTTGCGTTAAAAAAGAAAGAAGTATATAGGCACAATATTTTTAACCTGGCTGAGTTTCGAACACTTAATATAGGCTCGTCACCAATACCGTTTTTCTGTAGATTTGGTGTGCGAATCGAATCCGTGACGATAACCGCATTTCGCCACAATACCGCACCTTACGCGCGCTATATACAACCGGCCAAATAGTTTGGTGGGTATCCACCAAATAAATGGCGATGCATTTGCGCCAAAAGGTTGTCGGATCGAAATTGGTCGCTGGCTAGTTGCTTGTTTCCCTGGGCAAGCCCAAGCGGACATCACCTGAATTCAATGAATTAACTGTACCGAGCCTACCAAAAATTTGGATTAAGTGGTCCTACCAAAAAGTCTGCCAAGATATACAACACGCTGCAATAGCTCCGGTAACTGGACTGAAGCCGCGATTTATCAGATGATAATCGTCTTATATAAATGAAAGCCCATTTACAATAAATACATAGCCAGCAATCACAAAGTTTTAGATTTTAGCTAATGTGTAAACATTGATTTACCTACTGTGAATATCAAAGAGTGATTGTACCCGAATAACGACAAAATGACGTCCCATAATTTGCAGTAAAAATCCGCAGCGTAATTCATTCCGCTGTAAAAAAACGTGTCGCGCGGTCATGTTAAGATCTACACATATAGCGAATAACACTGCGGTGTATGAAAGTTATCGAATATATAAATACTTCAAATTGGATTTGCAGGAAAATACGGCAAAACCAACAGTCTTTAAAACTCGGCTTTAAAATAAGGATATAATTAAATAGAAGTCCGACAGGTTAGTCTAGTACATGGATTAGTGGGTAGCCTTTTAGCCGAAGGGTTGCAGATACGAAACTGTTCGTTAGCTAGTTGGTTGTGTATACCAAATTAAAGAAACGTGTGAATCATACACAACACACTGCAATAGCTCCGGTAACCCGACGGTGGGCGCGAGGTGATCTGACGATTGCCCGTATGTTAACCTCCTTGGCTTTCCCATCCACGGGGATAAACATGAATATCCTATCTTATAGCGGACACGACATCCAAACCATGACAAAAACTAAACTCACCTTCGAGTGAGAAGTAAATCTGCCACCACTACAAGCACAGTGAGAGACCCTACAACTGCATATCCCGATTTTGCCATGTTCTAATGGTTTCTACGTAATGAGTCAATTTTAAATTAAGTTTAAATCAGTGGTTGTTAAAATGTGCCTATATAGCTTCTATATAACCCGGCAATGGGCACGATGTAATTAAAAGATTGCCCGTGTATTACCGCCTGCTGTGGTATTTTCCCATTCACAAAATATTAAAGTTATACTTGCATTTTCGCGTGTTTTTTATCGGGAAAACAAAAACAAACTAAGCTTTCCATTCACGAAAATGGTAATGATTACCTTATCCTATCCTATTGTATACTTCTAGACCAGGGGTCGGCAACCTTTTGCACCTAAAGAGCCATTTTGACCGATATTTCACAAAATAAAAATAACTGGGAGCAGCAAAACTAATAATATTTTTAAAATAAAAGGAAAAAAAGATACTGGGTGAGATTTAGAAGCGAGGGCTCTTGTGTTTTCTCACTTATACATGGGTATTAAACTTATTAAGCGCTCGCAACAGTAGCTATAAAAGTAATAAGAGCCACACTAGGAGGACGAAAGAGCCGCAGGTTGCCGACCTATGTCGTTATCTCGTTCGATAGCCCGACGGACAATCAACCGAAAGGTTGTTTAATCAAATTTCACCCTGGACACTTTTTGCGTGGTTGTGTAATTGAACAGGGCACTTAACTTGCATTTCCTCAATTCAATGGATTCAAATGGATCGATCAAAATTTGAAACTTAAATCAAATATTACATATGTTAAAAGAGCTTCAGCAATCGATAACGGGAATGAGGTAATCTGTCGATTACCCATGTCGGCATGCTTTCTGCTAGACCTGGCCCTTCACATGGTAAGCTGTATCTTAAAAAGGCATAAAAAACGTTAAAAAAATGCGAAAACAGATGTTGCGGGTGTAGCAACGTTCCGCCGGATCCTTATGATCTGACGGCTGTCGATAAGTGATCACGTTCTCTAATGCACCTGATCTCAGTTTGCGGCCAGTAAACTTCCCTCGGTTAACACACACCACTTTTATTTACAATTTCACAGATTTAGGTTTCAGGTGATTAAAAGTGTTTCGTTTGATCACTATAAAATAAATATTAACCGGTTATTGCAGAGGATTACATACACGAATTACACAACATCTATACACCAAGAATAAGCGACTAATTACAACAAATAGTACGTAAGCAATACAATGCACGACAATAAGGACAACGGGTTTATATACCCTACGGAGCGAAGAAATATGGGCAATACGGTCGTCGATCATGCAGGGTTAATGGACGCAAAATGATCACGCAGCGTGTAATCCGGTCAGTCCTATAGTATTATGAATGAAAAGGGTGCAAACGAGTTTCGCTGCCACATTCTAACTTAATAATCACGCAGCGTGTGGTCGGGTCAGCTCTATAACATTATAAATCAAAAAAGTTCGAACGAGTTTCGCTGCCACATTCTACATTCCGTCCCCAAATTACGAAGTTAATTTTAAAGAAGTAAGGCAGCGAATATCCCGGAACACGTTTGCTGTGCGCAGTTTGCACACATACTCTTCTCACTACGTGGTCTGCATCAGGGTAGACAAGGTTATTCGTGTGATCCGGCCCCTGTAACAGCTGCTGGTCGTTCAATAAGTAACTGGCCGCACAGTCGAACACAATTTTGAATTTTAGCCCGGTAGCGTGATGTGGCACGTACCACGTCTTCCCAGCAGGCTTCTTACAATCCTTGGAAACTATTCCTGCGTGTCCATCGCCCATATATTCCTCGATCTTTCTTTTGTACCTTTCGAATAATTTTGGGTCTTTAGACAATTTCACCTTTAGGTATCCGAGTCGCTTCTCCGGAATTGTACGGTTACAAGGTAAACGTGGCGACCAGGGCCTCCACGGCAGCCTTAATACAGAGTTCCTTTCTGTTGATTTCGTGGCAGAGCTTTCCATTATAGAGAGGGCGTGCTTATCCTTCATAGACATTCCCAGCGAGTCAACTTTGTACCTTTCACTGAAGTCAAAGCTGAACTTTTCCTCCAGTTGCTCATGCAGCCCCTGATCGGTAATATTCATAAAGTTCACCTTAACAGGTTCATCCCATTTCCTGTACGGTTTCCAACCCATTCAATGTCCATCCCAACCTCGTCCGCATTGCTCCTCCGTCTAGGAAACGTGTACGTTGACACTTGTCTCTGCTTGTCCGTTGACCATACCTGTACAGGAACCACTCGCACCCGTGTACGCATATTCATTCGTTCAGATGATGTACTTGTCTTAGTTGCCCCGGTTGTAACCATATCGTTCTCCATCGCCAACTGGGCACGAGCACTCTCATTGGTACGTTTAGATTCTTCAGTGGCGGCGGGTCTCATGCGTGTGAAATGTAGCAGTGTGTGGTGAGGTAGGCCACAGTCTGTTACCTGACAACGATTTGGGTTGCGGCACAGTCTCGCTGTGTGGCCGGGGATAAAACAATTAAAGCATAGGCCACGTTTCCGCACGAACTCGTGACGTTCGTAAATATTCCTTTTGCGAAATCTATCGCACCTGAATAAAGGATGCGGTCGGTTGCAGTCTGGGCAATCGCTGTATATCGGAAGTTCTTTGTGCTTGGCTTCGCGAGTAGTGGTCGCGTATATACCCACTTTCGTGTTAGTTGTGGAGTTGTACCTTGTGATATGTCCCCTTACTGGCGTTACGTGTTGATTGACTTCCTCCGACATTATCTGACCAAATTGTGAATTCAAACGCTTGGCAGCTCTACGCACATGCTTCATTATATCTTGGAAACCCAGAGAGTTGCCATGGTCATTGAGGTCGATGGCTTCATTGTTGATGTCGTTCTGCACCGCCCGTGGCAGGCGCCTAAATACATCCGTAAGTATTAAGGAGCTGTCCAACTCCTTCTCGCAATTCCAAGCGGACAGCAAGTAGAAACAATTGGACATTTCATTCCACAGTTTGTTCAGACCCCGGTAATCTCCTTTGTTTATCTTCGAACCTCTGGTTAACAGTCTGACGTATGCATCCACCACTTTATGTCGTTGACCGAACCGTTCCTTTAGCACCTCCAGTGCTCGCTGATACCCCTCCTCCGGTGGATCTATCATAGCGCAAAATTGGATCGCTTCAAACGCTTCACCGATACAATGATTGCGTAAGTGGCTTAACTTGCTTCTCGGTTCCTTTACTCGTCTGCCGATATTCTCTTCGAACTCGGCCATAAAAGAGTGGAATTCCAACACATTCCCGTCAAACTTTGGAATATTTCGCTGTGGTAGTGGGCCGTGTTCAAACGAAAAGGCAATAGTGCGCAAAGCGCTTTCCATCATGTCGACTCTGGCCGCCGCAGAACTTCCATTCCTATCTGCGGAGCGCGGTGGCTCCACATGCGCTATAGTAGCCTCTATATTCCCACCGTCGCTTAACCATGACTTCACACGCTGCTGCCTTGTCGTCATTGAGCTCAAGTTCTGTTGAGCCTCCATAGGTTCCTTTAATCGTCCTCCTTCAAATCTGGCCCCGATTGCCTCCTTCTGAAGTTGCAACTGTCGTATTTCTTTCTCGATTTCCGCAACCCTGAGAGCATGCTTTGTCTTATCTTGAGTCACCTCATTGATCTCTCGGCCCAGATTTGGTCTCAGTATAAGCTTGTCTTCTACAAGCTTCTCAATAAGATCCTTCGAAGATTTCACAGAAATAGGTTCTGAAGACAAGTCGTCTTCCTCCACACCCCCAAAGTCGATTAATGGATTACGCTCCACCATCCTAAATCGACTTGACACTCAAGGCTTCTTCACTGAACTTCTCCTCAAGTCCGAAAAACTTTTAATAATGTTGCGGGTGTAGCAACGTTCCGCCGGGATCCTTATGATCTGACGGCTGTCGATAAGTGATCACGTTCTCTAATGCACCTGATCTCAGTTTGCGGCCAGTAAACTTCCCTCGGTTAACACACACCACTTTTATTTACAATTTCACAGATTTAGGTTTCAGGTGATTAAAAGTGTTTCGTTTGATCACTATAAAATAAATATTAACCGGTTATTGCAGAGGATTACATACACGAATTACACAACATCTATACACCAAGAATAAGCGACTAATTACAACAAATAGTACGTAAGCAATACAATGCACGACAATAAGGACAACGGGTTTATATACCCTACGGAGCGAAGAAATATGGGCAATACGGTCGTCGATCATGCAGGGTTAATGGACGCAAAATGATCACGCAGCGTGTAATCCGGTCAGTCCTATAGTATTATGAATGAAAAGGGTGCAAACGAGTTTCGCTGCCACATTCTAACTTAATAATCACGCAGCGTGTGGTCGGGTCAGCTCTATAACATTATAAATCAAAAAAGTTCGAACGAGTTTCGCTGCCACATTCTACAACAGAAATAAAAAACAAACGAACTCCAATCCTAATTATACTGGTCCATCTTGAATGCTAAATAACCTAAGGCTATAGAATACGCTTAAAGTTATAATGCCCCTTGCAAATATTACTTAACTCTGCAGTAACATAACAATTAACCATTGCCTTGCTAAAGATGCGATTGAATGCCTCAGTACTCTTGCCTTTATATCAAGGCTGAATATTTGACTTACACCAAACAAATATATCCATGTTACTCATTAACTATGTTATTGATCTAATCATGTCGCATGTTGTTTATGCTGCTGCAGTCATTTGTTTTAACATCAATTGACCTTATTAGAGGTGGATTTAAAAATCGCTGTCATAAAGACTGTTTTTTATATCTAGAGAGCGAATCGGTCGCTTTAACCATTCGGGCATAAAACCGTTTCTATAGTTTCATATGTCGGACTTATACTGTCTTTATATTCTGCTGGTGTATTAAGTACGATGCAATTACCTTCTAACCTGCTTAAAATTGTATATACTCATAATCATAAATATACACCCTGTTTTAATAACTGGCGCAAACTGCTGATTTAACGGTTCGTTTTCACTGCATGTATCGATGCGTTATCGGTTTACAAATTTCGCGACTAGGAAATTCGTCACAATATTTCAATTTACAGTCCAACTCAATAGCTTTCTCAGTTACAGATGGTTAGATCAGAAACTGACTATGTCGGTCATGTCCTTGGGAATTGTACTGTGCGGGCATCGCATGAATCCAGTGTATTATTAATGGGTTGAACTAAAGTCAGTGGAAATTTCTCAAACATATAGAATACACGTAAAGTGCAATAGTTCTGGTAACCAGACGTTAAGCACCTGGTGGTGTGACGATTGTCTGTATAATAACACGTTTTCTTAATAACAAGAAAAGGGTTGTAGTTTTGAAACTGGTCGCTAGCTAGTCGGTTGTGTCCTTGTGCAAGGCACTTAACGAAAATTGCCTGAACCCTGCGAATTACTGGGTTCTACTAAATTGAAGCAACGTCTTAATCATACACAACACATTGAAATGGCTCTGGTAACCCGACGGTGAACGCAAGGTAATCTGACGATTGCCCGTGTGTTAACACCCATGGTTTTCCCATACACGGGGATAAACATGAATATCCTATCCCATTTTACCATATCCTACCCACCGTCAGACGACAGTAGAGAGCCTTATAATCACACAAGTGCCGTCTCGTTCCATTAAGTTTCGATTGTAAAACATATGATATTAATTTAAGATTCTACAATTTTCTCTAAAACAGTTACATATCACACATTCATTAATTCTTTTTGTGTGCCCCTTAAAGTGGATAGAGCGTGTAATCTAGGATGTTTAAATTATTTCCCGGGTTTCCCAATCCCATTCATTTCGTCGTTGCCTTTTTTCGCGTGCTTTCGTGGTTTCGGAGTGGTAGCGTTGTTGGGTTATTTCACATCAGGCAAACACGCGTCGCACACGTACTACAGCGTTCCAGTTTAAAAGTTATCATTATCACCCGGTATCAAAAACCAAAGACACGCTATAACAGCTGCTTCAAACTACCACAGACTGACAGCGAACCATATAGGTAAGTTAAGTTTATTTTGATTAGGCCTAGTTGATGAAGGACATTTTTGTTCATAGTTTTACATCTGCTGGTATTGGTTTATCGTTAGAGATAGCGTAGGTGTAGTAATTTATTGCAGGTCTAGCTGGAAAGCATGACAGTTTTTCTAAAATATCTTTTGCGCGTAAAAGTGAAAAAAGTTACGCGTTATTTCTTCAAGTTTCATACTTTTTTTTTTTTTATTAATTATTGTTTTTTTAGTTTGGTCAGTAGTTTTGTTATATTGTGCTTGCGTATGTCATGCTTTGCAGACTGGAGAACCAGAAATGTAGGAGACAGAATTAAAAAGGAAACTGCTAACTAAAATTAAGATTAAGACGATTAGGTTTGGTGTAAGGGCTGGGGTTATAGTTACGGATTGTTTTTTGGTTGAGGCACCAAACTAGATAACTTATAGTTTTTTTTGGTGCCTTTCTGTTTTGCTGTAGTATCTTTGCCACAGTATGTTTTTGCTAATTTTTGGATTTTCAGTTAATACCATATTTGTTTTTGGTATATATATATAAATATATGACATGTGTTTTTAAAATGTTGATGGTAAACGCTGGAGCAAAAGAAACAAAAAATAAAAATTGTATTGTATTTGGTTAAACTAATTCCAAGAACTTTTCCTACTTTTGAGGAGCAGTTTTCCTCTTTCCCTTTCTTTAGTGTTTCCCATATAGGAGTAAAGCAGTAGAGCGCGCTAGAATCCGAAGTCTGACGGCACATGGATTTTTTTTATAGAAAATATCACATTTTGGCGCCACACTAAATAAAAGGAAAGGGGGAAACTGCTCACTTAAACTATGGAATCTAATTTTAATCTTGCCCCAAAGTATAATTTCAACCCTATAACTAACCTTAACTTTAACCCTAGCCACCTAACATTAATAGTAGTTTACTTACTTCTTTCTTTCTTTTAGTTTGCCACCTGTTTTTTTATTTAGTACGGTACCATAGCTAAAAAATTCTAGTAACAATTCTGGTTCATAGATAGCAATGTTTGTTACACATAGTTTCTCGTTAAAATCTGCCATATTTTTATAAAGTTTTGGTTCAAGGTGGCACAAAGACTAGTTAACTGTTGTAATTTATAGACTTTTCTAACTTGAAGCATTACATCGGATTAATATTCTGACAAACATGGTCGACATGGAATTAGAACACCCAGTGCACCAGAGCAAGACCTTCGTCATCAAATACCAAAATGGGTAATTTATTTTTAATTTTATTAATGGCTAATTTAATTTCGCAAAAACTATTAACTTTGATTAATGGTTAATAAATTTTATTTATTTATAAATTGTACTGTATCCAACCATACCCTGTACTTGAGATATTGAATACTATTCATGTAATAATCCGGCCCACCAAGAACCCCGCGAAATAACAAACCCTTTTTTTAGTATCGCTTCGTGTGCAAACGGATGTATTGCTGGATTCACTGGAATTGCTGTAACCTTTCCCTTGGACTTATGTAAGACCAGACTTCAAAACCAACCGGTACAAAACGGTGCACGGATGTACCGTGGATTGTAAGTTTATTTCTATTAAGCGTCTGCTTTTTTATATGGATGAGTTAGTTTGGTCACATGATAGGGGAAAGTGGAAAAGGTGTTCTTGGGTGCATTTCCGAAAAGATACAAGTTTGGATGAATAATAGAAAATGTTAAATATTTTACTGTTTAATAGCAGCGATGTAATTTGACACATGCCTAAACTTATAACGCAATTTAAACAAGATTAACTACCCATATATATCCTAAAAATAAAACTAAATAAGTCAGGACATTAGGTGATTTTTGACAAATCTGTCAAACAGTCAACTTGGATAAATAATATTTATTTATAATAAATAAACAATGTTACTTTTTGAAAACTTAAAATAAATTTACCTGTTCTGGAAATATACAACCTTTAGTTATCAGCCTCTAATTTTTAGCGCATTTTGGGTAAAAATCAACTGTATTTTTGGGGGTTTTGAATAATTTATTGACATAAAGTAAATAAATTTTTACTCTGGACCTGTTCACCAAACTTTTTAAAATTTTTCGGAAATATGTTTGAGAATACCGAACACCTCTTTCCCCCATTATGGTGTCACAGAACCCTAGTTACGGATAGGGCGCTAGGCTTAAATTTCACGCACTTCATTTTACAGAAGTATTTCGTGCGTGGAGCATCGAATCGCTACAAGTTTGAAGTTTGGTTCGTTTTTTACGCTCTAATTCACAGCGTTACTATTTTTCTCTCAAAGCATAGACCCATCGAGGGTGGGAAAAGGGACAGTGGTTGCTTTACCCCGTTCCTCTAACCTCTACGCTGTGCCATGTAATTTCCAACACTTCGGACAGTGAAAAACAAGACAATCTTGAACTTACCATTGATCAGTGCCGTATATCAATCTATCACACTCTCTTTTCCAACAGTAAAAAATTACATTCATAAACAAATGATTTTTTGTGCAATACAATAGAGTTTTAAAATCTTTAATTAAAATTGTGTAATGTTGTATTTATTTAAAATTGAAAAATTAAAGTGTTTTTTTCAACAAAATTAGTTGTAATTTCAGTTTTATCTGATTTTCTTCACAATTTTGTGTGTTTGCCAATTATTTAACTTATCTGGAAGCCAAGTAAAGAGTAGTGGTCGAACTCGTGTTCTTTATCCTGTTTATTTCTCATTTCAGGTTTCATTGCATTATGGCAGTCAAGCAGAATGAAGGAATGAGGGGGCTCTATAGGGGTAAGTTTTTTGTGGGGGTGTATAGGGGTAAGTTAATTTATGAGTGGTGTATAGGGGTAAGTTAATTTGTGGGGGGTTTATAGGGGTAAGGTAATTTGTGGGGGCTCTATAGGGGTAAGGTAATTTCTGAGGGGTGTATAGGGGTAAGTTAATTTGTGGGGGTGTATAGGGGTAAGTTAATTTGTGGGGGCTCTATAGGGGTAAGGTAATTTGTGGGGGCTCTATAGGGGTAAGGTAATTTCTGAGGGGTGTATAGGGGTAAGTTTGTTTATGAGAGGTGTATAGGGGTAAGTTAATTTCTGAGGGGTGTATAGGGGTAAGTTAATTTGTGGGGGGTGTATAGGGGTAAGTTAATTTCTGAGGGGTGTATAGGGGTAAGTTAATTTGTGGGGGCTCTATAGGGGTAAGTTTGTTTATGAGGGGTGTATATGGGTAAGTTTATTTATGAGGGGTGTATAGGGGTAAGTTAATTTGTGGGGGCTGTATAGGGGTAAGTTAATTTGTGGGGGTGTATAGGGGTAAGTTAATTTGTGGGGGTGTATAGGGGTAAGTTTATTTATGAGGGGCGTTTTGGGGTAAGTTAATTTATGAAGGGTGTATAGGGGTAAGTTAATTCTGAGAGCTTTATAAAGGGTAATTTTATTTCACAAGGGGCTGTATGGAGATAATTTAATTTTCTTATTGGCTCTAGTGGTAAGCTAAGTTAATTTTACTAGGGGCTGTGTAGGGGTAAGTTAATTTCACAGGGGGCTATGTAGGCGTAAGCTAAGTGAATTTCTAGCGGCTGTATAGGGGTAAAGGACAGTACTGTTAAAGACGGTAGACTATCACATTAGTAGTAGTATAACACTGCCATTTACAGTAAAATAAGAACACTAATGGAACACAAATTATTAAAAACAGCATCAAACCACACACATACTTAACCACACATGCATCCTGTATATTAATAACTTCAACCACTCAGCCAAATGGATTACTTAGCATTCACATGGAATTTAAACGCCATTTGTTAATTCCTTTAAATAAGGAAACAGTTTTAAATCTGTGTAATTGCCTCTCATAATAATAAGTCGTTTGTAATTACTTTAAAATATGATCAATAATATATTGGAAGTATTTAGAAGATTAGTATTCAGTTTCATTTGTTTAATTATTATGTCATAGAAGAGCAAACTTTTCTACTAATCGGAAATTAAACTGTAGTAAAAGTTGTAAATGTATTATGCAAGTCTTTTAAACTGCGTTTTAACGGAAAGTAAAAATTTGTGGAAAATTCTCGTCTTATTATAATATGCTAAACACTGTAATAATACCGTTAGCCTATCAGTAGGCGCACGGTAATCTGACATTTGCCCATGTAGTAACTCCCATTTTTTTTTAATAATGAGGACATTTATAGAATATATTATACAACATAAATATCCTATTTCATACATTTGTTTATACCCACTTAATAACTAGTTTCCTAAAAAACTGTGGTTTATTCCAGGATCTCTGCCCAATATAATTTGCATAATGCCGGAAAAAGCCATCAAACTAGGCGTGAATGATTACATGAGGAGTATTTTCCATGATGGGAGTTCGATTCAACTGAAATATGAGGTGTTGGCTGGAGCTATTGCTGGACTTTGCCAGGTAAGGGTATTGTTCAGGTTTTATTTCTTCTATAAATTGGGTATATTACAATTTTTATTTCTGTAAATGGGTATATTTAATGTTTTATTTCTTTTGTAAATGGACAAATGCAAGGGAACTAATCAGATAACTTTGCGAATTTGGGTCGCGTTACCACATGAGCAATCGTCAGATAACCTCGCAAACACTTAAGGGAGCGTTACTTCGGGGGCAATC
The DNA here is from genome assembly GCA_000149265.1 of Ciona savignyi. Lineage (NCBI taxonomy): Eukaryota > Metazoa > Chordata > Ascidiacea > Phlebobranchia > Cionidae > Ciona > Ciona savignyi. The sequence goes on from CH003372.1 coordinate 35,337, forward strand.
ATCAGATTACGTCCCACCCACCTTTGTGTTACTGGATCTATTGTAGTGTGTTTCGTAAGATTAAGACGTCCCTTCCATTGTAGTAAATCCCAATTAATCCACTTGGTTCAGACAATGCCTGCTAAGGGCTCTCTTCAAGGACACAACTGTTAATATGTTGTTATGTACATATGCAGGCCCAATATTTGGGTAGACGTATGTATGATAAACAACTAATTTTGCGATTATGTTATTATATACATATATGTGCAGAAAGGGCTTATATTGTTTTGGATTGACTACAAAAAGTAAATCAAGTGATATTTCAATCACTGCATAATATACAATACATATAGGCATTTTTGGTTGGACTTCTACAAAGCACTAAAAATACCAACATTTGGGTAAACATATAAAATATAGAATAACTTAAATTTATAAATTATGAGAATTGCGATTGATAAAGTACCAGACACATATAAGATTATGTTGTATTTATAGTAAGGTATTGGTGGTCAAAATTTATTATCTATAAATCAAGTTTTTAAAAGCACAAATATAAACCAATATTTGGGGTGAACATATAAAACATAGAATAACTAATTTTACGAACATATTGCATAATATACCATACACATATATACCTATAGATTGAGGTGGTTTTTCCTGTGGATAGTGAATTTATTGTGGTCAAAATTTATAAATTATAATTGCGTTTTATAATATACCGTACACATATAGGCCTTAATAGTAAGATTGTATTCTTTAGATAGTGAAGATATTGTGGCCAAAGTTTATAAAATTATCAAAATGTCAAGTTTTCAAGATCACCTTTCCTTCCCTGTGTATTTATGCTGATATAAATTATTCAACACTATCTGTCTGCGACGTGCTTTAATATATGATGCGTTCAAAAGCTGACTATAAACAGCACAAGGGCGTCGTCATTAAGTGCACTTAAGTGCGCCCTTTCTATGTTTTTATCGAATTCTTAACTTTGAGTTCTCATACAAATGGACGGAATTCTGTCATCTAATTGTAACAAATGTTGTTCTTTTTGTATTAGGTCTGTTTTGGCCACATGGGTTATTAATTAAAGCGCTGTTTTTTTGGCCTATTTTTTATCAAAAGGGTCCCAATGTGGTGTCAGGTGTGTCAAAGGTGCAACCCACACTGCCAAGGTTGCCAGGTGCACAATTATGACTGCTTATGACTTGTACCACAAACTTTATACCTGAATAGCTATCGTGAACGCTGCAATTCACATTTTAGATATCCCATACACAATCCACAATTCCACATAGAATTTGTATTTAGTAAACCATATTAATTTTTCGACCCAACATTAGAGCAAACTTTACACCCAAGAAGCTACAAAGTACATACCAGGAAGCAATTCACATTTTAGATATCCCATACATGGTCCACAATTCCACACATTATTTGTTCTATTTAGCGAACTATATTAATTTATCAACCCAACACTAGAGTAAACTTTACACTCAAGATTCAAAAAGCTACCAAGTACTTACCAAGATGTAATTCACATTCCAGGCACCCAATACACAATCGTCAATCCTACACAGCATTTGTTCTATACAGTAATCCATATCAATTTATCCAGCCCACATTAGAGCAAAGTTATGTATAAAACATGTCCTACAACTTGTAATGAGGTTTTCCTATCAATATTTGATAACTACTCTCTTCTACTGCCATGCTTTCAAAGAAATAATAAACCACGAAATACACCACAGATAATAGTCCGGATAGTTTAATTCAGGGGATGGGCTACCTTTTGCACTTAAAGAGCAATTTTAACCGATATTCCACAAAATTAAAATCACTGGGAGCCGCAAAACTAATAATATTTTCGCAGTTAAAGGAAAACAACACTGTATGAGATAAAGACGCGAGTGTTCTTCTGTTTGTTATACTTATGTATGGGTATTAAACTTAAGCGCTGGCTACAGTAGCAATAAAATGAATAATAGCCGCAGGTTGCCGACCCCTGCTTTAATATTACTAATAATAGAGGCATTTATACAATATTTTTATTGACACTCACAAAATGATGTCGGCAACACAGTAATAAAATAATCTGGAATAAGCAGAGGTTTTTATAGAAAAAATTATAAAACTGCGTAATTTAGTATTGGAAAATAAAATTTAAATTTTTTAAGAAAATCTTTTAAATTTTGTTAGAAAAATTTTTTTGAGGTTTTTTTAAGTGTCCACATTTATTTTGGCAACTTAGAACCTTTGATCCTGATTGTCTAAAAATATATTTTTCTTTCACGAAGGCTTTAGTTAATAAACGATGGTGACTTTAAGCTGTCGAGCAAAATTTAGAAAATTAATGACGGAAACTAGGGATGTCGTTATCCGAATCCGTTTGTTTTTACAGTCTAGCATTAATAATTATAAATCTTTGAACTGCCTTAAAATAGACTTTAAAAGCAAGGAAAATCATATTTTACTAGAACATTTAATAAAAATATAATTGCACGTATGTTTGATGAAGTGTTTGTAAGTTTTAATTATAATCATCATCACTGTTAAGTTAACTGAAAAAAACAATTTTTACCGCTTTTTCTAATTTTACATCAAAATTATATAAATAAAACTAATTTTGTTTCACTATGAGCACTTAATTTTGAATTGCTAGAATTAAAATAATTCTAAATTCTTTTTTATTCGAATATGATTCTGCAATTAACATCTACTAATAAAAGTTGCCGATGTAACTCAAATAAAGCCATGTAAGTGAATTACAAATGTATACTGTTGCAAAAGTAATGGAATAATTTTAATTACTGGTGATAATTAATCAACAAAGACACGCGCTTGATTGATTAGGTCACATTTGTGACTTTTGATAAATTATACACCAAAACAAAAGGAAGTGAAATGATATTTCTCAAACAAAATTTTCTATCTTCGTAAACTGTATGGCCAATTGCAAATGGCCAATTTCTTTCTTTGCTATTATTATACGACACTGGCATGTGTTAAAATGAGTTATAATGCAAGTTAGTATGAGAAAAAAATACATAAAACCAGAATAATAATTTTCATCTTTTAATAAAATGTTCGAAAAAATTTAACTTTAAGTTGTGGAGCCAAAATTTAGAAAATTAATGACGGAAACTAGGGATGTCGTTATCTTCGAAATCTTCTTTTACCAAATTGTCTAGTTAAAATGAAAATTATTATTCCAGCTCTATGTTTAAGCTACAATTATCTTACAGTTACAGCTCCATACATTTTTACTCAAAAATTAATAAATTGTGACTCTTTATTGTGGGATTATGTTTATTGTCTAGACCAGTGGTTCTCAAACTTTTTAGAGTTGGGACCCACCATTAATTACCACAATTTATGGCGACCCACTTAACTTTATATATAGTTGTTGTAACATGTGTGAGAGACGAAAGGTTCAATGACCTAAGGTCAGGTGAAGATCACGCCACGATTCAAGATTGTGTGATGTCACAATTATGATAATTTCCCCTTGATTTTTGTATAGGAAATAGCCAGTATAGTTAATCGGAGCTTTCTATAACTTTTCATGACCCACCAAGATTCCTTTCGCGACCAACCGGTGGGTCGCGACCCATAGTTTGAGAAACGCTGATCTAGACAGTTTAAATTAATCGTGTGTTTTTTTTTTTTGCGCTTTGTCAAGCACGATTATCTTTCTTAAAAGTCGCACACCATGTTGAATAATTAACATAACATGATTTTTCACAGAAATTTCAATTATAGCTTCAATTATTAGTCTACATACCAATACACCTTTTCTTACTAGCTAAATAGCCTTGATTGAAAATCACAATTTATTGTGTGTTTTTTCGAATCTTAAATTTTTCCAACACAATATATTGTAATTTTTTTTCAAATGTTAAATTTTTCCATGCTTAGTTACTAAGTGTATGAAATAGATTGTTATAAAAATAATTCAGATATTTTCTAGAAATATATACGGGATATATACGAAGCATATAAAAAACATAATTATAAAAATTATCTCAAAATAATCTTTTACATTTACCTTCCAGTCTGTGGTCACCATTCCAATGGAGATGTTCAAAATATACGGACAAGACGCTACAAGGATAAATGCAGGCAATTCAATATTGATTTCCCATATTTCTCTTTTCTCATCATAAATTTCAATTACAATCTTATCCTATTATTAATCATCATTTTGACTAATGATTTATTGATTTTGTCCGACCGCTTGGTCTTTGCGGTTTAGTCTGAAGACTTTTAGCCGAAGGGTTGTAGGTTCGAAACTTGTCGCTACCTAGTCAGTTGTGTCCTTGGAAGGAATGTGTGAAACACACTACAATAGCTTTGGTAACCCGACGGTGGGCGCGAGGTGATCTGATGATTGCCTGTGTGTTAACCCCCTTAGTTTTCCCATTCACAGGGATAAACATGAATATCCTATCTTATATATTTTATAATAAATATTATTTATCGGGTAAATACTATGTTTTTAACTAAATCAAGTTTATTTTGGGCATAAACTACAGTGAATTAGCTACCCCCATTAATTATTTATATTTTTGTAATAATTGTCATTATTTGTGCATATATAACTTGCATTCAGGCTAATAATGATATCTTTGAATTATAAAATATATAGTTGCAAAGAATAACACATAGATGTAACTGCCACATCATTAATATTAATAAAATTATGTAAATTTTTTATCTATAAACATGACGTTTTGTAACAACTTTCATTTTGCCGTTTTTTTTCCATTTCACATTATATTTTGAGTGTGTGTTCCTTTTATTGTTTTTAACACTAAACCAACTAATTAGTAATAGTAACTAAATAGGAATAAACCTAGATTCTAACAACTAACCTCAACAATCATTGTTTATTCAATACCTTGTCTTGTAGTTTATTCAAATTATACTTCATGTTATTTTCAAAGATTGGTGAAGTGTGTAATATATTACTTAAGCAACCATTCACTGGTATATGAATTTTGTATATAATGTTAACAGAAAGGAAAACTTTCACATTCGAAATATTGTTTTTTTTGTTAAAATACCAACAGGGCTATTGTTTATTTAAGGTCGCCACATTTAACATTCTTAAGCCTGTTTGGGTGATACTCATAACAATAGAAATTTTTACAACATATTTTTTACATATCTTCAAAACTTATAAATGTGTAATACAAAATGTTCTTAATATAATGTCCTAACTATTTTACCACCCCTTTTGAAAATCTACATGCTTATATTTAATTAATATGTGATATACAACAATCTTAATATAATGTCCCAAACTATTTTGCCAACCTATATATTTCGAAATTTTACTTATTTGAGAAAATATATTTTTTTATAAAAAAAATCTTAGCTTTGTTATTTGGGAAATTGTAAAGATCCAAACGTAGTTTCGTAATAAAGTTTTCCAAACTTTCCGTCTTCCCTTGGGAGACCAACTGTGCAATAACATCTTTGGAGTTTTTCGATTTTCAAAAAACTAATTTAACCCGTCGACGGCCAATTACCGACCACTAAGTATTGATTTGTTCAACTCTTAAGTAATACCACCATGATTATTAGAACAGGAAGTTCCTATGATTGATTTATTGATGCAATTCAAACGTTAACATAAGAAAATCGGTCTTAATCTAATATTTAAGTTTTTGGAAATGCACTACAGCTGTTTATATACACTTTACATACTTAACATATTATAAACACTGAGCATCTAAACAATAGACTTGTGTAATGTATCTTGGCCTATATCCATTATACAAAGTTGTTTTTATACCAGGAGCTGTTGTTTCGTATCGCAAATCGCTACAAACAGTGATTCAAACTCGTGGAATCTCTGGGATTTACTCTGGAGGGATGGCTACTTGGCTAAGGTAAGATACACACTATACATAATAAATAAATTATATATACACAAAATATACCAACATTAAGAATATAAATACGATACACTATAGATCAGACATGGGCAACATACGGGCCGCAGACTGTATCTAACCATACCATGTAATAATGATATTAAATACAAATTATGTAATAATACGGCCCACAAACACTATAGTATACATATACTACATTATATACATACAAAACAACACATACATACACCAAACCTAGCCTAATATATATAAATACAGATAAATGATAAACTATAAAATTTTAAACAAGTGCATTTAAATAGAACCTGCAATCGAGCTTATCCAAATCTCTACATGAAATGCAATACAACTTATACATACACACCATATATTCAACACAATATACATGCTGCATTCAGTAGACATAAAATATAGAAATATACATGTTGCATACACATAGTGGGATTAAATTACCAGAGTTGCAATTTAATTACATCTATATATTTGAAAAGATTGCAACAAGGCTAACATACACAAAATACAATACCTAATATATGTACATTTAATATAAATACTGCATACACATACACTATCCATAGATAATAGATATACAAAATGCATATTAAAAGTGTTGAAACAAAAAGACAAAAGTAATTATTACTTCTCCCATCATCAGTATTATGGGGCCAAGGTAATTGCTCAGCTAGTTCTTTAATAATTCATTTGTGCATTGCTAAGTATTGTGAATCCATAGGTAATTTGGCATTTAAGGTCCATGCTTGCTTTATATGTTATGCATTTGGTTTTTAAACTTTTCAGATTATAAGTGATGTTAAAAAGACAATTTTCGAATTACTGTTTTTAACACAGAAAAAGTGTGGTGTACTCTTCACAAAATATATTTTGTGCACCGTACTTTACACCCATATTTTGATATTGACTATTTTCTGAGTGATTGCATTTGGCCAATATATTTAACTTTTGTTTCAATTCAGTAGATTTAAATGGATATGGTCAATACCAACTATAATATGTGTCGAAAATATTTCACTTAGGATATGATATCATGATATTCTGATCTATACATGTCTAATGACACTAACTTGCCAGGGATATTCTGTTTTCTTTATATACACACACACACACATGCACTTACGTGCACACACGCACATAAGGTCTAGACATGGTTAATTACACTCGTGCTATTTTAAACCAAGTTTAAACATGTGTACAACTATAACTGGGTGTTGGAAATTGTCATTTTCGATCCATAAATTAAGTGTTATCTTTCCTGAGATATTTTCCATGATTTACCTTGTATTGTTTATCACCGGATTATATGACACTATTACAATCCGTAAATTTGTCTAGTATAATTAGATGTTGAAACCCCTTCTAAAGATAACCCAAATCAAACATGTGTTTAGTATTACCAGATGTTAAAGCGTCAACACTTAGTTATGCTATACACAAGTTTAAAATTGCTTTATTTAATACCACCAGTGTCATAAAGATAAGCAAGCTCAAATGTGTGTGTAGTATCACTGGATGTTTTCTAGGGATAACAAAGTCTGTGTTGGTATTTCCAATTCATATATTTATTAAATTATATCCTTTTTTTAATGACATGTTTACCGTCTGTTCGTTTTGCCGTTCCTGTGCTGTGATTTGATTTGTTTGCCATTTTTAAAAACTTGGGCAAAAAATGAATAAACTAAAAAAAATAAAAATCTTGTTATCTTTTTAGGGACATCCCCTTCTCCATGATTTACTTCCCTCTGTATTCTTACCTCACCCGTATATTCTGTTGGGGTGGATCATCCTCGTCCAACCCCCCTTTCTGGGTGAACCTGGTGTCGGCGATGTCTGCAGCTGGGTTTGCGGCTGTTGCTGTCAATCCTATGGATGGTGAGTGGGGGGTGTCATCTTGTTTGTGTAGTTCAATTTCAATTTATTAAATTTTTATGCTGACATCACATTTTTACAAACGACAACAATATATACAATAATGAATAGCAATGTACAACAAAGGATGCAGCAAAAGACCAAAAAGTCACCGAGTCAGCTGCACCCTTTGTATTTATTTAGTAGTGGGTGATGGGCAGAGTAAAGAATGGACAGGTAGTGGGTTCGAAGCACTTTATATTCTACATATATAGGTGTGGTTTCATTATCCTTGTTTGTGTAGTTGTGGTGGGTATTGGGCAACATACAGCCTGGTATGACTCATAATGGGCAACATACAGCCTGGTATGACTCATAATTAGATTTTGACCGGCCCGCAGACTGCATCTAACCATGCTATGGGTGGTGAGTGTGGGCTTCTATCATCCTTGTGTTAGTGTAGCGGGTGATGAGCAGACGAACAGGTACCGGGTTTGATCTTCAGTCTAAGCACTTTGTATTCTACATATATACAATCATAGCATTTTATATTCTAAATATATAAGTGTGAGGTTTCCATTATCCTTGGGTTTGTGTAGTGCAGACATGGGCAACATATGGCCCGCGGGGTGGGTCCAGCACGTAAAGGGATTTTGACCGACCTGCAGACTGTATCTAACCATACCCTGTAATTAAGATATTGCATACTATTCATGCAATAATCCGGCCCACCAATATCTTTATTTTCTCACATCTGACCCGCCGACTAGAGAAGTTACCTACCTCTGGTGTAGTGGGTTAGGGAAAGAGCAAAGACTGGGCAGGTGCTGGGTTCGATCTTTAACCTGAGCACTTTATGTTAGATTGCATATTCTTGGGCAAGACACTTAACTGACGTTTTATAAATTTAAACTTCTATTATCCTTTATGTCCGTGTAGTTCAGTGGTTAGGGCCTGTGCTTGTGACCAGACAGGTGAAGGGTTCTATATTCACCCTGACCACTTTCTGCTGCATGATAAATGAAGATTAGATGTAGTTTAGACTGTCTAGTGGATAAGAACTGAGGTTGTAACTAGACGGTACTATATTTAATATCCGCCTTGATTACTTTTTGTTCCAATATGTCTTTGGGCAGACACTTAATGGTTTCCCTATTCACATGAATTACTTAAAAAAAGGTTTATTAAATATACAACACACTGCAATAGCTTCGGTAACCTAACCTTGGAGTTAATCTAAGGAATAAAACAATGAATAAAAAAACAACTGGGCCGAGTTATATTTAATCAAGCATATAAAAGCATTGCATGCATTTATGTGCAGTGTACAAAATTTGCAGTAATTATAAAGTTTGTTTAAAAACATAGAAATTCCCCTACAGTAGTGCCAGAGCAGGGTCAGATTTAAGGAATTACTCTCCTTAACTATGAAGTTGGAATGTAAACAATCCAATCCAACCATTGTTGTGTAACACTACAATTGTTTGATACGCCATACCTAACAAAGCAATTGTCCATGTGGATATCATTGTGGTATAGATGGTATTGTACAGTGTTATAAACCAGTTGAATCTTGCGAGAAGTATATGAATTAGTTGAGTTGACAATTTAACCACACATTCATTTAATTATGTGTTATTTAAATTTACAGTAATAAAATGATAAAAAGTTGCTAAAAAATCTACAGCAATCAGACTTTGAACATGTGGTTTGTGTTATATATTTGTGTTATGTATAGATTAAAGACGGTTTTATCACGTTTTAAAATTCAAAAAACTACTCTTTTTCCCTGTCATCAGATTTTGTCACAAATTTATCGCTTATCAAATATTTCCATTTCATCTTATGACACAGCACATTTCGAATTATGACACTACAAAATTTACTGCAATGACCAAGCAGAATTATGGCACTGTGATCATGACAATGCAAAGTTGCAATCATGTTTAACCTCATTTTAGAAATGACAATAAAATCTGAATTAGTTGGGTTTCTAGAGTTACTCTTTTTGTATCAATAATTTTAAACTGTTATGAAATAGATACTCATTGTAAAAGGATTGTAACATTTGGTAAAATTTATTGAAATAAAAAAAATTGTAAAAAATATTTGTAACAATTTATTGTAAAAAAAAAATTGTAAAAAAATTGTATAAAAAATTGGTAAAAAGTTTCTATTTTTTCCTCAAAATTTATAAATAAAACTCGACTGTTTATTTTCTTAACCATCCAACTTTAAATAATCGAACTTGTTTTCACAGTTGTGAAGACAAGACTTCAATCTATGCATTACTCGAGAAAGTACAATGGAGTTGTGGATTGTGTGAGGTGGGTTTTGCCGGGTGTTTATTACTGGGGTTGGGTAAATGGGACTATTGTCACCTTTTAACTCTTGAATACGTAAGGAAACGTTACCACACGGGCAATCGTCAGTTTACCTCGCGTCCTTGTTACAGGTTCGAAAATGCTGGTTTGTCAGTTTTGTCCTCGGTTAAGACACTTCACGGGGATTGTCTGAACCCAGCAAATTGATTATTGGGTTTTACTATATTGATGTAACCTCTCAATTATATACACTACAATAACTCCAATAACCCGACAATGAGCACGAGATAATCTGACGATTACCAGGGTGTTAACCCCCTTGGTTTTCCCATTCACAGGGATAAAACATGAACATCCTATCTATTCCATAGTGGTCCTAAAAAAACAATGTTTTTTAACCTTCACCGATCACTCCCCCCTAAGTATTATTGAGATAATCAGACTTTATCCCACAGCCTTTAAAATACAGCATTTCTGTATTAACCCCCAACCCCACTCACAGGACAATCTACAAGGAAGAAGGTCTCAAATCTTTCTATCGAGGTTCAACACCTCGATGTTTTGCAATCGCTCCACTTTTCGGTATCGCGCAATCTGTATACAGACTCGGTGTTTGCCAATCTATTATGGGAATTCCCCATAACCCCTACGTCTGATGGGAATTCCCCATAACCGCTACGTCTGATCCGGGCAACGATATTGTCTCGTTTTAAATTATTTCACACCCGCCGTGTGAGCTTTGGTGAAAAATTACTTTGAAAAGTTCCGTTTTTACTGTGAGTGCTCTCTGTCGCCACCTAGCTATCAATTGTTTTACTCTTCGCGTTACTTCGGCGTTCATTTCTTCAACTGCAAGGTACAACTAGGTGCAGGCGAACTTTCATCATCGGCAAAGCATTTCCGCTTGCATTGTACATACATATACACAATTCTTCAATAACTAAGTGTTCCACGCTTTACGTCGTTTCTGTTGATGATACGTACACACACACACATTAATGTCAGATAGCCAAAACGTGCAATAAGATTATACATTGTGTTTGCGTTCTGCATGGTGTTCTTCTTTCTGGCCCGAGTCTTTGTGAGAATAAACGTACCGTTTGCCAGATGTTGTTTTGGTCGATGTTCAAATTGACTAATTTTCTGATGATGATTTTATTTATTTCATGGGCGACAGATGAATTTAAATTGGTCTATATTAGTGGCAGGTTAAAATAGGATATTTCGGGTTAATTCTCGTGACTGGGAAAATATACATGCAACAGGGTCCAATAGTTCCGGTGACCATTATTACCGTTGCTAAGACCGTTTTTTTGTATGTAAGTCGGTATGTGTATCGGTCGCGTTAACCATTCCGCCACACGACCGTACAGTTCCGTTAAGCGTGGGTTATCTGTGTGTTAACGCCCATTACGTTTTATTATTTGCGTAAGAAAAAACTTAAATACCCTATCGTATAGACTAGTAATTAGGTAATTTGAAACCACGTATCGTTAGCACAGTGGTTTAGGTCGTAGGGATATAAAACTCTGATAGGTTGACGGTTCGTTTTTACCTTGCGCAAACTGCCCCGGTAAGTGTGTTTGAAACTAATACTGTCATCTGACATTATTGGAATTTCATTTTGGGTTTTTTTCTTTTTTTACGCTTTCAGGCCACACCTTCTTCTAAAGCAGGCTCCCCAGCCTAATGGTCGCGCTTTACGGCCGCGTCCGCTATATTTATTAAATGATATCTTGTTTTAGTAACGTGTTAACGACTGTTCGTTTTGCCGTATTTTTTCGTTCCTGTATCGTGATTTGATTCGTTTGCCGATTTTAAAAACTGGAGCAAAAAATTAATAAACTAAACTAAACAATTGAGTCTCTGGAAAGTTATTGGTCTACATTTATCCGTATCGTAGACAGTTGTGTATCTGTGCTTGGCACATGGCGGAAAATACCTGAAACCCAGTGGATATATAAGTTCTACCAAATTAAAACGCCGCCTGAACCAAGCACGACACAGTGCAATAGCCCCGGTAACCCGAAGGTTGCGCAAAGTATTCTGAAGTTAGCCCGTGTCACACCTTTTCCTCCGAAATATTCTATCTCTTTTGCCATCTGCTGGTTTTGATTCCCACTGCAAAATCAAATCAAAGCCATGCACGTATGTTGACATTCAAAGTAATGGTTATGTGTATAACATAGGTTGTCATAAATGGGGTCGTTACCACACGGGTAATCATAATTATCTCGCGATTACTTAACGGTGCAAACGGCGTCATATTAACTGGCGCCCACCGTGGGATTATCAGAGCTATTAAACTGTATTGTGTGTGATTGGGATGTTTATTCCCCTTTGGTAGAACACAGTTAATCCACTATCTTCTAGTAATGTCAGCTGAGTGCCTTGCCCAAGGACACAACTGACTATCTAGCGACCAGTTTCGCACCTACTCCCTTCGGCTGAAAGGCGTCGCACTAAACCATCAAGCTATTAGGTATGACTATTACAGTTTATACCATATTTAATTTGCTTTGCTAGTATGGAATAAATATTTATCGCCAAAATACTACGAAAACATTTTCTTATCAGGTTGTTCAGTATGCAACACACTCCAATAGCTCGAATAACCCGGCTGTGTGACATATCCCCTATAAAATAGGATATTCATGTTTATCCCCATGAATGGGAAACGCAATGGGCGTTAACACACGGGCAATCTTTAAAACCCATGCGTTTGTGCAATGCCAGCTAAGCCAGCTAAGTGATTAACCATAAGTCACAACCGACTCGCTTGCGACCAGTTTCGAATCTGCAACATTTTGGCTGAAAGGCGTTAGGCTCTAAACCGCCCAGCTAATCAATCGAACTGGCATACAAAATAGATATTCCAATCTATTTTTTATTTAATAACGCATATGACTTTACCTTAAGCAAAGAAAAAATAACTAACAAGTAAACGTAAATTGTCCCCTTTTCTGGGAATATTAAATACCGGTGAGACTAGGGCGTGGGAAATCACGTCACGCATCAGTAAGTTCTCTGCCACGTGCAATTATACAATGGACACAGCTTTCTAAAATTGTAAGTTTTGATTTTGTTTCTTGAATGTTTTTAGCTTTATTTACGTAATGTAGCAGTATAAAACGTAGTAATTTATTGCGAATATACGTTTCCGTGTGCTTAGCATTATAAAAGAGTATTTTTTGTTGAATTAAACGTTGAAAATATCGCTTAGAGCTTACAAGAATAATTTTTGAGGTAAAACTAAAAGAAGGGAAACTAAAATGAATATTAGGGTATTTGAGTTAGTTTAAATATTTCTTCACTTCTATTTTGTAATATCTACTGTTGTGTTACATTTTGCTCTGTTTACTTTATGATGATTATTGGGGAAAAGGGGGGCAATTGACTTGTTGACCGTATGGGTCGTTTCGTTGCCTCCTGGTCTTAAATATTTAGATAAATTTAATATTATTGTGTTCAAATCCACTGTTGTTGCTCATATTTTTGACCAAACAAATAAATGATTCTTGATTCTAGTGTTTGATGAATCGTATATCTTCGCTGTGGAGACTTGGTCCACTTAAATCTTGATTCCCACTTTCTCTCCTTTTAGTTTAACCCAAATAATTTTGCGTTCATTTGAGAGGTGTTTTCTATATACTTAGTTTAGACATATTTTCCTTTTTATTTGTTTTTTGTTTTAAAGTTTGGCGTGTCTAGTTTGGTATCCTGCCCATCCACACTGTATTTGTTTAATTATTATATTATTTGTTTATTTCATATGTATGATATGATACGCCAAGTATGATAAACAGACTTCGTACCTCTGACTTTCACTCTTGATTAAAGAAAACATTCTTGGCAAATGCTTTCGCAGTCGTTTGTCTTGCGCGCATCCAAGAATTTCACCTCAAACGGCACAGTTCGAATGCCCCCGTCTGTCCTTAATCATTACCGTCGCGCTTCCCGAAAACCAACAAAATAGAACCAAAGTCCTATTCCATTATTCCCATATTATTAAGATTTTTAAAATGCTATTGTATTTCCTCCCTTTACTACTCGTATGTTCGGGAGTGGTTAAAATCTGAAATCTTGTGTTCCCATAGACCTGGAAAATGTCAGTTTTTGACGAGTGTTTGTAACAGTGAAAAATTCCTTGTTCGCAAGTGATGTTTTTAATTTTTAGACTTCATTTTTCTATCAGTTTTGTTGAGGTTTTAGATGCATTTGTGTTGTCTTGTATGTTCATGTACCTAGTTTTTAAGTCTATAATATCTACAAATGATTTTAATTTTTCTAAAATTTTTAGAAATGATCAGTTAGAAATGATCTGTATTGACATTTGAAACGGGGTTGTGGGATTAACATTATGCTTAAGTTCAGCTTTTGAGACTGTGTGGGTGAAAAACTTCTTGATTGTTTTATTATTTTTTATGTCCAATATGCAAATCATGGAGAGAAATTTGGATTTTATACCCAGTTAATGCTTTATGCTGTGTATGAAATAGGAGCTTAACACATGCAAGGATAGTGATATTTATCACAGTTTTGTGGGGAAAGCAGTAGGGAGGGAAACTGCAGACTAAAATGAATATTATGACATTAGAGTTAGTATTAAACATGGGGTTGGAGTAAGGGTTAGTTCTAGGGTTGAGATTAGTGTTTAGGGCAGGGTTTAAATTAGTTTCCGTAATTTTAGTGAGCAGTTTCCGCCTTCCCTCTTTTCCTTCCTAGTGTTTCTCCAGTTTTGTATAATAAACTGGAGAACATATATGACATTGAAAATAGATAATGTTGAATGATCAAATGCAGAAACTAATTGTAGAGACTCTTGAAAATAAATGTATTTATATAAAAAATGCATTTACCGTCATATAGTTATTGAAAATGCCATACCATACTTCATACATTATGGCTTTATACAATAACCTAATAGTCTTTTGTGTGATATATATTGGTTTTATTGCTCTTTATTAAGTGGTCATCTGACAACTAAATGTTCTTCTGGAGCTTGGCAGTTAAATTCTTCTATAGCTTGGCAGTTTTCAGCAAGAAATACATACAATTCTACATACATTACTGACATTAAAAAAGGTTCTAAGATTTTTTCATATTTTTCTGAAGTTATTTTATTAAGGTTTGGTGTGCAATTTAGTTATATTGTACAAGCGTGAACATACAACATGCTTTCCAGACTGGAAATATTGAGTTTATTACCAAGCATCTTAGTTAAACATTGTTTGTCGTATTTAGGGATGCAAAACATAGAATTTCGAATCTTTAAGATTTTAATCTCAAAGGATTCGAATCTTTACAAGCAATTTAATAAGAATAGTTAGGATTCGAAATTAAAAATGTATAAGTTTGGCTGCGATACATCGCACAACGAAAATCGTTATGTCGAATATACAAATGTCAGCACTATTTAATTCAAATATGAAAAAGGAAAGAATAACTAAATGTTTTGTTTGCTTTCCAGAACCAGTTGTAGCTTTGTATAGTAGAAAACATGGCCCCAAAAGAACACTGGGGGTTGACAATCGCAAGGGTGTGAGAGCGATTCTTCTAGGCCCTCCTGGGGCTGGTAAAGGAACCCAGGTATCTTGTTGATTTGAGAAATATGCACAACACTTCTGTGGGAAGAATGGTGTAAAATAGTTCAATATTTGATTAATATGGCTATTTTTCTTAAAGAAAAATTTACACAATTGAATTTTGAAAAAGTATTTGGAAAGCTGAATGCACATTGCATTGTAAAGTTGACTTGGTTCTCATATACTGTAACGGTTTTTAGCTTACATTGGATTAATGGTTGGGTTGTGTTTATTAGTTTGTTGTATTAATTTGATTTTAGATCAAGGTAATGCATAGTCAGTTTTTGGCTCAGAAACAAACCTACAGAATGCAGCCAGAGTGAATATAGAACCTTACCTTGTTATGTCTCTTATCCCTTAATAGACTACATCGCAAGGTTATTAATAATAAAGTAGAAAGTGCTCAGGGTGAGTATTGAACCAAACACCTGACTGGCCACAACCTTTGTGCTTATCCACTAGACTACAAATCTTGACAAATTTCCAACGAGCAATTGTTTTCAGTTTTTCTTTTAACCCCACCCCAGGCACCAAAGCTTGCTGAAGAATTTTGTGCTTGCCACCTTTCAACAGGAGACATGCTTCGAGCACTGGTTGCCGGAGGTTCCAATCTTGGAAAGAAAGTCAAAGAGGTTAGTCTGCTGGGTGATTCTCCTTTTCTGTATCGGTGAAATGTGGCTGTTTAAAGGTAAAAACGCTGGGTCTGGTATCTTGCGATCGTTTTGTAAAATGCACAATTGCACAAATATCTTGGTGGACATTCTGACGATTACCCACTGTCTTATCAAGTCAGATTTCTCCAAGATACAGGCAACACTAAAACGAGGGATAGTGGGAAGAAAGGACACTGCACACTAAAATTATGGAAACTAATTTAAACACTAAATTTAACCCCAAAACTCCAACCCCATGTTTAAAAATGACTCTAATGTTATTATCTTCATTTTAGTGTGCAGTTTACCTCCTTCCCGCTTTACTCTTAGTTTTCCTCATCCTTTACCGTTACGACTTGAAGTTAAAACACTGGGTCTGGTATTTTGCGATCGTTTTGTATAATGCACATATCCCTTGGCGCACAAATTTGGAGTAACATGCTTTCTATACAAAACATGCTTTTTCTATATTCCTGGTCCCAGCGCTAACATGTACAAGGCACTAATGTCATGCCCCCCTGGTTTACAGATTATACAGAAAGGAGCATTAGTAAGCGATGATATTGTGGTGGAAATGATCAATCAGAATCTCGACAAACCGGAATGTTCTAAAGGATTTCTGTTGGATGGATTCCCAAGGACAGTTGTACAAGCTGAAAAGGTGGGTCAGGTTGTCTCGTTTCTACTTTTCCAACAGCTTTAGAAACATACGCTTTGTAGATGTTTCTTATCTGTTTTCTTCTTTGGTTCACCAGGATAGATCGTTCTTTAAATTAAAGAAGTAAAAACAATACTTAAATTAAAACTGTAATAAAGGCATTGACGTAGCTTATATATTTGAACATTAGCAGACAAAGTTTCCCATTAAACAATTGTTTTTCCATTGAGTCTATCAGACAAATGTTTGCCGGTAGTAAACTTTTGTCTGGAAGTATAAAAGCCTCTGTACACCCCCAATTCCTGGTCCTTTTGTCCAATTGAAATGATGCTCGTACTAATGTAATCTAAGCTATGCATCTGTGAATCTGTATGTGTGCTTACTGAAGTTAATTTCTTTAGTAACCCTTTTAAATAACTGGTGGTGTGCTGACTACAATAGCATCATTGGTGTAAGGTGGAAGCATTTTTCTTTTCTAGTTGAGAAAATCATTGTCTTTTGCGATCAAGAAAAAACTGATCGGCAAAGCTCTTCATTATACTTACAAAGTTGGGGGTATTTCCCTAGCTAATTTTAAAATTATTACCCTTTTACCAGTTTTGTTAATTAACATGTTAATTAAATTAACATGTTAATTAACAAAACTGGCTAATTATGTTTTAGACTAGAAAATAAAGTGCTGTGAAAAGTTAATTTGTATTTGTGAGCGAAAGTTTACTTCTAGCAAGGTAAAAACGTAAATATCAGAAAATGTTTATCAGAAGTGTAAAAATTGTTTGAAAATGTTTATCAGAATTGAAAATGTTTATCAGAAGTGTAAATATGTTTATCAGAAGTGTAGAAGTGGATTCCAGGTGTAGATTTCCGGGATTACATTCCACCTATTTAAAAAAAAATACCTTTTCTTGGTATAATTATTTATTGAATTATATCCTTTTTTTTAATGACTTGTTTTAATGACTGTTCGTTTTGCCTTCTTTTACTGTTCCTGTGTCTAATTTGATTCATTTGCCATTTTTTAGTGAAATTTAATTTTTAATACCGGGTCAAAAAATAAACTAAACTAAAACTAAATGGCAGCAATACAAACCGACACAAAACCCAAATTGTAGTAATAAAGCAATGCCATGCCGCCGCTAATGTTGCAAAGGAACGACACGCTTAATCCTCCATTTTCTTTCCAGCTTGATGAATTGCTTGAAAAGCGAAATTCTCAACTCGATGCTGTAGTTGAGTTTGGCATCGACGATTCACTGCTCGTCAGCCGGATATGTGGAAGGTAGGAATGTAATGATCTAACTATCTTTAGATGTAAAACCAGCAGTACAAGGGCCAAACTTCTTAAACCTGCTATTGTAACTTAGATGAATATTTGCTTTTTAAGATTTCTAAAAAAACGGTTAATTAATTTCTTTTACCCAAAATTATATTTCCAGTACTATCATTACAAAGCATGGGCGGATCCATGGTAGCCCCGCGGCCAGTAATTAAGGCCATAAGCGACACTTACACAATTAATCTTAAACTGAATAATGCTTCTTTGGACATTAACAATGATTTCCCCAATTCTTGTTGTACCCCACCTCGGTAAACACAAAGTAGTAAACATTTAAAACGATATAATTGCATGAGGGCAACACTAAAGAAAGGGAAAGAAAACTGCTCAATAAAACTATGTACTCTAATTCTAACTTTTTAGCCCCAGTGTTTTAAATCTGATGATCTATCCCAGTTAAGCATTTAGTCTGCTTCCTTCAGGACACTGGCCAACTTGACAGCTATATCCCAGATGATAGCTCAGGGCGCTTGAGTAATGGGCCTTCTATGACCTACATTTCTGGTTCCGGACTATAGTGGGGCGCCCGTACTAATGAAGTGTAACCCCTCCCCAAAACACTAATCTTAACCCAATAAATAACGATAACTTTAACCCCGGCCCTTCCACTAACTTAATCATTATTTTAATAAAGCAGTTTTCCTTCCTCCCGTATAGATTTCCCTTTGCATCAGCACGGAGAGAAATCCAAACAATTGCTCATAGCTTTCATAAAACTAAACCTGCTTCGACAATCTGTCTCTGCAAACGTGGTTTTCTTTGAGATTAGCATCATGTCCTAGAAAAATACTAGGATATCCGTGTTTATCCCCGTGAATACAGAACACTTGATAGTAATCACAGGGACAATCGTCAGATTACCTCGTGCTCACCGTCGGATTACTGTAACGGGAGATATTGCAATGTGTTGTATAACTTTAAGTCAAATTTTCTAGAAAAAATAAATAAAGGTTAACCCTTTACTAAAGCCAGCTTCATAGCAATATTTTATTTTTACCCATATAATACTGTTTAAAAGTCATAATATAGACATGATTAAAAAACTAGTTTTGCCCTTTTTTCCTTTTTTTTATACAAAATAGTCTCTCTAATCTGTGTTATTGTTATAATACAAGTATAAAAAATTGTAATTTCGAATTATAAAATTTTTAGATTTAGATTCCCTTTAATTTACAATTCAGCTCAACCTTGTATAGTTACTCTTAATCTTTGGTATACTTATAAACGAACAAAAAATGTAAAACTAGGAAAATTATTAAATTTTGAATTCAATTCTTCTATGGGTTTAGATTTAGATTTCATTTTCTTTCAATCCACAATTCAGTTGAACCTTCTAGTTGTACCAACACCACCTTGCTGGTTGGTTAAGCCACATATTGTTATCCTTGGTAAGCCACCTTGCCTCCCAATACAAGTGCAAAGCCTCCCTTGTGCAAACAAGTAATTTCCACGCTTGTTTTAACACTAAAAGGACTTGTTTGGTGTAGCTATACTGGACAAAAAGAGGGAATTAGGGAAACTGTCCAATAAAACTATTGAAGATAATATAACCTTAACTAATTTTCTAACCCGAGTCCCAACTCTTACCCAAGAGTAATTTGTAACCCCAGACCCTGCCCTAAACCCTGCTTTCCCAAAACTTATCTTCTAAATTACGCACAACTCTAGCACAAGTCTTAATTCTTAACCAGGTCCTAACCCCTAACACCAACACCTACTTCCTAACACCAGTCCCAGTTCTAAACCTAGCCCAAACCCACCCCTAACACCAACCCAATCCTAACCCTAACTCTAAACATATTCCCCTAATATATTTTATTAATCAGTTTCCCTCCCTTTTCCTATTTTAAGACTTCCTTGTGGTTTATTGTGTAGCTCTGGTTAATTGGATGGAATGTATTGGGCGTTTCTTGGCCACAATATAATGATAACCAGATCCTTTGTGTTTGTTTGAGCTGAACTAGGAAAAAGTTTAAATAAAACTAAAAATCTATCATTTTAAAACATTTCCAAAATTATTTGAACACTTAAAATTGCTTCAGAATATAATGAGCATCAATATTTTGTTCCTAAATTCTTTATTTTGTTTAAACGTAGAGTACCACATTCTTCATAAGATTACAGCGCTTTCGCGGTGGCCCAACGAATAATGCATCGGCGTCGCTTAAGCCGTCGGTTTCATGGCGTTCTAAACACGCGCATTCTTCGGTCTTCGGAACCCAAAATCCAGTTCCAAGTCACGCTTTATCGCCGCGATCGAACCGAAATCTCGCGTCTCGCTCCATCGACGGTGCAAAGCGATTGTAGCTGCGCGCGCAGTAACAATAGAGCGACGGTGGCGGCCTCTAAAGGAGTCGATTGCACGAGAATAGAAACGAAATTGCCGTCAACGCCTAAGGGCGGTTCTGCTTCGCGTAAACACACTCCGTTCCGCTTTGGTTTAAATCGTCGAGTTCTTAACATTCCTGCCCGCTGGCCCGTTCCGTTCCGCTCTGTTTCCACTGTTCCGCGCGAACGACTGCGGCACAGTGCTCTAGGAAAGTACGACATCGCACTCTACTTTTCTTCAGTACTGTGAACATGGTCGCCTCGCCCTTCGCCAGTCTGGTAGAGCTTAGATCAGTCGGCGCCGCTTAGATCAAAGACTCCAGTGGGTATTGCAGTTTCACAGTGGTTATATACTGCCTGTGGTTTCAACTCAACATGCAGTATATCCAATGTGACATTGCGGGACCAAATCTCGTCAATTAAAACCAATAAATAGTGTCACAACGGTAAGTTGGTTTAAACCATTCGATTCTAATGTTAAACAGAAGGCTGTTTTGTCAGCGGTTTCAGATAAACTTTATTCGGCAGATTACTTCACAAGCCAAGCGGACGAACTTACCACACAGAGTTTCATCCACCGAAGAAAACAATGACGGATGATGTAAGTGATTTTTTTTTATCTTTGGACGTTTTGCGGTGCGTGTTGCGTTTTTAACTTAAGTTTAAATTGCCGGTGCGTTTTGCGTTGCGCTTTTAACTTAGTTAAAAATTCCGTAGCGTTTTGCGTTTCGTTTTTTACATCAAGTTCGAAATGCCGCAGCTATTTGCGTTGCGTTTTTAACTTAGTTTAAAAAGCTGCATCGTATTACGTACCGTTTTTCGTTTTTAACTCAGTTAAAAATTCCGAAACGTTTTGCGTTGCATTTTTTACATCAAGTTCGAAATGCCGCTACGTATTGCGTTGCGTTTTTAACTTGTTTAAAATGCCGCATCGTTTAACGCAGCGTTTCGCATTGCACTTCGAGAAGTTTCGTTCCGGTTCAATGTCTGAGAGTCGAGACTGCGCTCGTGAGAACCGCCCACAGGGACCACGAAAGAATGTTCCCATTTCCTAGTTTCCAACTACAACACTTGTCTCGTCGAATATAAGTTTCGCCAATCGAATCGGGTTTTATTTTTATTTTTCTCAAATCGGGTTTATATTTTTCTTTCTTAAATCAGGTTTCCTATTTTTCTTTTGTTTCGTCAGTTATATCGGGATTATTTTTCTTTCGCCTAAATTTCCTAGTTTGAAACATTACGACGCCGTCTCGTCGAATATAAGTTTCGTTCATCAAATCGAGTTTCGGCGCATTTTCTGTCCTCGTGTTTATACAGTGTTTATACAGCCAACACTATGGTCACGACGCCAAGTTAATACCGCCTATTAACCTATTTTCTTCAGATTACAGGTGAACCACTCGTCCGACGAAGCGATGACAATGAAGTCGCCCTCAAAACTCGCCTTGAAGCTTACCACCGTATGACGATGCCTTTGGTCGATTATTACGCGAAGAAACGCCTTCATTCGCGCGTCGACGCCTCGCAATCACCAGACGTCGTGTACAAGAGCATACGTGCAACATTCCTTAAATGCCGTAAGTTAAAAAGCCGTTTAACCTGTGAAACTCGACTAAACCGAATTTTTTTTTTTGCTTAATGTAAGTAAAGCCAGGTTTAGTTTTAACGGCCACGTCATTTTTTCTCCGTATTACCGTGTCTGTTCACAGACGTGTTTTAACTACTGTAGTTTTGCTTTTTTATTTACATCCTCATTTTAAATAACTATGCAATTCTTTTTTCTAATGTAATAAAGGAGCAAAGAAATAAACAAACTAAACTATTTTTTTTCCTAGTTTAAAAAAAATCGTTTGGAGGAATTTTTTTACAGTTTTGAAATTTTTAGTTTTAAATTTTTATTTTCTAAACCGAACAATTTTATTTTCTAGTTTGAAATATAGTATCATCGTGCAATTGCTACCTTATCAATATCATCAAGCACGGACGAACGACGGCGCTCGTACTACGCTTTGTCAAACAAACCAGTCCATACTGTAATAAAATGTTTTAGTTTTGAATCGTATTGAACTGGTGTTGTGTTAAATCATTGGTAATAAATTTCTATGCATTTAAATAGCGTGAAATCAGATCTGAATTAAGTTTGTTATTCAATGCACGATTTTATATGTTAAGTTACAAACCGGGCAAGTAAGTTTCGAATCCATGATTGTTAGGTTTCTTTGTATTTGGGTTAGGCGCACTAACCATGTAGCCACCAATCCTTAATTTAAATCGATTGCAAGTCGAATACGAGGTTTAATACCCAAGTTCTTATTGATAATTAAACTATATACCGTACATCTTTAAATGGCGTGTAATTCGGAATATACATTTTGCCGTATTTCTGCCGACGTTACGATTTAGTTTAGCTAGGATATTAATGTTTTTTTTTCTCGTAAAATTGATATCGGGATAGCTATTACCTGAAATGGAATTCTAGACTAGAAAGAGGAGGCGTTTAACTAATTATTCTCCCTATCTCTCAATGCAAACTGACCTCACAAAAAAGGCTATCACAGTTTAGTTTATTTTTTGTTTCCACGATGAAAACACGAAGCAGGACTATTGATAAAAAATTGGAAAACGACAGTCGTTAGAACACGTCTAAAAAACACAGTAAGTCTTACAGTTATTTTAGATACGATATTTATGCAAGGGGGTGTTATCACACAGGCAATCGTCAGATTACCCCGCGCCCACAGTCGAATTACTGCTATTATTTTAAGGGCTTGGCACTGTACGAAGGTAAAATAAAACACTCTCCATACAACACACCAATATATCAGTGATAGCAGGGGGCTAGTCCGACGATAGGCTTGATAATTTGCGGACTTCCCCGCTATAAATGACACGCTTATCCATTAAAATATAAATTTACAACACTTGTAATAGCCGTTGTTACACTCATAGCATCTGGTAGAAGAAAAATGGGTAGCGGAACTATATAAGTTCCTTGCATATATTACAAACGCCGTTGGATTTTGTTTAAACCAATGGGCAACGAAAAGGTCGTACAACGAACATATAGCTTGTCGAATAAAATCATTTAATATTCAGGGAAAGGGTTACGCAGATTCGAAACTGGGCGCTATCTAGTCGATTGTTGTCCTGTGTTAGGCACTTAACGAACATTGCCTGAACCAAAAATGGGCTGTTCCAAAATTGAGGGAACGTCTCAATCATACACAACAAAATGCATTACCAACGATAACGCGAGGTAATCTAACCCCATGTGTTAACCCCGTTATGATAACGCGAGGTAATCTAACCCCGTATGTTAACCACCTTCCGTTTGCTCATTAACGGGAATAAACATAAATCTCCTATCCCTGTAATTAATATGTTTCTTCAGTTTTAGTGCAACCCTCGTAAAGAATACCACGAGGTAAGATATTTATGTTTATCCTCGGCAATAAAAACGCAAGTCGCGCGGGCAATCGTCAGTGCCCACCCTAGGGTTATATGAGCTATTGCAGTGTATTGTGTATGATTGAGACGTTTTTTCACTTTCGTAGAACCCATTAATCCATTGGGTTCAGGCAATGTCCGTTAATTGCCTTGATCAAGGATACAACCGAGTGGTGAGCGACGAGTTTCGAAATTGCAACCTTTCGATTAAAAGGCGACGCACTTAACCGCCAAGCGAATCGGTCGCGTAATTTACTAATAAGGCAATCACATTTAAAAATCATCCGTTTACGATTTCATGCTTTTTAATTTAAATTTTAAATTATTTTCTCACTTTGCTACCCAATTCTTTCCAATTGTGAACAAAAATGGCGAAGGTATAAAAGCTTTTCCCTTGACGACATGAAAAAGGCTTTGGTGTTTTGGATTAAAAGGGCTAGACCTGTCTGGAAGGGCTGGTAGCGTTGTCTTCCGTTACGGATTTGGGTAGGGTTATCGGCTAAAGTGTGTTTAGACAGTACGCTACACCGTTTAGCTTGTATGGCGTGGTTTCCCAGTATGATCAATAAATGTATTTTAATCTACGTCAAGTTAATGTGATATTAAAGGCGTGTAGTATCGTTTTTAGATATAATTTATTAGATTGTAAACGTGATTAAACGACTTTCGTTTCGCCGTCTATTTTATTTCACCCTAGACGGTCCTGTTGCGTGTTTTTATCGTGAAAACCAAATAAATAAAATCAACTTTCATTTTCCAGCCATTTTTTTTATATTATTAACGTTTGTAGTGAACGTATTTTTCTTCGCTAAAAATCAGTCGAAAAAGAAATCATCACCGTAAGGTTAATTTATTTTTAACAGAAGTTGACCTCATTAGCAGACTTTGTGTTTTATGCTGTTTATTCATTGTGTTCCTTAAAGTTTAAGTTCAAGTTCTTCCGAGAAAGGAGAGAACTAATTTCAACTCACTACAAATGTTCTTCATTCAAATCGAAGTAAGTAGATTAGATTGCTAAAACGGGTGTCTTTAAATACTACAGGACCGCTTGGACCGCTTTGATCGCTTGGATCACTTAGATTGCTATGGAAAGTAATTCTAACCCTGTCCCAAACACTAATCTCAACCCCAGAACTAACTTTAACCCCAACCCTAACATTAATATCATGGCTTTTGTAATTACGAAGTATAGTAAGCGTGCGCTCCATGCAATCCTGTAGTATTTAGAGGTACCGGATAAAAGTTATAGGGGCATCACCAATAGGGGAAAATAAAGGGAAACTGCTTACTCAAACTATAAATACTAATTGCAACCCGGGAAAAACTAAAATGACAGAAAGAAGGAAAATGTGAGACTTGATTATGACATTAAGCTTATCATAACTGTGTCTAGGCTGTTGGTTGTTATATCTTGTAGCAATTAGTATGAAATGCATTTATTAGTGGTGAAAGTATGTGTAATTGAATTTGGACTGCTAGAATATTCCAATCTTTGTTTGAAGGTTTAAGTGTGAATTATGTTTCTTTATTAATATTATTGTGACACTATTTGTGTTTTTCTTTTTTCTATTTTAAATAGTTATTGTTACTATTGTAAAAATATCTTGCTGACCGAATAAAAATTGAATCTTATTTCAGTTAAAAGTTTTAAACGATTTGCTTGGGAAGGCACCACTGTGCGTATTGGATATCCTCTCACACTGCGTAGCTCAGCACTTGCCTTAATTACTTTGGTAAGTAAGGTTTAATCAGTACCGGTACCAGTACCTCTAAATACTACAGGACCGCTTGGACCGCTTACTATACTTCGTAATTACAAAAGACATGACATTAATGTTAGGGTTGGGGTTAAAGTTAGTTCTGTGGTTGAGATTAGTGTTTGAAAGGGTTAAAATTACTTTCCATAGCAATCTAAGTGATCCAAGCGGTCCTGTAGTATTTAGAGGCACCCAGGTTTAATGGCCACATTATTTTTCCCCCAATTTGTAATGTGTCTATTTACCGACGTGTTTTAACTATTGAAGTTTTGCAGTTTTATCCTGTCTCCTTGATTTGAAATAATTGTTTTATTCTTCTTTATTGTAACGAAGGAGCAAAAAAATAAACTAAACTAAGTTTTCCAGTTTGGAGCTACTAAGGTGAAAAGGTAATAGAAATCCACTAACACTGATTAGGGGACACTAAGATTATCAAGATTTTTATTTGTCTGACCGGTTAGTCTGGTAGTTTAGAGCGACACCTTTCAACCGAAAAGTTTAGGGTTCAAAACTGATCGCTAGCTAGTCAGTTGTGTCCTTGGGCAAGGCACTCAGTTAGTGTGTCACCTTTAGCTGAAAGGTTATACAAGGCACTTAGCGGACAACGCTTGATTAATATGTTTTACTTAAATTAAAGGAACATCTTAATCATATACAACACACTGCAATTACTGCAGTAACCTGATGGTGGGCGCGAGGTAATTTTATGGTTGCTTATATGATAACACCCTTTGTGTTTCCCCATTCAAAGGGGTTTTCATTCAACAATAATTAGTGATGTAAATACTTGTTTATTTAAGTCACAAATGACCCCTATTTTTTAAGAAAGTTTAAATATAGTTTATTACAGTATTTTTCGGCATATCCTAATATTTATTCATAATATTCCAATATTTTTCATAATACCGCAACAGTTTTGAAAATATTTCAACATTTTTGAGATTGTAACAAAATTTTTTACTATTTTTAAAAATATACCAATAATTTCAAAATATTTTAACATTTTTGAGAATATTTTAACATTTTTGAAAATACCCTGGGCAAAAATGTTGAAAATATACAATTTTTTTTCAGAATATACTAGAAATTCTGCCAAACACAAATCGTCCCAAACTGGCTCAGACTAGAAAGCGTGTTTTCTTCAGACCAAGCAAATTCCACCTATGCGATAGGTATGTTTACTTGTTTGCACAAATTATAACCTTTATGTTTGCACAGCGACATTTTAATAGTCACTGGAAATTTGTGTTGGATTTTCGGCAATTTGATCGAAAAGTAAATAGCTTGTCATTATTTTTCACGTTTTTGTTAAAATTTGACTAAAATAAATATGAAAATAAAAAAAATACCAATTTTTTAATTTTTATTGGAAATTTTTGCCAATTTGATTGAAAATGAATTAGCTTGTCATTTATTTCATGTTTTTTTTTTTTAAATGTTGATGTTTATCGCAACTTTATTGAGTACATACAGGTATATAAAATGGTGATATGACATTAACATGACACCTTTTTATCTTTGCTACTATTACTGTTGAGTTGTTTGGCTAAGCTACACCTGAAAGGTTAAACCCGTAAATAAATGTGGACTATAAGCATAGATAATGTGGTTAATTAACACATATGTGGTTAAAATTTGTAGTGGATAGATATTAATTTAATTAGTTTATTTTGAGAAAAACCTAAAATCTACCTAGCATTTTACTTTCTATTTTAAATTGACAGAGCAATTTCCCAGACATAGCTAGGGGTTAACTGATTTTTTTAATATCCATTCGTGGAATTTCCATAAAATACTTGTTTTTATTTGTTTTTTATAGTTTTTGTATGGTGTGGATAAAATATCATTTCTATACATTTTCACTTTTTTTCACAATTTTAAACAAAGACATTTTTCCAACCTTGCGGCTACTTTGACAGTCATTTTCCACGCCTTGCGTTGTGTGTGTAGCTACATGCAAAAGGTCACTTTCGCTTTCAATGCTAATGAAGGGACAGAGCTTAAGACTGCATTGTTATCTGTCTAATAATAACCGCAGTTCGTGAGTGAACCAACGTTGTAACCTCAGGGATTTGAATATTCTCTTGTTTTTACAGCAGTAACACTGGTAGTATGGGGTAGGCGGCGTTTACATCCTCTTACCAGTTGATGACAGGGTGTTATACGCGAATAAATATGTCAATAACTGCTGTGGTAATTGTTTACCACCTACATTAAACGTCAGTTGCATATTGTGTATGTGTAAGCTGCAGATAGTACACAGAGTGTAAAATAACTTTTAAAAGTTAGGATGTATCTCATTTATTTAGTATTTGTAGCTACTTTATGTTAATATTGTTATTTAAAATTTAGTAGTAGTAGCTTTATTTATTTATATTGTTATTTAGTAAGACTAGAATATTTATTTTTAATATCTTTAACGATAAAAAGTAGGCATATTGAAAACATATTTATTTGTTAATTTTATTATTTTGAGTTAGTTGCCTGTTTATTTGTTATTATTATTTTTAGTACCGATACAATTTCGTTTGTTATTACTGTATGTTTGTAACCCATTTATAAATTGGTATTATTAGTATTTTTTAATAGTTTATGCTGTTTTCAAAAGATTGTACTTCCTATAAAAGAACATTTAGTAGTTTAAGTGTAATGGTGAACCATTATATGATAGTTTATTTTACCACCTAAAATATTAAGCAATGATTAAATGGTTTGTGTGTCACTAAAGCAAGCAGATAATTTCTTAGAAAATCACCCACTGACTTTTGTAACACTGCGCTTGTATATTATTTTCAATCGAATAGCAAAATGTCCCATAACCACATTTAGATTATACATGTTTTTGTTGCATTACCTTACTTTTCATCTCTTATTTTGTTTTAATTTCTAGTTATATTAATGTTACATAGTACGTTGTGTTTTAGTGGATAGTTTAGTTCTGTAAGTCTCACCTTTTTGTATCCTTTTATTGTTCTCTCATAGAACCGTGTTACCCTATTTTAAGTTCCCTTTAATATAGATTTGTACTTGTTAAATTGACAAATTTTCTAAACATTGGTAATATACCAACTTTCTAAATGTTCTTAAATTTACTAATTTTCTACGGTTGTTTACAGTTATATACCGAATTATCCGACCAAAGGTATTTTTGTGTCTGTTAATCCTGAGTTTACTAGCAATAGTTTCTAAGGCAGCCACTTCAAGAGAACCCTTTATTTTGATGAGTACTCTAGCGTAAACCTGTGTAAAGTGGTAACCAACTAGTAATTACATTCCTGGTCATGTTGTATCATTGTGTATCTACTAGTACAATGGTAAAAACACAATTATTACTGGTACATTGTTATTTTTATGATACGGTTATATAACACATTTTTTATAAGATGTGTTTATATACAACAATGTTTTTATACAAGACTTGTTTATACCATGTTTTTTACATCATATTAATTATAAGACGCGTATTTATGTTTATACATCTGACATCCTGTTATGTGGTTATTTTACGTGACATATGTTTAGACTTTTGTACTTAATTGCAATTAGGTCCTGCAATATTTGTAAGTTACCTGGTTAGCCGGTTGTCGCCATTAACTGCTAAAATATCAAGAAACAATCTGTGTCTTACCAAGCCAAAAGCCACCAGGTACTTTAGGAAAAACATGAATTTTAACTGTTTTACATTACTTTCCGCCACTTATCAATATAAAGTAAAGTGAACTTGAAGAGATTTGTTATTTTTGAGATTTCTTTAACAGTTAGACCCTTAAAAAATCAAGAAATGGTTATTTATGTGACTATCAGACATGATTAATATCCAGTGCCTTAAACAGCTTCATCAAGACTAGTTTAATGGGCAACTTCATGTTGTTTTCAGTTGTTCTTTGATACAAAGTAATGTGAAATTAAAGAGATTTGTTGTTTTTAAAATTTCGGTCAACCATAGTTTTTCTGCTGACAGTAATTTCCGGTATAAAATGGTTAAATGGTTTTTATTTCCTTTAAATTTACCATTATAAGAATACAGCCATTTACAGTGTAATTACATCAATACTTAAATATAACAATATTTTTATTCGATAACTTTACTTTTCTAACAATATGATTTTTTATAATCTAGTAACATTATTTCTAATTTTAAACTGACAAGGGATTTCCTGTATAAAACGGTAAAATGGTTTTTATTTTCGTTAAATTAACCATTATAAGAATACAGCCATTTACAGCCTAATCACATCAAAACTTCTTTGGATAACCGATTTTTTCTTAATGTTTAACCATTTCTTGGTAAAACCACTTCTAGTTGTTA
Source organism: Ciona savignyi (assembly GCA_000149265.1). NCBI lineage: Eukaryota > Metazoa > Chordata > Ascidiacea > Phlebobranchia > Cionidae > Ciona > Ciona savignyi. The sequence continues at coordinate 65,485 of CH003372.1, forward strand.
AGTGATTTGTAAGTTGACACCAAACAATTCGCGGAATTCAGGTAATAGTCGTTTCAGTCAATTGAATTGGTTTCAAATTTATCCTAACGATACAGTCATCCTATCTATTTTGTATGTGGTTTGAAATTTTAGTTAAATGCAAATAAAGTTATGCCATATATATGTGGTAGAATTTTAACAACATTGTCAAAGAAGTATTATATTCTCAAATACAAAGAGTTAATAATTATACTTAGAATAGTGGTTACTTAAATGTAAAAGCAACTAATATTAATAATTTGCGCAAGATAAATTCAAATTTTACTTTCATTGGGATTTAGCTGTTATATTTTATGTAAAATCCTGGCCACGATTCAATGGATTTCCGTTCATAAATTGATTTAATATTTCAATCATTTGCATTGAGTGATTGGCTCTTAATGCCACTCCATGATTTAATACATTTCCCACAATTTTGAATAGGAATACTAAACAGTGGTTAATATATCTTCATTTTAAAGTAGATAATTGAAAACCTTTTTTACACTCGTTTTTTAGCATTCTTAAATTATATTTTCACGGTTTAATACATTGTATACATGTTCACTGAATAATCCAAATCTTTTTAATAATGTATAAACTACAGTATTTTGACTATTCCAGCATTATTTAACAACAGGTTTTCCAGTCCTAATTAGCATACTTCAGTGTTTCCAGTTTTAATTTATGTGCTCCAGTGTTTCCAGTCTTAATTAGCCTGCTCCAGTGTTTCCAGTTTTAATTCACGTTCCCCGGTGTTTCCAGTTTCAATTCAAGTTCCCCAGTGTTTCCAGTCTTAATTTACACCCACCAGTGTTTCCAGCTTTAATTCACGTTCCCCGGTGTTTTCAGTCTTAATTTACACCCACCAGTGTTTCCAGCTTTAATTTACGCGCACCCATTGTTTCCAGTCTTAAATAACATACCCCAGTGTTTCCAGATTTAATTTAATATTCCCCCATCCACAGGTGTCCCAATGGGGGTGAGGTTTTGGCCTGCTGTCAGCACAGCAGAGGGGGTGTAGTGCACGCTCTACACACAAACACATCGAACTACCTCTATTCTTACCTGCGCCAACACGCAGCCTACTCATTTTGCACTTTTAAGGAGAAATCCTGTACCAGAGCCAACTTCTGTCGCTATTATTGTGAGTAATTGTTTAGTTTCCTTTTGTCATTTTTATTTTTTCATTTAAATATTTTTTATTTTTATTTTTAAACATTTCATTTATAATGTATGATTGTTATAGTCAAAAACTTGTAATTTAAGGGTTTATTAAGGGTCATGCCCACCGTCAGGTTACCATATCTATTGCAGTGTGTTGTGTACAAATACGGCGTTTATTCGAAGTGTCTTGCGAAAGACATAACCTCTTAGCCAGCAATTAGTTTCAATTCTATACCCCTTCGAAAGAAAGGCAACATGCTAGCCCACAAAGCTTTTTAACCAACACACTACTGATCGATTTTAATCCCCCACTAACCAACCAAGCTATTTGGCCAATAAGTTCCACTTTCGCCCGGAAACTTGCCACTAACCTAAAAACGACACTAAACAAAAACGACACTAACCCACCAAGCAATAAGGTGTACTTTTGCCTGAGAAACTCAACACCCTTTGATTAAAATACACTAACCCACTCAGCCAATAAGTTCCACTTCCCCCCAGAAACTCGCCCAGTTTTCAACTCCTGCTGCTACAAGCTGCTGATGCTGGCACAGCCGAGCACGGACATGGCACGAATGAACCGACCAGCCCCAGTTGAGGTCCGACACAAGGGAATGAGATTCCTTATTACCCACAACCCCACAAATGCCACCATGGAGAAATTCCTAGAGGTAAACCAAGACTTCGAGTATAAAGGTCATTGCCTGGTTTATGGCAAAAAACTATTTGTATTGATTTTTTACTCTTATGACCATCGAAGTCAATCCAGATTTGGAATTTTTACTTTTTTTTCCAGTTAACCACTGTGGACTGGTTTACAGCCAGAAACTAATTGTGTCATTTTTGACAACCATGAAGAGTAAACCTATACTTTGAATATAGGTTAAAAAGGTCATAGGGTGGTACAGTTTATAGGAAAAAACTAATTGTTTTAATATTTTGTGTTGAGGGCAGGGTTAGAGCCCATGACCATTAGGGCTGTGGATAGCTTACTGTTGTAGTCTTTGGTTAACCGATTTTTTAATGTTGATGTCATATCAAATGAAAGTTTTGCAAATTATGGCTCATATATGCCATTACCTACATTGCAAAACTGTAGATGGTTTATTGAACGAACTGACTTGATTTGGGCCATAATATAGGAATTTCTCCAAGACAAACAATTCGAAAGTTATTAAGTTTCTTTGCCACAACTTCCTGTAAATAAAATGATTGGGATTACTATGTTTACTTTCCAACCACCTTTATATGTTAGTGATACATTAAGCTTAAAGTCATTAATTAATTTAACAGGGTGGGAATTTCACTTTTTAGAAGTTTAATAAATGTTAATCTCTTGTAGTGAAGCTTAAATCATGGTTGCATAATAATGCTGCCACAAATGTTAACACTTCACTCCTTCCCAAAACAATTCAAAACAGTCTTTTAAATTGGTGTTTATACGTCTATAAAATGACTGAAAAAAGGCGTATGACGCAAATTGAGAGATAAAATTTCTATGGTGAGGAAATAATATTTTCATCCAGACACTCTTTTTCAAGCAATAGTCTTTCTTTCTAACAAGACTAAATATACTTCATAAGTACAATGACTTAAAACATTGATGTATTGCACAAATATTTGAAAAAATAGTTGTATTCATGTTACATATAACATGTGTCCTTTGTATTTATACCCATAATGGTGTTTATTAAGTTTTGGAATGTGAAGCATGTGTTAATTTGATTGCCCAATGTCACCTTGTTGCTACTATAACCCTTGTGTCAATATGCGTGGTTGGTGCCACTGTGCCAGCATGCAAAAGCAAGCTTAACTTTCTTTAACTGTATGGTTTTAGTGAGCTGTTTCCTTTCTTTCTTTTTCCTTCTTTTTTTTAGAAAACTTTTAAGTGAAAATATCCGTGTGTTAAATCAATAAGGAAGATTGTTCCTTTTTCCATTAGTAATATTCCAATTTTAGGATTTATATTTTCTAACTATTTTTCAAAATCTTTTTTATTCAACAATCTACATGCATAAAATTATATATTGAGTGAAACTGCACACTTAACAAGATATGAGTCAACCGGATATTTCATCCTGTATCATCCTGTTTCCCACCATGTTTGCCAGCCACACTGTAATTTGGTAGCAACAACATTGTAATAATGTCCATTATGTCATAAAATGGTTGTTATTTGCAAAAAGGTTTAGAAAATTGCTAATCTATTTTGTTCAAAAAATTTTATAAAGTGCTTGTACAAAATTATGTTGTACAAAATAGATTTTGTTGCCATGTGTAATGTATTTGGATATAGCAGACGTTTCTTCACTAAAAATATTAACAAATTTCGTTTTAAAATTTGAAATTTTGCATTTCACATTCCCATGTACAAATCCTATATAGTAGAGTGGAATTTGTGTAATTTATTTTTAGAGTTTTTTTATTGTTACCTCAAAAGCCAGATCTCAGTATTGGCTTGTGCTTTTCAGCTTACTTAATGCTCTAACCATTTAATTAAGTAAGCACAGACTACTTTTTTAAATGTTTAATTTATATTCAACATTTTTTGTGTTTTCTTATGT
>CH003372.1:84662-100277 GCA_000149265.1 Ciona savignyi
GCATACCAATTTCCCTAAGCCAGGATTAAGCTACCTCAGGTTTCTGCATACCAATTTCTCTTAAACCAGGATTAAGCTAACCCAGGTTTCTGCATACCAATTTCCCTTAAACCAGGATTAAGCTAACCCAGGTTTCAGCATACCAATTTCACTTAAACCAGGATTAAGCTAACCCAGGTTTCAGCATACCAATTTTCCTTAAACCAGGATTAAGCTAACCCAGGGTTCTGCATACCAATTTCCCTTAAACCAGGATTAAGCTAACCAAGGTTTCTGCATACCAATTTCCCTTAAACCAGGATTAAGCTACCACAGGTTTCTGCATACCAATTTCTCTTAAACCAGGATTAAGCTAACCCAGGTTTCTGCATACCAATTTCCCTTAAACCAGGATTAAGCTAACCCAGGGTTCTGCATACCAATTTCCCTTAAACCAGGATTAAGCTAACCCAGGGTTCTGCATACCAATTGCCCTTAAACCAGGATTAAGCTAACCCAGGGTTCTGCATACCAATTTCCCTTAAACCAGGATTAAGCTACCACAGGTTTCTGCATACCAATTTCCTTTAAACCAGGATTAAGCTAACCCAGGTTTCAGCATACCAATTTCCCTTAAACCAGGATTAAGCTAACCCAGGTTTCAGCACACCAATTTCCCTTAAACCAGGATTAAGCTAACCCAGGTATCTGCATACCGATTTCCCTTAAACCAGGATTAAGCTAACCCAGGTTTCAGCATACCAATTTTCCTTAAACCAGGATTAAGCTAACCCAGGTATCTGCATACCAATTTCCCTTAAACCAGGATTAAGCTACCCCAGGTTTCTGCATACCAATTTCCGTTAAACAAGGATTAAGCTAACCAAGGTTTCAGTATACCAACTTCCCTTAAACCAGGATTAAGCTAACCCAAGTTTCTGCATACCAATTTCCCTTAAACCAGGATTAAGCTAACCTAAGTTTCTGCATACCAATTTCCCTTAAACCAGGATTAAGCTAACCCAGGTTTCCGCATACCAATTTCCCTTAAACCAGGATTAAGCTAACCCAGGTTTCCGCATACCAATTTCCCTTAAACCAGGATTAAGCTAACCTAGGTTTCTGCATACCAATTTCCCTTAAACCAGGATTAAGCTAACCTAGGTTTCTGCATACCAATTTCCCTTAAACCAGGATTAAGCTAACCCAGGTTTCTGCATACCAATTTCCCTTAAACCAGGATTAAGCTAACCCAGGTTTCTGCATACCAATTTCCCTTAAACCAGGATTAAGCTAACCCAGGTTTCTGCATACCAATTTCCCTTAAACCAGGATTAAGCTACCCCAGGTTTCCGCATACCAATTTCCCTTAAACCAGGATTAAGCTAACCTAAGTTTCTGCATACCAATTTCCCTTAAACCAGGATTAAGCTAACCCAGGTTTCTGCATACCAATTTCCCTTAAACCAGGATTAAGCTAACCCAAGTTTCTGCATACCAATTTCCCTTAAACCAGGATTATGCTAACCCAAGTTTCTGCATACCAATTTCCCTTAAACCAGGATTAAGCTAACCTAGGTTTCTGCATACCAATTTCTCTTAAACCAGGATTAAGCTAACCCAGGTTTCTGCATACCAATTTCCCTTAAACCAGGATTAAGCTAACATAGGATTTAGCATAACAATTCCCTTAAACCAGGATTAAGCTAACCCAGGTTTCTGCTTACCATTTCCCTTAAACCAGGATTAAGCTAACCCAGGTTTCTGCATACCAATTTCCCTTAAACCAGGATTAAGCTAACATAGGATTTAGCATAACAATTCCCTTAAACCAGGATTAAGCTAACCCAGGTTTCTGCATACCAATTTTACTTAAACCAGGATTAAGCTAACCCAGGTTTCTACATACCAATTTCCCTTAAACCAGGATTAAGCTAACCCAGGTTTCAGCATACCAATTTCCCTTAAACCAGGATTAAGCTAACCCAGGTTTCAGCATACCAATTTCCCTTAAACCAGGATTAAGCTAATCCATTTCAGCACACCAATTTCCCTTAAACCAGGATTAAGCTAACCCAGGTTTCTGCATACCAATTTCCCTTAAACCAGGATTAAGCTAATCCATTTCAGCACACCAATTTCCCTTAAACCAGGATTAAGCTAACCCAGGTTTCAGCATACCAATTTCCCTTAAACCAGGATTATGCTAACCCAGGTTTCTGCATACCAATTTCCCTTAAACCAGGATTAAGCTAACCCAGGTTTCTTCATACCAATTTCCCTTAAACCAGGATTAAGCTAAGCCAGGTTTCAGCACACCAATTTCCCTTAAACCAGGATTAAGCTAACCCAGGTTTCTGCATACCAATTTCCCTTAAACCAGGATTAAGCTAACCCAGGTTTCAGGATACCAATTTCTCTTAAACCAGAATTAAGCTAACCCATGTTTCTGCATACCAATTTCTCTTAAACCAGAATTAAGCTAACCCAGGTTTCTACATACCAATTTCCCTTAAACCAGGATTAAGCTAACCCAGGTTTCATCATACCAACTTCCCTTAAACCAGGATTAAGCTAACCTAGGTTTGTGCATACCGATTTCCCTTAAACCAGGATTAAGCTAACCAAGGTTTCTGCATACCGATTTCCCTTAAACCAGGATTAAGCTAACCCAGGTTTCTGCATACCAATTTCCCTTAAACCAGGATTAAGCTAACCCATGTTTCTGCATACCAATTTCCCTTAAACCAGGATTAAGCTAACCCAGGTTTCTGCATACCAATTTCCCTTAAACCAGGATTAAGCTAACCCAGGTTTCTGCATACCAATTTCCCTTAAACCAGGATTAAGCTAACCTAGGTTTCTGCATACCAATTTCCCTTAAACCAGGATTAAGCTAACCCATGTTTCTGCATACCAATTTCCCTTAAACCAGGATTAAGCTAACCAAGGTTTCTACATACCAATTTCCCTTAAACCAGGATTAAGCTAATCCATTTCAGCATACCAATTTCCCTTAAACCAGGATTAAGCTAACCTAGGTTTGTGCATACCAATTTCCCTTAAACCAGGATTAAGCTAACCAAGGTTTCTGCATACCAATTTCCCTTAAACCAGGATTAAGCTAACCCAGGTTTCAGGATACCAATTTCCCTTAGACCAGGATTAAGCTAACCCAGGTTTCTGCATACCAATTTCCCTTAAACCAGGATTAAGCTAACCCAGGTTTCTACATACCAATTTCAGACCTTAGACCAGGATTAAGCTAACCCAGGTTTCTGCATACCAATTTCCCTTAAACCAGAATTAAGCTAACCCAGGTTTCTACATACCAATTTCCCTTAAACCAGGATTAAGCTAACCCAGGTTTCTGCATACCAATTTCCCTTAAACCAGGATTAAGCTAACCCAGGTTTCTGCATACCAATTTTCCTTAAACCAGGATTAAGCTAACCCAGGTTTCTGCATATCAATTTTCCCTTAAATCAGGATTTAGCTAACCCAGCTTTCTTCATATTATCTAAAAAATTGGCCACCATCATTTGCTTAATAAAGAGTTGAATTTTAGAACATTGTGTTGCTTGATTGACATCCAGCCACTAGGCAAGAGAAGATATCTTTATAAAGTGATTCTACGATACACATCTGCACAGTTAAAGGAGGTTTTACCAAGAATCAACCAATTCTAATACGCCCACACATACTTACCAAACATACAGCATAATTAGAGTGAGATTGGTTGTCGCTTTGTTTCTTAGAAGATCCAGTGCCGAATAATTTGTACCTGCTGATTTTGCAGCTGCGTTCTTTTGAAGGTGAACGGCTGTGAAAGGTTAAATTATCACTTTAGGGTGCTTAAAGAACATCGCATAAACAAAATGGTTTAATAAAAGTGTTTTACTAAATTAAAGGAATGTGTGAATCATACACAAAACACTGAAATAGCTCCGGTAACCCGACGGTGGGCGCGAGGCGATCCGACTATTGCCCGTGTGTTAACCACCTTCTGTAATCCATCTACTGGTGTAAACATTACTTTAATATTCTTCTATAGAATTCTAACCACAAAAATGAAGTCATAACTAAAATCTAAAATGACAACACAAACATGACATCACAAAAATGACATCACAAATATGACATTACAAAAATGACATCACAAAAATGACATCACAAATACGACATCACAAACATGACATCACAAAAATGACATCACAAATATGACATCACAAAAATGACATCACAAAAATGACATCACAAACATGACACCACAAACATGACACCACAAACATGACATCACAAACATGACATCACAAACATGACATCACAAAAATGACATCACAAACATGACACCACAAACATGACATCACAAACATGACATCACAAACATGACATCACAAAAATGACATCACAAACATGACACCACAAACATGACATCACAAACATGACATCACAAACATGACATCACAAACATGACATCACAAACATGACATCACAAACATGACATCACAAAAATGACATCACAAACATGACACCACAAACATGACATCACAAACATGACATCACAAACATGACATCACAAACATGACATCACAAACATGACACCACAAACATGACATCACAAACATGACATCACAAACATGACATCACAAACATGACATCACAAACATGACATCACAAAAATGACATTACAAAAATGACATTACAAACATGACATCACAATCATGACATCACAAACATGACATCACAAACATGACATCACAAACATGACATCACAAACATGACATCACAAACATGACATCACAAAAATGACATCACAAACATGACATCACAATCATGACACCACAAACATGACACCACAAATATGACATCACAAACATGACATCACAAACATGACATCACACCTGGATTGGAATATCCGTTACGCTTCCCAATCACCACCATGGTATCCTGGGCTTCCTTGATCCTTCCCTGGGAATACAACCAGCGTGGCGACTCTGGTATGAACCTGGTATCAATACATTGGGTTATTAGCTATGTAGTTTAAAGAGTTGTTAGCGGAAGGGTGGTGGGATCAAAACTGGTCGCTAGCTAGTCGGTTGTGTTCTTGGGAAAGGAACTTAGCAGATTGCCTGAACCTAGCGGATTAATGGGTTCTACCAAATTGAAGAAAAGTCTAGATCACATACAACACACTGCAGTAGCTTTGGTAGTTAAATTTATTCATTCACATGAAAATATTGTTTTTGGCAAAACTATGGTTTTCTTTAATGAAATTCCGTTTTATAAACTATGGTAAATCCAAGCTTAGTAAATCCAAGCTTAGTAAATCCATGCTTGGTAAATCCATGTTTAGTAAATCTATGGCTACTAAATCCAAGCTTAGTAAATCCAAGCTTAGTAAATCCATACTTAGTAAATCTATGGCTACTAAATTCAAGCTTAGTAAATCCAAGCTTAGTAAATCCATGTTTAGTTTATCCAAGCTTAGTAAATCTAAACTTAATAAATCCATGCTTAGTAAATTCAAGCTTAGTAAATCCAAGCTTAGTAAATCCAAGCTTAGTAAATCCAAGCTTAGTAAATCCATACTTAGTAAATCTATGGCTACTAAATCCAAGCTTAGTAAATCCAAGCTTAGTAAATCAAAGCTTAGTAAATCCATGTTTAGTTTATCCAAGCTTAGTAAATCCAAACTTAGTAAATCCAAGCTTAGTAAATCCATGTTTAGTTTATCCAAGCTTAGTAAATCCAAACTTAGTAAATCCAAGCTTAGTAAATCCAAGCTTAGTAAAAATAGCAAATTACCACAAATATATGAGAGGAATAAGTTGCACCACGGTCATACACGCAGTGAGTTGTCTCCAGGATGGAATGTAGAATGCGGTGAGTGATAGAAGTCCGATCCCCACCGCGAATAATATATTCGTGTATGAACCTTAGTGTAGAGTTTATTGTGAGTGTCGCCTTGCATTTAGGCACAAGTAGAAATAAGGTCAAATTAGATGCAGAAATGTAAAATTTTGTCAAGTATCTTTGTGTCTGGTTTAAATGCTAGTATAGTATATTGGTCAACAAACTGGTATAAACATAACTATACATTTGGTCAAATTAGACACTCTTGATTATATCCAGTATCAAGATCAAATTGTCTGAACAAATAAAGCTGTAACAAGCACAACCCAGTAATTTCTCAACCTTATCCCACCAACTGCGGCTTGAAATTACTCAAAGTGACCTAGAAAATGATTTAGCAAGTGCCGAACCATTTAAATCATGGACACATGCACTAAACAAATTGATGGGACTTGAAAATATTCGGCAAATACCACAAGATCACAAACAAATCACCGATCATTCGTTGGGTCTGTCGACGACATTTTAGAACGTCTAAATTATACAACTGATTCCGATGAAGAATCGTAGAAGCCTGCCTAACTGTGTGTGCTATTTGAAAAGTATTTTGCGTAGTGTATTGATTTAACCTTTGTAATATTGGCCACATAGCCCTTCAACAATCGTTCATGCTCTGTTTTGCGTTGGAAGACATTTGGTTTTTCTTAATAAATGTATGCAAGTATGGTGTTGAATTTTTGACCTTACTTTATTGTAAAAAAAACTTGTTCGCCGACACTCTTAACGAATATTGGTGTTTACAACGTTAGAATAGGATATTCATGTTTATCCCCGTGATTGGGAAAACCAAGGGGGTTAACACACGAGCAATCGTCAGATCACCTCGCGCCCATCGTCGGGTTACCGGAGCTATTGCAGTGTGTTGTATATGATAGACACATTCCTTCAATTTAGTAGAACCCATCAATCCGCAGGGTTCAGGCAGTGTCCGTAAAGTGCCTTGGCCAAGGACACAACCGACTAGCTAGCGACCAGACTTTTTTCAGTTTCTTTAAACCATTAATCATTGAATTAAAGCAACGCCCAGTACAGTATTTGCTCATAGTAACAATAGTATAATTAGAAACTGATGTTCCATCATTTGTATAGAGTGCTATCTAGTGGTTGGAATCTAATAAATCCTCGTTGGTAGGAAGTACAAAAAAAGAACTTGGTTTAACTTCCTGGCTTTTTAAAAAAAACAAAAAAATTTTATTTTCATAACCAAACGAAAATAGCCGGCGATGAAAAATGGACTTTTAAATCCTATTTAATGGACTTTTTATGGCACTATTGTATTGTAAACTCCAATATTTCTTATAACTTACCAAACTTCGGTAAACTTAATAACAAATTTACCCATTGATCAAATAATCACCCAGTATTTAAACAGGAATCGGTTAAAGTTAAAAAAACTCGGATATATCACCGAGAATGCAAAGTTACCAACCTGTAATGGCCCACCACGACTTTCCTACGATCTCTTGCATGTACACGAACAACACAAGTGTTGCTCCCCCCTTGGAGACCTCCGGTCAAAAAACGAGCGACGGCAAAACTCTTCCAACTCCCAGCGTAAGCAGTGGCGAGACATGCAAGGAACAGAAGGTGGAAACCTGGAGATGGTGGCACATTGTAGTCAGAATAGGATATTTATGTTTATCCCCGTGAATGGGAAAACCAAGGGGGTTAACACACGGGCAATCGTTAGATCACCTCGCGCCCAACAAACGGAAATGACAAGGAACAGAAGATGGAAACCTAGGAAGATGTCACACATTATAGCCAGCTTTAAAGGCAGACATAGAATACTTAATGCGGTTGACGTCTCATGGATTAAATGTCGAGTCATGGAATCTGTGATGAAATATCCATATATCCATTCATATGTTTATCTTCGTGAGTGGGAAAACCAAGGGGGACAGCACACGGGAAATCGTCAGCGTCCACTGTCCGTTTAGCGCAGCTATTACAGTGTGTTGTGTATGATACAGATATTTCTTTAATTTTGTGGAACCTATTATTTCACTAAGTTTAAGCAATGGGCTCTAAGTGCCTTGCCCAAGGACACAGACGGCTAGAGAGCGACCAGTCACGAGCTTAAAGGCTGACATAGAATAATTAATACGTTTCGGAATAGAAGAGAAAGTAAATAGTCAATGGGAATAAATCTCAACTCATGGGCTCTAGAATAGAATATCCATATTTTTTTCCTTTGAATGGGAAAACTAAGAGGGTTAACACATGGACAATCATCAGATTACCTTGCGCCCACCGTTGGGTTACCTGAGCTATTGCAGTGTTTGTGTATGACCTTAATTCACTTGGTTAAAAGCCATTAAATATCGGTTTAAATACAATACACATAGGGAAATACACAAAGTACAAATAATGTCACCTCACCTACTAACATGGTCTTCCTTCTTCCATATTTATCCGACATTTGGCCGAACACCACAACACCAATCAGGTTCCCAGAGAAGAAGAGAGATTGAATCAGATCACTGATCCATTGTTTGTCTTCTAAATCCCACTGAAATAAAATTGCTGTTTATATGATATCTATGTTTTGCCCAGAGTATGAAAATCACCAAATGTGTTATCACACATGTAATCGGCAGATTATCTAAGCACACTGTCGGGTTACTGGAGCTGATTACAGTGTGATATATGATTAAGAGTTCTGTCTCTATTAGTAGAATCATTAATCCACAACATTACAAAAACACAACTAGCTTCGACCAATTTCAATTCCACAACCCTTCCTCTGAAAGCCGAATCCATTTACCCAAAATGCTATGCGGTCTGAGAATGCGGTCGGTTGACTTGGGCAATGCACTTGCTGGAAGTTGTTTATCACACAATAAATTGAACAAACACTAATATTACCAACATAAACATCACACACCACAATATCTCCTCTTGCAATGGGATCAATTATTCTGACGAAGACCTACTAATATAGCATAGCTTCTGTTCAGTTTATGCAAGTCACTTAGCAGCCAAGTCACTTCATCTCCAACATAAACTAGAATAGTCCGTATAACACTACAATAGGCATCAATTACTCTGTAATCTGACCAAATCGTACTAAAACAGTATATCTGCCAGTCAGTTTATGCAAATCACTTAATAGTTGTTGCTTTTGCATTAAACAACGCTGATATCTCTAAAGATGTTTCCAAGACATTACAAAGATAATAATTTTATTTCCCACTACTCTCTTACCTCTTTTAATATGGAACAATCATCAGTGACACGGGGATTGACGATAGAATAATCCGATGGTTTCCCACCAACGAATACAACCAGTAGGACATGGGGGGTGAGGGTTAACTGGGTGGGAGGTGGGTTGTAAGCTGGAAGGTTGTGGGATCAAAACCAGCCAGTGGCTAGTCGGTTGTGTCCTTGGGAAATTCACTTAGTGGAAATCGCACGGACCAGAGGTATAATGGGTTCTACCAAATTGAAGGAATGTGTCTATCATACTCAACACATTGCAATAGCTCCTGTAACCCGACGGTGGACGCGAGGTGATCGGGCAATTGAATGGTTCTTCGCGTAACCTTGGAGTAGTTTATTGACCATTATGTTTTCCTATTTAGAGGGTTAAACCATGGTTTATACCAGCAGCTAAAATACACCAAGATAAAATCATTACTTACCGTATATATTGATAGGAAAAGGTAAGAAACAAGTTGAAAGCGTCCAAATGACCCAACCACTTTGGCAAAGCAATCATCTATATCCATATTACCTACCTTAGCATTGTTATATACTTTCCTACACTCTGCTAGATAAAAGGATTTGGTTGTCACATAAGGAAAATATTTCATTGTAAAGAGAAATAGAAATGCAATACGGGTGAAATTGATACCACAAATCATATAGTAGTACGGGATATTCATGTTTATCCGAGTGAATGGGAAAACCAAGGGGGTTAAAACACGGGCAATCGTCAAATCACCTCGCGCCCACCATCGGGTTACCGGGCTATTGCAGTGTGTTGTGTATGATTGGAACATTAAACATTTACATCAAAACCCTACTTATAGAATATACTTTTCCTTTAATTCTGTTTAAGTGCTATTTTAGGTACATTTAAAAATAGGTGCAAAAATATAAGGGCAGTTTAAATGACTGGTTAAATACAAGGTAATAAAACAAGAAAAAAATAAAACCAACACACAATATTCTGGTTGAAAAATAGTTTAAAAAAGAAATGATTTAATCAGACGTTTCTTCATGCCAGACAATGCATATAAAACAAGGGCAATATCTAATATACGTATATGATTGTCGCTGATAAATTGAATACATTTCATAATTACCAAACACTTATATATTAACATTGTGTATAAACGCTATAAAATTCAACATGTATATAACTGTAAAATGTTAATTAAAGCATGGTCAATCAAAAACTGGTAAAAAGAGCAAACAATATGTGTAGAATAAATACTTTTTTATTCTTGCATAATTTTATTTAACAAAATATAATTTTGTAAATTATGACATTTTATGAAATGTATCATTTTTTGTGGCAAAATTTTACAAAGAAAAAATGCAATAAATTCATAAGCTGAATAGAAACTTTTACTAGCTAGTACGTAAAAAAACCATATAAAGCAAAATAAATCATATAAACCACGGCCAATGGACGAAAAGGTTACAATTTTTGTAAAAAATTAAAGAAATATAATTTTGCAACACTATTAATAGCAAGTGGGTTATACATTAAGACACATGGTGGTATGATAAACAATATAAGTGAAATATGGATGTGTCATAAAATATTGACAAAAAGGTAGTATCTGTATAAATATCGGTAGATATATAGTACCTACCATATTACCCTGGGTTTTTATATGGAGTTTTCTCAAACAAGTTTGGACCCAAATAGGTAGTAGGTTAAAAATGGACATTTATGATTATTCCCGTTAGTGGAAAAACGCAACGTCGTTTAACACACCGGCAAACCGGAGCTATTGCGTGTGTTGTGTATGATTCACACGTTCCTTCAAATAGTTAGAGCCCTGGATTAAGGCAATGTCTGGAAAAATGCTTTGCCCAATGACACAACTGACTAGCTAGTGATCAGTTTCGAACATGCAACCTTTCGGTTGAAATGTGTCACACTAACCCACCAAGCTAATCAGCTGGTCAACGTTATGGCAACCATAAGTTGTAACAATTATCAAACCTCAGAAACCAGGTTTAAAAACACCAGAAGTAATAGTACCACCAGCAAACGTGCTGTATATACCTCCATTAATAAATAAGATTGCTTTTTTGGTGACAAATGTTAAAAAAGGGCAATAAAAAATGAAAAGTCAAATTAGAAAATGTCCTCATCTTCATCTGCATTTAGTAGCAGCACAGCCTGAAACAAATGTTGGAATGAATCAGTGTGAATATAATGTTGGAATGAATCAGTGTGAATATAATGTTGGAATGAATCAGTGTGAATATAATGTTGGAATGAATCAGTGTGAATATAATGTTGGAATGAATCAGTGTGAATATAATGGTGGAATGAATCAGTGTGAATATAATGTTGGAATGAATCAGTGTGAATATAATGTTGGAATGAATCAGTGTGAATATAATGTTGGAATGAATCAGTGTGAATATAATGTTGGAATGAATTAGTGTGAATATAATGTTGGAATGAATCCAATCAGTGTGAATAAAATGTTGGAATAAATCGGTGTGAATATAATGGTGGAATGAATCAGTGTGAATATAATGGTGGAAATGAATCAGTGTGAATATAATGTTGGAATGAATCAGTGTGAATATAATGTTGGAATGAATCAGTGTGAATATAATGTTGGAATGAATCAGTGTGAATATAATGTTGGAATAAATCAGTGTGAATATAATGTTGGAATGAATCAGTGTGAATATAATGTTGGAATGAATCAGTGTGAATATAATGTTGGAATGAATCAGTGTGAATATAATGTTGGAATGAATCAGTGTGAATATAATGGTGGAATGAATCAGTGTGAATATAATGGTGGAAATGAATCAGTGTGAATATAATGTTGGAATGAATCAGTGTGAATATAATGTTGAATATAATGTTGGAATAAATCAGTGTGAATATAGGGGTGGAATGAATCAGTGTGAATATAATGTTGGAATGAATCAGTGTGAATATAATGTTGGAATGAATCAGTGTGAATATAATGTTGGAATGAATCAGTGTGAATATAATGTTGGAATGAATATAATGTTGAAATGAATCAGTGTGAATATAATGTTGAAATGAATCAGTGTGAATATAATGTTGGAATGAATCAGTGTGAATATAATGGTGAAATGAATCAGTGTGAATATAATGTTGGAATGAATCAATGTGAATATAATGTTGGAATGAATCAGTGTGAATATTATGCTGAAATGAATCAGTGTGAATATAATGGTGAAATGAATCAGTGTGAATATAGTATTGGGTGATGCGTGTGGGTTGGATAATTATGTTTATTTTCTTATATTGGAAAAACCAAGGGGGTTAACACACAGGCAATCGTCAGATCACCTCGCGCCCACTGTTGAGTTACCAGAGGTGTTGCAGTGTGTTGTATACGATATACATGTTCCTTCAATTTGGTGGAACCCATTAAGCCGCTCGGTTCAGGCGATTTCCGCTAATTGCCTACTCAACGACACAAAATTCCTAAAAAGTGTTTGGTTTCGATCCGAGCACCTCCAAGCTTTGTTCACCATTTATCTTATAAAGTTATAACTTTTCACTGGACAATAAATGAATGTTGACTCTATAGAATGGATATAACTAAATCGGTTAACATTCCTGGCCCCAGTGCTACCATGGACCCACCCATACTTATGTATTGTATCATGGCCTACATTTCTGGTCCCAGTGCTACCATGGACCCACCCATACTAATGTAATGTATCATGGCCTACATTCCTGGTCCAAGTGCTACCATAGACCCACCCATACTAATGTTATGTATCAAGCATACATTCCTTGTCCCGGGGCTACCATGGACCCACCCATACTAATGTAATGTATCATGGCCTACATTCCTGGTCCCAGTGCTACTATGGACCCACCCATACTAATGTATTGTATCATGGCCTACATTCCTGGTCCCAGTGCTACCATGGACCAACCTATACTAATGTAATGTATCATGGCCTACATTCCTGGTCCCAGTGCTACTATGGACCCACCCATACTAATGTAATGTATCATGGCCTACATTCCTGGTCCCAGTGCTACCATGGACCCACCCATACTAATGTAATGTAACATGGCCTACATTCCTGGTCCCAGTGCTACCATGGACCCACCCATACTAATGTATTGTATCATGGCCTACATTCCTGGTCCCAGTGCTACCATAGACCCACCCCTACTAATGTAATGTATCATGGCCTACATTCCTGGTCCCAGTGCTACCATGGACCCACCCATACTAATGTAATGTATTTGGCCTACATTCCTGGTCCCAGTGCTACCATGGACCCACCCATACTTACGTAAAGTATCATGCCCTACATTCCTGGTCCCAGTGCTACCATAGACCCACCCATACTAATGTAAAGTATCATGACTTATATTACTGACCCCAGTGCTACCATGGACCCACCCCTACTAATGCAATGTATCATGGCCTACATTCCTGGTCCCAGTGCTACCATGGACCCACCCCTACTAATGCAATGTATCATGGCCTACATTCTTGGTCTCAGTGCTACCATGGACCCACCCCTATTACTGTAATGTATCATGGCCTACATTCCTGGTCCCAGTGCTACCATGGACCCCCCCATATTAATGTAATGTATCATGTCCTACATTTCTGGTCCCAGTGCTACCATGGACCCACCCCTACTAATGTAATGTATCATGGCCTACATTCCTGGTCCCAGTGCTACCATGGACCCACCCCTACTAATGTAATGTATCATGGCCTACATTCCTGGTCCCAGTGCTACCATGGACCCACCCATACTAATGTAATGTATCATGGCCTACATTCCTGGTCCCAGTGCTACCATGCACCCACCCATACTAATGTAATGTATCATGGCCTACATTCCTGGTCCTGGTGCTACCATGGACCCACCCACACTAATGTAATGTATCATGGCCTACATTCCTGGTCCCAGTGCTACCATGGACCCACCCAATGTAATGTATCATGGCCTACATTCCTGGTCCCAGTGCTACCATGGACCCACCCAATGTAATGTATCATGACCTACATTCCTGGTACCAGTGCTACCATGCACCCACCCAATGTAATGTATCATGACCTACATTCCTGGTACCAGTGCTACCATGGACCCGCCCATACTAATGTAATGCAATGTATACCTGTTCCTTGTTATCATCCTTCTTTCTCCTAACAGACATAGCCATCGGCACGTTATCAGTCACTCTCTCTGATATGTTCCTTCGCGTCTCAGAATCAATATCCTCGAAAGAATCCGGCGGTTTCGTTCCCAGTGTTTCCGGGAGAAAAAACGATAGAAGTCCAGCAGTGATGCCAGTGATAGAAATGATGAGGTAACCAGCTACGTGGTTGATTAATATCTGTGGGGAATATGGGTGAGTTAGTGTGGGGTGGTGGGTAGGATATTTATCTTTATCCCTGTGAATGGAAAAACCAAGGAGATTACCACACAGGTTTTTAATATCGTCAGATCACCTAGCGCCCACTGTTGGGTTACCAGAGCTATTGCAGTGTGTTTGTTGTGCATGATTGAGATATTCCTTCAATTTTAGTAAAACCCATTAATCCGCTAAGTTCAGACAATGTCTGTTAAGTACCTTGCCTAAGGACAAAACCGACTCGCTAGCGATTAGTTTTACACCTGCAACCTTTCGGATTCAGTCGGATCATACCTTTATGTCAACCGTTTAATTTTTTCTACAAGTTTTCTGTGCTCTGCTCAAGGACACTACCGACTCGGTGTTGCAAGTAATAGCTGGTTTTAATACAAACAGTCCACTTATTTACCAGTGTACTATGCAATACACACAGAACTCACTAAAGTTTGCTAAAAGAAACAACCAACTAGCTGCCAAAACATTCATATTCTGTCCAATCCATACAAAATTACACCCATAAACTCAAAACTCACCAGCGTTTTCATATACGCTGATAATATGCCGCCAACCCTCGCACACATTGATTGTGAGCCCAGAGCAGCGTTTCGTACCACAGTAGGAAAGAGCTCAGGTGCATAGATGTACAAGGTGTTGAAGGCTGTTGCTATCACCATTTTCCCACATAATCCGACAACCATTTTGAACAAGTTTTTCTCTAAGGAAAATCTTTGTTAAAAGAGTTTAGCCACTTTAATATATTGTTACTTGCAGGTTCAGAACTAGTCGCTAGCTGGTCGGTTGTGTCCTTGGGCAAGGCACTTTGCGGACATTGCCTGAACCCAGCGGATTAATGGGTTCGACCAAATTGAAGGAACGTGTCTATCATATACAACACACTGAAATAACTCCGGTAACCCGACGATGGGCGCGAGGTGATCTGACGATCGCCCGTGTGTTAACCCCCTTGGTTTTCCCATTACACGGGGATAAACATGAATATCCTATCCTACTTAAAACAAAGATATAAAATGATTTTTACGTTATTATACATCTGACTATTTGAACTTAAATGTAATAACAAAAAAAATCCTATGTAGAGTTTACTTGAGTGTGTTTTTATATTTTCATGTTGAAAAGATAAAGAAAAA
>CH003372.1:101196-111491 GCA_000149265.1 Ciona savignyi
TATTACGTCACTGACGTTGTTGAGATCTCGTGCCCATATGCATTGTATACAATCATGTGCCAGTTTAGAGGTGAATTAGTAACAGAAGCGCCTGCAGGAGCGTTGTATTTTCGTTTTTATTATGGAGACTTAGCATAACACTTGTCATATAGCCTTACTGAACCAATGTACATGGTGACAGCTTACTTTAAGCCCGGTCATTAAGGCCTGCACGGTCCTGGACCTAAGCTAAATGCTGAGGTATACAGGTCTCGTATTTAAATGACTTTAGAACAATAAGTCTTAGCAATTTATATCATAAATCATAGAAGTGAAGCAAGAACAAGAAAACTAGAACAGGAGGCAGTAAACTGTAACTGCCAGCAATTTATAGAAATAAACCAGCCATCAAGCAAAGGCTAGACTATGCGGTGGGAAAAGCCTATTTCTTTCATGGTTTACATTGGCTGTTTGTATAATGTTTTGCTGTTGTGTATGTGGTGCATTTAATGTCTGCTGTTATTGAAACTGAGCATTAGCCTACTGGTTGAGAATACCACTTATTGCAAAAACCAGTTAATCCACAGTTAAGTAGCTGATGTGTAGTCTGACAATAAGTACACAGCAAGCACTCAGATAAGTAAGTGAAGAATATATATAATAGATCTTTACTTAACTACCCAAATAAGTTAATAAGAATATACCACATTTCTAATTTAGTTCTTTTTATTAGATATTGTAAAATGCCTAAAGTTAAGCCACTGAGAAGGAAGAAAGAGTGATTGGAGTATATTGTTTTGCTCCAGGATGTACAAATTCCTATTACAGCACACGAAATTCCAATCCACCTGTGCTCTTCCATCGATTTCCTCACAACGACAAAAAACGGTTGAAGCAATGGATACAACAATGCAAGCGTTATAAACTACCTGGAAAAATAACTGCGGTGTGTAGTGCACATATTTGTGACAAGGATTATCATACTAAAATTGTATTTGACTCCAATGGAGTAGCCAAGATGATGAAAACAAACCACTTGGTGAAAAATACAGTTCCAACAATTTTTAATTTTTCTGATTATGATTTTAAACATAGTGATCAACCCAGTACATCAAGTGCAACTTCAAGAACTTCTTTATCCAAGCAGATAATTGAAAAATAAGGGCTTTTAGTAATGCAAGTCCAGTCTGGCGTTATTTTGTGCACAAATGCATGTACATTCATGCAGCATAAACATTCTTGCGATGTGTCCATAAGAATACAGTTTTTGCAACGGCACCAAGTCATGTCAATAGGTAATGTTTCTAAATAAACATTTTCTTCTATGGGGCTTGCATCTTCAAAGATACTTTCAGACGTTTTCCTTGGTTCAAACGCACATGACTAAATTTGTTTTTGTTTTATTGTGTACAATAAAACTTCTTTCATCCATGCCAGAATGCTGAAAACTGTCATCCATTTTAGTGTTACAACATTAACTTAAATTTACTCTAGAAATGAAGAAAACAAAAGAAATTTGTTAAAACTTCTATGCATATGTATACCAAATCTCTCACACTCTCAGTTTGTAGCCTAGGGGTTGATAACAACATTGCCAGTCTACGTTGCAGATTATGGCTATATATTGAAAAGCAACAATCATGAAAGAAATAGGCTGTTCCCACCGCATAGTCTGATCTTTGATTGATGGCTGGTTTATTTTTATAAATTGCTGGCAGTTACATTTTACTGCCTCCTGTTCTAGTTTTCTTGTTCTGTATTCACTTCTATGATTTATGATATAAATTGCTAAGACTTATTATTCTAAAGTCCTTTAAATACGATACCTATATACCTCAGCATTCAGCTTAGGTCCAGGATCGTGCAGGCCTGAATGAGCGCGCTTAAGGTAAGCTGTCACGCTGGTACATTAGTTCAGTTAGGCTATATGACAAGTGTTATGCTAAGTCTCCATAAAAAAACGAAAATACAACGCTCCTGCAGGCGCTTCTGTTACTAATTCACCTCTAAACTGGCACATGATTGTATACAATGCATATAGGCACGAAATCTCAACAACGTCAGTGACGTAATACGGGAAATCCCCTAACATGAAATAAAATGCATATTTGCTCATAACTCTTTAACAAAAAAATATTGGAAGAAACTGATTTGATTTTTGAAATCAGCGTATTTTTTTCCATTTATTAAGATATTCTTAAAATTTACTTCAGTTCCCCTTTAAGTGCCTTGCCCAAGGACACAACACAATTGACTAGCTAACAACCGGTTTAGTACCTGCAACCCTTCGACTGAAAGGCGTCGCACTAAACCACCAGACTAATCTGTCGGACATGGGTTGGATTATGTATTTATATTCGTACACATATGTTATAATTGTATGTTGTACAATATTGAACTTGATGTAAGTTTTTTTTTAATTGACTCTCAAGCTGATCTGATACACGTCGATGCCTTAACTACCTAAGAACCTTCTTAGACAGCTTAGAAATATCGCTTTGTATGACTTAACATGTTGATTTAAAAAAAACTATCCAAATGTAATTGTACAATTTAGTAAATAGATGTAAACTTTATTCTTACAACGGTTTAAAGAAATTATTTTAAACCTAAAACGCAAAATATATTAAACCAAATTACCAAAATTCCAAATGCAATTATACAATTTAAAGTAAACCTTATTCTTGAAATAATTTAAAGAATACATTTTAAACTTAAAATCACTTAATATTTCTATATCTCCATTCTGCTTACATAATGTATTGTACATATGTTACATTAGCACCTTGTTAGACTAAATACATATGTTAGGTTGTGCTTCTATGTAAACTATATAAAGATATATGCTGTACTATGTAAACTATATAAAGATATATCCTGTACTATGTAAACTATATAAAGATATATCCTGTACTATGTAAACTATATAAAGATATATCCTGTACTATGTAAACTATATAAAGATATATCCTGTACTATGTAAACTATATAAAGATATATCCTGTACTATGTAAACTATATAAAGATATATCCTGTACTATGTAAACTATATAAAGATATATCCTGTACTATGTAAACTATATAAAGATATATCCTGTACTATGTAAACTATATAAAGATATATCCTGTACTATGTAAACTATATAAAGATATATCCTGTACTATGTAAACTATATAAAGATATATCATGTACTATGTAAACTATATAAAGATATATCCTGTAATATGTAAACTATATAAAGATATATCCTGTAATATGTAAACTATATAAAGATGTATACTGCAATATGTAAATTATATAAAGATATATCCTGTAATATGTAAACTATATAAAGATGTATACTGCAATATGTAAATTATATAAAGATATATCCTGTAATATGTAAACTATATAAAGATGTATCCTGTAACATGTAAACTACATAAAGACATACCATTTCCTGTCCAGAATGTATCCAGTTAGTAGCAGCGTAGGTAATTCCACCAAACCAGACAAGACCTCACTCACATATGGGTTGTTGCCAATATCTCCTGCAGCCAGTGTTAGTCCATAGTACACAAAACTACACACAAACCTTAAGAAAAGATTCAGGTTTAAAAATATCGTTGAATAGAAGTCTTGCGGTAACAGATTGTAAAATGTTGTATTCTTATAATAGTAATGTTATTGGATAAAAAATATTGTTAAATTTAAGTCTTAATAAAATTTAATTGTTAATAGCTCTATTCTTATAATGGTTTATTTATTGGAATTTATCTAATTATTTTGTATCATAAATTGTCCTTTTAGCACAAAATTATGGTTCACTGAAAAAGTGTATTATTTTGTATAAAAAATTGCAACAAAATGTAACAGAAAATTGCTCATTAAACTTGTCTTGATAAAGCTGTTTAAGATACTGGATATTAATCATGTATGATAGTCACATAAATAACCATTTCTTGATTTTTTAAGTGTCTCAACTGTTACTAAAATCTCAAAAATAAATAAACATGATTTAGGACATGCTGACCTTAGTAACTAAATAAACAGTAGCATTATGGAAAACCTTTATAAAATTACACATTGATTTAGTTTCATTAACTTTATTAATTTTTTTTTTAATTTTTAAATTTTGTCACTTCAAAATAAAAAGAAATGTCCAAAAGATTTATATAAAATTATATTTTGATTTAGATTCATAAACTTTTATAATTTGTTCAAAACTTTTTGTCACTTTTAAATAAAAAGCAATACACTCAAAAATATTTTAAATTTAAAGTTGCATTGAAGTTGAAATTGAACAAAATATTCTCACCACACGTATCCTAATACCAGAAGTCGTTTTCGAGTTGTTTTATGCTTGAGCGCGTCAACCACAGTGAAGTTGGTTTTCTTACTTTCGCTTGGTTTCTTTATTAGACTGAGAACTGTGAAATAGCCTGTTTATAAGAACTGTAAAATAGCCTTGTATGTTTATTTAGGAAATTATAGCAAGTGGATAGAATATTTGCGATTGTGCCTTTGAACGCAAGGAGCGTTATACCATTACATGAGCAATCGTCAGATCACCTTGTGTCCACTGTCGGGTTACCAGAGCAATTTCAGAGTGAAATCGTCAGTTTACCTTGCGCCCATATTTGTTGTTTTGTTTAAAAACAACAAGAAAATTTAAGCAACGTCTAATAAGCCCTAGTCAAGAAAAAGACAGTTTATTCAGCTGGTATTTTCTTATATAAACACCCCATTCAAAAAAAGGTTCTTAAAAAATTATAACAAAAATTTTGCGCACAGATATTCTGATAAATTTCAGTGTTTAGCCCAGTGGTTCTCAAACTTTTTTGTTGCATGCCCGTCTTCACCTTTTTTAAATCTTTTCATTTCTCCCCTACTGCAAAAAATACTGTACCCACAATTCAAGTCACTACTAGATGAAATAAGGAAATAATTTTAAATTAATGCGATGTTTATTCAGTATGCTGCATAATATAACTGCTAAACCACTTCAGTGTTACACAGAATTGCTGGTTTAGCCCCATTTTCCTTTGTCCTTTTCCCTAGATAATCATAAGATATAACCCACTACCACAATAAAAACCAACCGACAAAAAGTTACATCTTTAACATACCAGGCTGATGAACGCCGTTCCGTTTCGCGATCTTTACGAGGACACTTTCCGCCTCCGCTAATCTTCCTTGGGAATACAACCATCGTGGGGACTCGGGGACAAACCTGTAGGTGGGTTGTGATTATCTTTATATTGTTGGTTTAGTATATGGGATGCGCAAGTGGGTGGGTAGCATAGCGCAAGGAGGTTAACATATAGGCAATTGTTAGATTACCTTGAGCCCACCTTAGGGTTACCGGAGATATTGCAGTGTGTTGTGTATTATAGGCTCTTCTTGGTATTGTCAGATTACCTCATGCCATGCACACTGTCAAGTTACCACAGCAGCAGAGATATTGTAGTGTCATGGTTAAGATATTTTTTCAGTTTAATATTTGTTGGATATTTGTGTTTTATCATCATATTTTTTTGTTTTAATGGATGATAATGTGTCAGAGAGCTTAACACACAGGCAATTGTCAGATCACCTCGCGCCAACCGTCGGTTTACCGGAGCTATTGCAGTGTGTTGCGTATGATTCACATGTTCCCTAAATTTGGTAGAACCCATCAATCCGCTAGGTTTAGGCGATGTCAGTGCCTTACTCAAGGACATAACCCACTAGCTAGCTACCAAAACATTCTAAATGAGATAACACATAGATACATAGCCTAGAATCGAATAAATACAGAAACATAAGTCCTTTCTCTTTCCATGTCCTTGGACAATGCACTTAGCAAACATTGCCTGGTCCGAATGGAATGATGGGTTCTACTAAATTGAAGGAATGTGTGAATCATACACAGCACACTGCAATAGCTCCGGTAACCTCATAGCGAATTTGAACTCAATCTGACTTTTGTGATTTCCTTGCACATTAACGGGTTGTACCAAAAGCAATGCCCCAAAAATGTATCCAACACTCTGCAATAATTTTAACCTGCGTTGTTTAATATATTCTCTCCTAACAATTGCAACATAAAATATCCATGAACTCCTTTAAATTTCTTTAAAATCTGGTTCATTTTTAGCAAAATTAGGTCGACAAAAAGGCGTAAATAACAAATCATCCCATCTGTTATTGAGTCATTAAGAAATTTTACGATAGAAATATATTTCCTACCATAATGCAATCAAAGGTATGACTTGTGGTATGCATAGGATTCGTGTTAAAGGTCGCCAGGCTGGTTCAATATAAGCCATCCCCACCAACACAACTATACCGAGCGCAAATAAACCGTTGTTTATCGACCCTGTGGAGGAAAATATAATTACAATTTTCACCACAATAGATTATACTGTTTTGTGTCATGGTAATATGGGTAGGATATGATATATGATTCATGTATATTCATGTGAATGGGAAAACCAAGGGGGTTAACACACAGGTGATCGTCAGATCACCTCGCGCCCACTGTCGGGTTACCGGAGCTATTGCAGTGTGTTATGTATGATTCAAATATTCCTTCAATTTGGTAGAACCCATTAATCTGCTGGGTTCAGGCAATTTTTGTTAAGTGCCTTGCCCAAGGACTCAAATTATGCAATAGTTTTCTAATATATCAAAATAGTAAGTTATACGTTGGTATTAGAAATGTCGGTCTGATAGAAAATAATGTTCATAACATATAAATATTTATCATTATTATTATGGGTTAGATGGGATCCTGGGCAAGTAGCTTTACAGACATTGCCTGAACTCAGCAGATTAATGGGTTCTACTAAATTAAAGGAACGTCTTAATCATACACAACAGACTGCAATATTTTGTTAACCCGTCGGTGGGCGCGAGGTGATCTGACAATTGACTGTGTGGTAAGGCCCATTGAGTTTTTCCATTCTTGGAAACATAAATATCCCTTATAAACAGCACCATACTAAAAAAACAACCAGTATCTGTACTTTTAGGGAAATATGATGATTGCTCAAGTGATAATGCTCCCTTATGAATCTGCATGATTACCTAACGATTGCCCGTATTAAGATGCACATAGACTAAACATAATTATTCCATCTTACAAACAGCATTACCCAATTAACCCAGTGGTGGGCAACTTCTCTAGTCATCGGGCCAGATGTGGGAAAATGAAGTTCTTGGTGGGCCGGATTATTACATGAATAGTATTCATCGTTTTAATTACAGGGTATGGTTAGATACAGTCTGTGGGCCGGTCAAAATCCCTTCACGAGCCGGACCTGGCTCGCGGATCGCATGTTACCCATGTCTGTACTAACCAGTAACAGCCCACCACTTTCTTCCTACCAACTCCTGTGTATACACGAACAACACAAGTGTCACACCACCACCCAGGAAACCATTGGCAGCTCGAAAGAACGCAAACATTTCCCAACTCGTGGAGAATGATGTCCCGATGCAGATTGGAAGTAGAAGATGAAAACCTTTGTAGAGAGAAAAATATTAAGTGTTTAAAAATTTCGATTTTTTATATTTGTATTAGGTAGTTTTCAGTATTTATTTTCCAATATGTTCAAATACAGGTTAGAAATAAAAAAAAAAATCGAAGAAAAAAAGGAAAAAACTGGAAATCTTCGAAAATTTTATGAAATTTTATATTCATCATAATCTACGATTTCTTTATTCTTTAATATTTATTTAAAAAAAAAAGATAATTCTGACCGCATATATTGTTAACAGTAGGGAAAGATTGGGGAAAGGGCAAACTGACAGCTGTTAAAGCAGGAATAAAGTAGCAGATAAAACGAATGTAGTGCCAAATAATACAGAAAGTTAAAGCACAAATTTTTTTACAAATTCAGTTCCAGTTCAGTTATAACTGAATTATTCGCATCAGGAAAATTATTATCGCTGATTTAGCTAAGTGGTGGTAGGGACCTGGCAGTAATAGTTCAATTTTTATATCAGTAACGCTTCACCAGTAAATCTGTGTAATAAAATAGACCTTTTTTCACACACAAGACAATAATAAAAGAATCAGTTGTGCATCAGAATTTTAATGTTTAAAATATGCCGTAATATGTTATTGATCGTCAAATGCTAGCACAGCAGAGGTTAGCAGAAACGTGTGTAACTGAATAAGTTTAATAAATTAAAGTATTATTATACCTAAACACAAATGAAATACCCCAAAATTAAGTTTTTAAGATTAAAAATAAAATTGCGTCGGACTGGTTTGACTCCGTTTTTTTTCAAAAAGGAGGTTTTATATTCAGTGCGCCATTAAACTTAAATTTGCGAATAAACAGCTCAATCTAGTTTGGGGTTAGATACCGTTGAACTTCCTGATTTAAAGCAAAGTAATTATAAAACCAATTAAAATTGCTGTTTTGGTGATAAAACTAAAGTTGCTGCAAAACCATTTTAATATGTAACATTCTAATGCCGATAAACGTTCTACTGAGCTTTTCTTAGTTTTTATTTATTTACTTTTTATTGTTATGCAACTTACAGTTTTGCAAGACATTTAAACACCTAACGTATAAATTTAAAGCAGTGTAACTTATTAATTAACTTTTTAGTAAAAAATGAACATTGCTGTAAAACTCATTTAATGGTGTAGTTTACTGCATTAAAGAACAAAAGCAGTGCGCAAGTATACCAGGATGGATATCAAAGAGCATACCATCAAGAACTAACATATTTTGGTAAAAAAAAAACATTAAAAGTTTGTGGGATTCAACACCCAACACATAAAGAACACAATTAGAAAGCTAACAACCTACCAAATAACGAAATTAAAAAAAAAGAAATTGAAATCAAAGAGCATACTAACTAGTCTTTTTTAGTAAAAATATAAGTATTGCCGTAAAGCTCAATTAATACCACAATGCTGGTTTGGAGCATTTAGTTAGTTTTAGTTTAGTTTATTTTTTGTTTCCACAATGAAAACATAAATCAGGATTATTGAAAAAAATAAACGGCAAAACGACAGTCGTTAGAACACGTCTAAAAACAAGCAGTAATTTATTAAAATTCGGTAAAATTAGTTGTGGCCGCTAAACCCAAATACAGAAAAAAAAATGATTTAAT
Organism: Ciona savignyi; assembly: GCA_000149265.1. NCBI lineage: Eukaryota > Metazoa > Chordata > Ascidiacea > Phlebobranchia > Cionidae > Ciona > Ciona savignyi. The sequence goes on from CH003372.1 coordinate 110,273, forward strand.
TAATTACAAAATAATTAATTGTTTCAAAAGAAAAATTACACTATTACACTAAGCCTCGAAGAAAAGTGTGCGGTAAAGAGACGCATGCAATGGGTCATTAAACATTAAACTAACACAAATTAAAACCACCTACCAACTAACATTGTCTTTTTCCTCCCATATCTATCAGAGGCTTGTCCGAACATAATTACCCCAAACAGAAATCCGGCAAAAAAGAGCGATTGTATCAAGTCACTAATCCACGTCTCGTCTTCTAAGTTCCACTGGAGGGAAGTAGATATAATCCATAAAATATATGACTTTTCTTTTTAAATTTAGAGGATTCGGTTAAGTGTGTACAAGAACCAAGATTGCTACAACGCATGTAATAATCAGTTTGTGTGTTTATGTAATTCACACGTTCCTTCAATTTAGTAGAACCCATCAATACACTGGGTTCAGGCAATGTCTGACAAGTACACATTAGTATTAATCCCACAACCATTTAGCTGCTTGCAAACCAGCTCTTATCGATTACCAGGTAACTTTGCAAACAGATTGAAAAAATTTGTTTGCTTATCGGAAAATGTAGTTTAAAAAGCTTTAAGATAAAAGAGGACAACACAACCTTTTACCTCCATTATAATCGAAGAGTCATTACCCACACGAGGATTAAACTTCCTAAACTCAGCGATCTCGCTTGGATTTGAACCAATGAAGTAAATGATCAAACTGAACGGTGCAAGGAATAACTGCAAAATTGTTTAAACTCTGGTTAAATTTCTTTCTTTTGGCTATATAACAAACAAAAAGGTTAGATACCAATCAAATTTTTGTTCTTTGGATGGGACATGGTTTATTTATCCGTGAGTGGGAAAACCAAGGGGGTTAACACAAGGGCATCAGATCACCTCGGAATCAACATGCAAGAACATCTCTAGTACAAAAATGATTATAAATAATGTTCATTGGTTTAAGTTTTGCTCTTTAACTCTGTACATTACAATTTTACACAGCAACAATCTTTTTAAATGATATTTCCCATCAATGATTACACACCAAATTCACATCAATAATTACCGCATAAATTGCCAAGATTGAGTATACGATGAGCTGGTAACGACCAAAGCTTCCAACAACCTTGGTGTACGCGTCTTCTACATCCATCTGAAAGCCACTGTTTTGTTCTAAAAAATTTATCATAAAACAGTAAAATATGGAGTAGTAATATAATTTTAAA
>CH003372.1:111591-173061 GCA_000149265.1 Ciona savignyi
CCTTTTGTCCCTACAAAGTAACTAGTTAAGCCGGGTAGCGGAGTAGGTACTTCTAATTACTACAAGATCGCTTAGATCTACTGGATCTCTTAGATCACACACTTGGATTCTCCCACATTGCATTTTTTAAATCCCGAATATAAAACATAAATATTCTATTCTAAACCATTATTACTTTTAAATATCATTCTAAAAGATAAAACGATCAATTGAAAACGTAAATAAAATGAACTATAAGTAAAATGAACGTAAGTAAAATGAACTTACCGCTTTTTCACCTATTAACCAAAATTTTTCTCCTTTGATGGGTATTTTAGGTAAAAACCAGAAAATTTCCTTTTTGAGGATTGTTCTATTTTGGGTCCATAAACAATTTAACCCTGTTACTGTAGGTGTGTTAGTCTTGAAAAGTACGAACTTGCATAGTTTGTAGAAATAAGTGACTTATTACCTATGTATCTTGATTAATTTGATTTGTGTACTAAGAAATATTACTCCGGCCCTAAAGATAAGTTAGGTTATTAAACGTCAGTAAATTTTAAAATCTTTATTTTTAAACTCGGGTTAAAGCACTAATCTCTCTTTGCATCCGTATACACTCGTTGATGGGGAATGCCCTGGTTTATCAAGGGGGTTTTAAATAAGATCGTATTTATTAAAAAGTAAAAACTTGACTACAGGAGTTCAACCAATCATTCTCACGCCTGAGAAAACTTTTTCCATGCCCGAGAATATCATCTTAATACTGACGACGACGTGTTCTCTGCGTTTAAGCCAATTTCTGGTAGATTTTTGTTTTTCGATATCACGGAACTTAAAAGGACTATATTCATTTTAAATTTTAAAGAAAATGGGATAAAATAAATCTATAAAAAACATTTAAATTATACCAGTTTACTATAAAAAGTCGACTACCGATGGAACCAGCGTTCCGGAACCGCTTGACCGACTACATGACGCGGGTCTCATACCAACATTTCCAAAACATGGCCACTCGATTCTGCTGGAGCATGCGCCAGCTAGTGGAGGCGCCCGCGTCAAGTCACTCCGAGGTTTCACCGGTGAGTATTTGGACGGTTATATGGGAGCGTCGTGGGTGCGAAACTCAGCCGGTAATAATGCGTTGAACGATTGTGTCCGAATGGTTAATGTGACCGACACATATACCGATTTATATATATATAAAAAAGGTTTTAGTGGCGAGCCCATAATGGGTTCGGAGAGCAGAGAATAATGCGTTCGTATGAACGATTGTGTGACTAAATAGTGCGCGCGACCAATGCATATATCGATTTAAATTTAAAAAACGATCTCTATGGCGAGCCTATCATGGGTTCGAAGTTAAGCCTGGTAAAACCAAAAAAAAATAACGAATACCGTCTATTTTGTCCAACCAGTCAGTTGTGTCCTTATGCAAGGCACTTAATGGACATTGGCTTAACCCAGTGGATAATTGAGTTCTACCAAATTAAAGGAACGTCTGATTCGTACACAACAGACTGCAATAACACCGTTAACACGACGGTGGGTGTGAGGTGATATGACGATTGCCCGTGTGTTTGTGTTTTCCCATTCACAGGGATAAACAGGATCAGGCCCGGTGCTAGGAACCGCGGGGCCCAATTAGAAATGTGATGGCGGGGCCCCTACTCTCCATAGCAAAATTTATGGGTGTTTATATATCAACCATATTCATTATGACGTAACAGGCAGACACAGAAATATTAATTTGACTTAGTTACGATGCATAACAAATTGATATTATGAGAAAGAATATTATTTTACGTTTCAGTAGTATTTTAAACCTCGTAATACAGAAAAACCCCCGCAAGCGCGGGGCCCATTCAAGGTGCGGGGCCCAATTTGATCTAATCGGTCAAATGGGCCTAAAACCGGCCCTGAACAGGATCTAACATGTATAAGAACTTTAATTAATTTCCAACAAAGGAAACGCACGATAAAAACCTTAATAAGCCACACCCATACCACTCCACTAACCCCTAATAAATATCCCAACCCCTAATACCCACTAGTAACCCCCTAACCCCCAATAACAATCCTATATCCCCAAACCCAGGTTGTAATGCTACTCAACATGACACGTATGGTGGTGGACATAGTGGTGGCTGACCAGACCAGACAAGCTGTCAATAATGTCCTGGACTTCTCGACGCGCTTTGTGACGCAATTGGTGCAGGAAACTTGGCAAAGTTGGGTAAGTTCACCTGCTAATTTCGTCGGCTTTCAACCTTATTATATCCTCGACAACTAATTTGCACTGAATAGGATAATTATAGCGGGTTTAATGTTGTTTAAAATACTGTATTTTGAAGCGTTACCTATGGCAATGAGCGCGAGGTGATCTGACGATTGCTTGAATGAGAAAACTCCTTGCATTTTCTCATTCATGAATATAAACATGAATATCCAATCGTCCAACATTGTAGTAAGACTTTCCCGCTTGTATATCGCCCATCAACCACCCACAATTACCCCCCTCCCCTACAGGACGCCATACTTGACCAGCTACTTGCCGCCGAAGTCGAACTTGCCGAGGTCACCCCTTTATCGGAGGCTTCAGGGGGAATACCCCAGCCCCCTATATCGCCCAGGAAATCCCCGCGGGTTACGGGGACCGACAACGAACTGGACTAGTTTAACTAAAAAGGTGAGAAATCGATGAAACTCGTCCGTATGTTGCATAGCTTGCTGACGGTCGCGTCCGTATTTATCCGTCACACGAATACTTTTCATCCGTCATACGAATACTTTTCATCCGTCACACGAATACTTTTTATCCGTCACACGAATACTTTTTATCCGTCACACGAACACTTTTTTATCCGTCACACGAACACTTTTTTATCCGTCACACGAATACATTTTTATCCGTCACACGAATACTTTTCATCCGTCACACGAATACATTTTTATCCGTCACACGAATACGATTTTAAGATGAAACGCCTGGTAAAAAAAACGGAAATATGAAAAATCAAGCGTGGAAATTTTAATTCTGTACGTTTTTCTTTTCTCTCTCCCGTTTAAAACAAGTTTATTTTCCGCAGAGAAATCTATGCTGCTTATACATGGGGCGGGTCCTCATTTATACAACATCCTGGATGTCAAAACTGCGATTTTTTTACGTCCGCCAGACGTCGTCAGAGAGCAAACGCACAAGCAATCCGTCAGAGTCGCTCAATCCGTAATTTCTTCAAGAAAAAGTTCCAATTTATAATTTAATCGTTTTATGCCAACTTTTTACCCACTGCGTCACACACGAAGTACCAACCTATATACAACCCCTACTTGTGCAAATAATAAGCCTTACATAACTAAACAATCGGCAAAATGCACAAATTATCTGCCGGTGTATTACACAACATATGATAGCGGCTTTATTGGTGCTGAAACTGCGAATAAATACCGGTTTTTCCCTATACTGATCATTCTTTCCCTACTGATCTCAGTTTGGGAAATTCCCCGCGCCATACCTATTCGGATATTTGTGTTTACGCCTCGGTACTTCTGTAACAACCCTTTTCTACTCTTCTCTTTATTTATTCCTAAGAATTTTCGATCGTTCGAAAATCATATGTTCCAACTATGGTGCAAAGTCTGTAAGTTTTTCTGTGAATCGTTTCAAACCTGTGAGCACTGTGGTCCTTTACATTGTGCTTTGTATTAAACCGTTGCTTCCGATAAGTTGCGGGTTTTATTGGTAGTATTTGCTTGGTGGGATGTTTATTTAAGTGAACAATCCCCCGTTTTATGCTAGGGTCGAAATGCAGGTTTATCATCGTGGTGGGTTATCGCACGGGAAATCGTCAGATCACCTCGCGCCGACCGTCGGGTCAGACAGCATAGTGAAGAGCGATTGTGCGGTGCTCATTAAGGTTAAATAAAGTATCGGATGGGCGTTTGAAACTGTTATTTTTAAGAATTTGGAGGTTAAACGGTCTTTTTAAAAACGAATCGAGTTAAGCTATAGTGGAGCAGTGCTTTGTGATATAAGGATGTTGATTTTGCATCTGCTAGCTGTTTTGTTGGGAAAAAGTTGCCGATGTACGAAGGGGTATGGGCTTAAAAATTTGAAAGGCTCAAGAGTTTAAGTTGCAGATCTAAACTTCAATTTTACATTGTGGAGAAATCTTAAAGGGGAACTGAAGTCGATTTTAAGAATATCTTAATAAATGGAAAAAAATACGCTGATTTCAAAAATCAAATCAGTTTCTTCCAATATTTTTTGTTAAAAAGTTATGAGCAGATATGTATTTCATTTTATGTTGGGGAATTTCCCGTATTACGTCATTGACGTTGTTGAGATTTCGGGTAAGCACTTAATGTACATCAAACTGAGGCTACAGCTGATCGACATTTGTGACGTCACTGAGTCGCTTGTCGGAACTCCTGGTGTGTTGTGCGTAATTTTTTTAAATCTTTTTTTCTTTTTTTAGGCCGATTCTCTTCTTTTCAAACTGTATATCGGCAAAGATGATTTTAAAACCACATCTCCTTGATCAATATCCAGAAAATTCACAAATTAAAGGGTGCCTCTAAATACTACGGGATCGCTTGGAGCGCTTGATTCACTTAGATTGCTATGGAAAGTAATTCTCACCCTGTCCCTAACACTAATCTCAACCCCAGAACTAACTTTAACCCCAACCCTAACATTAATATTATAGCTTTTGTAATTACGAAGTATAGTAAGCGATCCATGCAATCCAAGCGATCCTGTAGTATTTAGAGGTAGGCTACCGCAAATTTAATACCGGTATTATATCAATACCAATGCACAATAACCCCATGGTTGACTGATTGGGTTAGGATTGGTGTTCAGGTAGAGATTAGCGTTAGGGTTGGGGTTCAGGCTTAGAGTTAGTTTTCACGCAAATAGTGTGTGCAGTTTCATAGAATAAATAGTGTGTGTAGTGCATAGACTAAGCACACCACTGAATACCCAGCATTTGGTTTAGCACCCATCACATTTCGAAATGTTTTAAAATCTTCATACAGAAGCGCGCTAGATATATACCGGTAGATATAATCCACAATACACCATGTGTTTCCACAAGTTACTTGTCGTTTCGCATGAACAACTCTCTCCTAGGAAAAAAATTACCCATAATACATCAGGAGTTCCCATAAGCTACTGTATGACGTCACAAATATCGATCAGCTGTAGCCTCAGTTTGATGTACATTAAGTGCTTACCGAGATTTCGTGCCTATATGCGTTGTATACAATCATGTGCCAGTTTCGAGGTAAATTAGTAACAGAAGCGCCTGCTGGAGCGTGATATTTTCGTTTTTTATGAACACTTAGCATAACACTTGCCATATAGCCTAACTGAACCAATGTACGCGCGTGACAGCTTCCCTTAACCCAGGGATGGGCAACTTCTCTAGTCGGCGGGCCAGATGTGGGAAAATGAAGTCCTTGGTGGGCCGAATTATTAGATGAATAATATCAGTAAATTATGGCCATAGTTTTCATGTTTCGTCAAATAAGGACGACTCATGTTGTACTCTTTTAACACCGCAACACTCTGACCATACATAAACATACTGCTTTGTTGCCAACCTTTGTAAAAAATACTTCGGTATCCAATCTTTGTTAAATGCTCGAAACAGTTTTTTTCAAACTTACGCTTCTTAGGATATTCCATGGTTAATAATCCTTAATAACTTATATAATACATTTATATTTAGATTTAAATATAACTGATAACATCTAAAGAAAAACTAACCCTAACTTCCACGTTGTTACACAGTACCCAGTAGTCGGGGATGTTTACAACGCTCTCTGCTTTGACCTTATGTTGTTTCTTTAAAAAGTGTGCGAACACAATTGTTTGTTCACTAAGGTTATTGTTTATTTTACCAGCTCGCATTAACAGTGCGGTAAGAGTAGAGTGATAGACACCTTTTAGTAATGATGCGTCGGACCACATTACAGAGTGTGGTTGGGTACAGACAGCGGGCCGGACCTGGGCCACATTACAGGTTATTGTTAGATACAGTCTGGGGGCCGGTGAAAATCCCTTCACGGGCCGGTCCTGGCCCGCGGGCCGTATGTTGCCCACCCCTGCCTTAACCGGTCATTCAGGCCTGCACGGTCCTGGACCTAAGCTGAATGCTGAGGTATGCAGGTCTCGTATTTAAATGACTTTAGAACAATAAGTCTTAGCAATTTATATCATAAATCATAAAAGTGAGGACAAAACAAAAAAACTAGAACAGGAGGCAGTAAACTGTAACTGCCAGCAATTTATAGAAATAAACCAGCCATCAATCAAAGATTAGACTATGCGGTGGGAACAGCATATTTCTTTTATAATTGTTTCTTTTCAATATATAGCCATAATCTGTAACGTAGACTAGCAATGATATTATCAACCCCTAGGCTACAAACTAAGAAATTTGGTATACATATACATAGGAGTTTTAACAAATTACTTTTGTTCTATTGATTTCTAGAGTAAATTTAAGTTAATGTTGTAACACTAAAATGGATGACAGTTTTCAGCATTCTGGCATGGATAAAAGAAGTTTTATTGTACACAATAAAACAACACAAATTCAAAGTTGTTACAGGCAGTGTAAATAGACAATCAATTTAACGCCTTCAATAGCATTGAAATTATCACTGTTGGATGATTCGCTTGACTTTGATGATGAAGACTGTGATGATGGTACATATTCACTTATTTTGCTCACATTTAACTCAGTATGAGAGCTACTCCCCACTGAAGATGCAATTTCATCACTATATGACACCAGAGATCCTGTGGTACTTATTTCTACAGAGCTGGTTTCTTCCATTTCAGATACTTCAGCTTCCTACAAATGAATTATTTAAATATCAATTTTAACACTGCAATAAAAGAATACCGTAATTCAAAAACACTATAAGACTGAACATACTTCAGAATCAGCTGGTTTAGATTGAGATGTATCACTAGGTGTAGGTGGAAAAGTTGGCCTCAACAAAGACTCTATGACAAGGTATTTTTCCTTAGCCTGAATTAAAATGAATTTTTGAAAAACGGCATAAGTGGCTGCATGACAAAAAATGTAAATAGCACATACCTCCATTTGACAAAAACTCTCTTTTTATACCATTTTTCCTGTACGAAATTCCGCTTGATGTACTGGGTTGATTACTATGTTTAAAATCATAATCAGAAAAATTAAAAATTGTTGGAACTGCATTTTTCACCAAGCGGTTTGTTTTCATCATCTTGGCTACTCCATTGCAGTCAAATACAATTTTACTATGATAATCCTTGTCACAAAAATGTGCTCTACACACTGCGGTTCTTTTTCCAGGTAGTTTAGAACGCTTGCATTGTTGTATCCATTGCTTCATCTGTTTTTTGTCGCTGTGAGGAAATCGATGGAAGTGCACAGGTGGATTGGAATTTTGTGTGCATTAATAGAAATTTGTACATCTCGGAGCAAAACTATATGCTCTAATCACTCTTCTTTCCTTCTCAATGGCTTCCTTTACTTTGTAAACTTTAGGCATTTTACAACATCTAATAAAAAGAACTGAATTGGAAAAGTGGTATATTCTTATTAACTTATTTGGGTAGTTAGGTAGAGGTTTATTATATATATTCTTCACTTACGTATCTGAGTGCTTGCTGTGTACTTATTGTCGGACTACACATCGGCTATTGTGGATTAACTGGTTTATGCAATAAGTGGTATTCTTAACCAGTAGGCTAATGCACAGTTTTAATAACAGCATACATTAAATGCACCACATACACAGCAGCAAAACATTATACAAACAGCCAAGGTAAACCATGAAAGAAATAGGCTGTTCCCACCGCATAGTCTAGCCTTTGCTTAATGGCTGTATTTCTATAAATTGCTGGCAGTTACAGTTTAATGTATTCTGTTCTAGTTTTTTTGTTCTGTCTTCACTTTATGATATAAATTGCTAAGAATTATTATTCTTAAGTCATTTAAATACGAGAAATGTATACCTCAGCATTCAGCTTAGGTCCAGGACCGTGCAGGCCTGAATGACCGGTTAAGGTAAGCTGTCACGCGCGTACATTGGTTCAGTTAGGCTATATGACAAGTGTTATGCTAAGTCTCCATAAAAAAACAAAAATATCACGCCCCTGCAGGCGCTTCTGTTACTAATTCACCTCTAAACAGGCACATAATTGTATACAACGCATATAGGCACGAAATCTCAACAACGTCAATGACGTAATACGGGAAATCCCCTAACATAAAATGCATATCTGCTAATAACTTTTTAACAAAAAAAAATTGGAAGAAACTGATTTGATTTTTGAAATCAGCGTATTTTTTTCCATTTATTAAGATATTCCTAAAATTGACTTCAGTTCCCCTTTAAGACTTTCGGTGGCAGGGTTTTAAGTGACAGTCGTTTTTGTATGGTCAGTTTGCATTAAAGAAATAGGGAGAATAATTGGTTGAACGTGCTTTTAAAAATGAAAATTCTTTAGGATACAAGTCTATCAATACTGTTTAATCGCAAGTTTTTAAACGTGGTCCAAATGTCTACTTTTAAGTTCGATTACATATAATAGGGTCAACTTTATTTTTTATTAAATTTAAAAAATAAATAAATAAAAACAAACTAACAAGGTCAACACGTAAACAAACGGCATTGTAACGTCATAAAAACAATTGTTTGTAATATTAACAATGTGTTGTAACAATCGGATCTTTGAGGATTTGAACATTGTGATGTGACAAAAAATATTGTAAGGACGGGAACATCTTTAATGAACTTTATTTTTATGTTTTGCGAGTTCGCCTGGAGAAAGAAATCCTTTTCCGCAAATCGAGCACCGATGAGGGTATTCCTTTGTATGGACGCTTATGATGTGTCTCCGTAAACTCGTTGAACGCGCGAAATCGGCGCCACATTCTCTGCATTTGTAAGGCTTCTCTCCGGTATGGGTTCGCATGTGGATTTTAAGGATGCCTGCTTCGCCGAACTTGGCGCCACATTCTCGGCACACGAACGAAGCAATTTTATCGTGATGTATTTGGATATGCCTATTTAGGTTGGATATTACGTTAAACCGCTTGTTGCATCTTTCACATTGATAAGGTCGCTCGTTCGTGTGGATTCGAGTGTGTTGTTTTAAAATGAATAACCGAGCAAATCGTTTGCTGCAAACGTCGCATTTGAAAGGCTTCTCACCAGTGTGAGTGCGTTTGTGGCGATTTAAATTACTAACGATATCACTAGAATATTCGCACCACTGGCACTTGTGTTTGTCGGTCGACAATCGAACCGGATGTTTGCTCTTCCGGTGTCGAAGCAACGCTTCTTCGTCCGCGAAAACTTTACCGCACTTGTCACATTCGAAATATTCATCTATAAACAATAAGGTAAATGTGAACTTTAGTACAAATTGTTATATAACAAATACGTTTGTTACGTCACAACAAACGCAAATTAATTGATATCGACACGTCACAATCCCCAGTATGTCGATAGGATATTCATGTTTATCCCGTGGTTAGGCAAACGCAAGGGGGGTAACACACGGGCAATAGTAGGATCGCTCCTATCGTCCATTTACTGGAGCTATTGTAGTGTTTTGTGCATGAATAAGACGTTCTTTTAGTTTTAGAAGAATCTATTAATCCACTGGGTCAAGGCGAAGGCCGCTAACTGTCTTGACTTGCCCACGGCAACAACCGCCTTGCTATTAAGCCAAATTTTACCCCTTTATCGTGGATGTTTTTATAGGGTCGTTTTTGTCATAGTATTTCAAGCGAAAGTCCGGCTACTAATAGGATAATTGGACGGAATCAAAGTGTAACCACATTTAGAGTACCATTTAACTTAATTAATGTTAATCTGCATATTGAATGAAGCAAACACAATAATATTTTTAAAACATTGTCTAAGAACCAAATCTATGATAATCAGTATTTGGACACAACAATTTATTTTTATATAAATTAATTATTTTTTACCTAAATAATATATATTTTACCTGAATGGGTATCTTTACAGTTTTGAATAAAATACTGTAGTTTAAAAAGTTAAGAATTTGTCCGGTAAAATACCAGAGAAGGGTCATGTTTACAAAATAAATTAAAGTTATTCACCCAAGAATGGTTTTCTTTCAGTTTTCAGTGGAATGGGCGACGCAATCGGGACTTTATAATCGGTCGGTATCCCGAGGCTTTGTGCATACTGGTCACCATACCAAACTAATAATTCACTCCCACGTTTAACCGCCTTGTACAATTTATAGTATATCTTGCCTTGGTACTGGTACGAGATCAGGTTCTGCTGCTCCTCAAAACTACATAAATAAGAATGGAATTTTTAATTTGAGGGTCATTCCATTATATTTTTAACAGCCCGTTCATCGAACCTCTCAGATTTTGCTAAGATTTTCAGACAATGTACCAACACCTAGAACATGCATGGGCAACCTTTTGTCACTGGGGGCCAAAATGTGCATTTGGAACTTGACTGAGGGTCGGAGCCGTAATTGTGATTTTAAGTGTAAGCTAGGTACATATCTTTTTGGGTTTGGATTGTATTGTCCGGCCCGTTTGTCTAACCGTTAAGTGCGCCGCCTTTCAATCGAAAGATTGTAGGTGCGAAACTGGTCGCTAGCTAGTTGGTTGTGTCCTTGGGCAAGGCACTTTACGGACATTGCCTGAACCCAGCGGATTATTGGGTTCTACCAAATTGTAGGAATGTGTGTCTATCATATACAACACACAGCAATAAAACCGGTAACCCGACGATGGGCGCGAGGTGATAATGACAATTGCCCGTGTGTTAACCCCCTTGGTTTTCCCATTCACGGGATAAAGATGAATATCCTATCCCATTTATGTAATGCTATTTTCCATACAATGTGTTTTCAATTTTGTTTGCACAGGGATATCCATAAAAAATGTATACCTATATTGATAGAGGCAGCATTTTCACCATATTTATCTGTAATTTCTGTATTGACATATAATTGTAATAATGAAAATGAAAAATTTATTAAACCCAATAATTGTCAATCTTAATATGTCAGATATGCTATAAAACTAATAGTAATGTTTAATTAAATTACTTTCTAATGAGAAATCTGGGCTTGGTGCTTTTTTACCAACGTGTCAATTTTTGGTGCTATGCTGGAGGCGGCCACTCTTAGACTATTTTCAAGATGACAATCTGTCAGTCTTGATCTAGTTTTTGACTTAGTATGCTTCATTTTGGTGAACAGTTGCTCGCAGATATAAGTACTCCCAAATAGTGACATTTTCTTTCGGGCTAAATCTTTAATCTTTGGGAAGGATTCTTCAGGTAACCTTTTATAAAACTCAAGCAATGAATAATCTTTCATGTCCCGCTTTAAATCATCATTTCCTTGTAGTTCAATCAATTCCATTTGGAATTCTTCTGGAGCCTGTTCAACATTCACATCAAATGGTGATGAAAACATATGCAAACTACTCTCTTGTGATCTAAAATCTTGAAATCTATGACCAAATTCTTTATTCATGGATATGAGCTCATCAGCATAAGGAGCACATTTTGATTTGCCACATCCAGCCAATGTCGGGAAATGAAATGTGTTATCATTTCTAAGCTGTTTTTCTCACAGTTGAAGTTTGCTTTGATATGTTTTTACATGACTGTACAGTTGATGAACAAACTGGCCCTGTCCTTGCAATTTGGTATTCAAGTCATTGAAATGCATTGTCAAGTCAACAAGAAAAGCAAGATCCCGAACCCAGTTATCATCACTTAATTCCGGAATGATTTTGCCTTTCGTATCCATAAATGTAGCAATTTCATCTCTGAGATCATAAAACCGTTTTAACATTTTTCCTTTGCTCAACCATCGCACCTCACAGTAATAAATCAGATCTCCACATTCTGCCTCAACATCCTCCAGAAATTGTTGAAACTGGCGATGATTTAATGCTCGAGATTTGATGAAATTGATAGTAGAAACAACTTTTTTCATGACATGGTCACATTTTACTGATTTGGCGCACAAATTCTGTTGGTGAATTATGCAGTGAAATGCAGTAAAATCGTGCATATCAACATTATTAGATGCCAATTCTTTTTTAATGAGGGAAGTTACACCGGCTTTACTACCAACCATTGCAGGTGCCCCATCCGTTGAAAAACCACTAATGTTTTGAAGTTGGAGATTGAATTTTGTCATTAAGGCTTTCACTTCATTGAAAATATCATTCCTGTGGTGGTGTCTTTCATTGCTTGAAGGCCAAGCATTTCTTCCGTAATGTTAAATTCTTGGTCAATCCCACGAACAAAAACTGCAAGCTGGGCTGTACTAGTAATGTCTGTGCTTTCGTCAATAGCCAATGAATAATATACAAACTTTGAGGCTAGCTCTTTTAAAGTCGATTCTATGTTTGTGGCAAGTTCCTCAATATGCCTTGTTATTGTTCTTCGTGACAAACTAATATTATCAAAATCTTTCCTCTTTTCTGGGCACAAACATTCAGCTACCACTATCAAGCAGTCCTTCACAAATTCACCATCAGAATAATTTTTCGAATGTTTTGCAATTTTTTCACTCACAATGTAACTAGCACGAAGAAGGTTATCAGCATTATCACTTTTTTTTGTGAAAATTAATTGTTGTTGTTTCAAATTCTTTATCATATTTTGAACCTTTTCTTTCCTGCCTTCACCTTGAAAACTGTCATATTTAGCAGAATGTTTGGTAACGTAATGTCGCCTAACATTATATTCTTTCATAACAGAAACTGACTCTGAACATAGCAAGCACACTGCCTTTTCATTTATTTGAGTGAAAAAATAATCAATTGTCCACTTTTCTTGAAAAATTCGAGATTCAGCATCTACTTTTCTTTTCTTATTAGTCGCCATTTTATAAAGTCAATGATTTTCGCACTTTAGTACCATATAAATCTAAAAACTATATAATTAGTATGACAAAGTATGTACTGCTGTGAGCAGCACACTGGAGAATTCGCTCCAAATGGTTTAGAAAATTTCGTTGCGATCACACTATCGCAAGTAACAAGTTTACCTACTTCTTTTCGAAGTACCTTAACAACCGTTTGATTCTAGATTGGTAAGAATCAACAGTTCTTCGGTACCTGTTATGTAGGTTCACCGACATCACAACCTCGCTGCCTATCAAACTAAAACCAGTAACTGAAGGGATGATTGTTGCGTCATAGGTCTGATTATGCCATTATTATAAAGCTGCCATTGCTTCGGCTATTTGAGCCGGACTAACGCCAAATTACTGATAAAAACCAAAGTGGCCTAAAAACACATAAATAAAGCGATTTTGAGAACGTAAGACACATTATATAAAATAAATAAATATTGATATATTACACAGGCCTACAGCCCTAGAAAATTTATTGGCGGGCCGGATGAGAAGCCTTGGCGGGCCGGATTTGGCCCGCGGGCCGTAGGTTGCCCATGCATGACCTAGAAAAACTAGAGAGTGTCAATCACGTGTTTAACCACCACTATTTGTAAAACTAATGTTGCATGCCACATATTCATGATATAGGGTCCCTGACCACTATTTGTATTTTATACACTGTGTATGTAGTTTTTGTTTCTGCAAGCATAAACGCATGGGTCCCATAGTTATCAAACCAAACTTCTTCTCCCTGTGTAGGTAAAAAAGAACAATCGTGACAGATTTGCAACTATTTCATCACAAATGTTTTAAATTAAAGCTTTTTTAAGCGCTGTATTGAAATGAAGCTAAATTCCTTAAACAATTCGATTTAGTTTTTCATGGCTTAGGGGAATTCCCCATGGGCTTGGTAAATACGTTTCTGTTTTTTACATATGTGGGTCATGTTAACTATCAATTCTTAAAGTTTTAATCCGATTTGACGAATCCTTGTTGGGCGTTTTGCCTGGCCTTGTTGCCTCGGCCGTAAGTCGGACCCTAGAGGGGGCAAAAACCCTATTGTATAGCATGGAACAGGAAAAAATCAAGAAAAACAACCTGCTGATGATGGTTTCTCCTCCACCTCCTTACCGAGGTTGGCCGACAAACCGGAGGCAAACCCAGACAAAGCGAGCATTTAATGATCTGCGGCGTCACTCCAAACAACCTCTGCGGCACCCCAAGCTTCCTTTAGCGATAGCGTTGGGGTTTCCGCTGTCACTTCGGTGACATCTCCACTGCCGCATAAGCTCTCAAATCTAACGATGGAGCAAGCGGAGCTGTCTGACTTGTCGGACAGTGGTGAAGCAAACTCCATTCGGCGGACACGAGAAGCCTGTGAGCCAGCACCTTCCAAGGCAGAGTACAGAAGAGAGAAAAATCGGCGGCAGAAGTCTCGGAAACGAGCCCGAAAAACCAATGATAATCTCTGCAACTGTCCTGGCCCCAGCAACACCTCAAGGCCCACAGCTGCCCTCACTGGGGACGGCAAAGTGAGCGCCAGCGGGTCCGCTAAACAGAAAAGGCAGAGTAAAACTTCCTCTTCCACCACCCCTACTCCGGCCACAAAAAACCCCGTGGTCCATCTGCGTCGTGCACACGACCTACGTCATATGCAGATGCAGCAATCAGCAGCCTTAGACTTGTTGTTCTGCCCGCTAGCGGGTCAGAAAGTCTTGTCCAGGCTGATATCCACTACATCGCAAGTGCTATGGCAGACTCCATGTTGGACGGCACACTTCCTCTTATAAAGGCCAAAGGGCTTGTGTTGCTAAAGACAGGCACCATGAAGGTCACCTGTATGGATGCAGTATCACTGGCGGCCTTCAGGAGGTTTATCCGTGGTTTACCACCAATGCCAGGTAAGAACATTGACTACACAGCAAATGGACCTGAAGATCGTCTTAACAAACGGGTCTATACTGTCTGGGTCGCTGACCCGAAGGTTCGAACAAACCTAGAACGGTTTATTCGTCTTTTCGGGTTCCAGAACTCCGAACTTCCGATTGAGAAGTTCCACGTCCGTGGGTACGTCGGCGAAGTGACGGAAGAAGGCACACACCTACGTGTAGGTGTGGAGATGTCTGCGATTGAAGATCTGCGCAAGATGGACTTCAGCCCTCACTACATGGTGGGTCTTCCTACTTTAGTGGGAAACCGGTCCCTGGAAGCCACTCCCCACTCAGAGTCTCTTAAACACTAGTGTGTGATGGAGGCTCTGAAAAAGACTAGCAAGAACCTTGATCTTTGCCAGATCAACTTGCATCATTGTATAGCAGCCGCCCAACAATTAATGGGTCGGTTCCAAACAATGGGGCAAACACCACTTGCCCTCATACAGGAACCATACTGTAAGCGAGGAAAAGTGGCCTTTGTTCCTCAGAATGCTTGCTGCTTTTCTGATCCTAATTCAAGCAAGCCACGTGCTTGCATCCTGTCTGCAAAGAATCCGGTGGCGTGGCCTCTACTCCAATTCATGGATAGAGACACATGAACAATTGCAATTGCAGACAACACTAACAGCAAAAACCCTGTTGTTTTCTGTTCTGTTTACATGGCTGGTGATGACCCCACGGAACCACCACCGCACAAGATGCAAGAACTTGTCACCCATTGTGAACAATCAAACCTTCGTCTGCTCATCGGGACAGATGCAAACGCTCACCATTACTACTGGGGAAGCACTGACTGCAATAGTCGGGGGCATGCCCTTATGGAGTATTTAATGAGCACAAGGCTGTCAGTATGCAATACTGGCAACTCTCCGACCTTTGTCACCAGAAACAGAGCTGAGGTCTTGATCTCACTCTGTGCTCTGCCAATCTGCTTTCAAAGGTGTCTGACTGGAAGGTCAGCAAAGAAGCCTCTTTGTCCGACCACCAATTGATAACTTTCAGGGTGAACAACCTTTGTAAGACCACTCCATCGCATCACAGGAATGTTCGCAAAACTGACTGGATGCTCTACTTGCAAGAACTTACTCTCCTGTGTGAGGCAATTCCAGCTGCACCTCCACAAACTGCTAAGGAGGTCGACATGCTGGCGAAAGCTGTCGAAACAGCCATTACCTTATCATATGAGAAATCGTGTCGCCTGATCAAATGAACATCAAATGACACTCCTACCTGGTGGTGCGCAGAACTCACACTTCTGCGTCGCTGTGCAAGACGCTCCCACCGGAAAGCTCTTAAGCTTAAGACTCCTGCCGCATGGGATAAGTCCAAGGCAAGCACCCGAGCTTACAAAAATGCCATTCGCTCCAGAAAACGGGCGTCTTGGCGCAAACTGTGTAAAGAGGTGAACACCTTGCCAGCAATGGCACGGCTTCATCGAATCCTCAAGAAGCATTGCTCTCTTCAGATTGGATCTCTACAGAAATCAACTGGTGATTTCACCAGCACTCCATCTGAAACCTTACACGTTCTACTGGATGCACACTTCCCAGAATACGTAAAGAATCAAGGATCATCTACTAACCACGTTACACAATGGTCCTCAATTCAAGCTAGCTAGTTAACAACATCATAACAGCTGTAGCTAGTCAACAACATCATCCCCGCTTTAAGAATAAAGGCTGCTTATACATCATTTAAGCCTTTTAAAAGCCCAGGGCCTGATGGAATCTATCCAATACTTATTCAAAAAGGATCGGAAATCCTGTGCCCCCTTCTTATCCAGATCTTTAAAGCATCTCTCCTGTTGCGTTTTATCCCAAAAGATGGCTGGTGGCGAGAGTGGTTTTCCACCCAAACCAGGGAAGGAAGACTACTCATTGGCAAAGGCCTATCGACCCCCGAGTCTCATGTCATTCGTGATAAAGGGCTTCAAGAGACTTATACTTTGGTATCTGCAGGAGGGACCTATTGGACAATCCCCCCTACACCCCAACCAATATGCATATAGAGTGGGATTTTCTACCGAAGATGCCCTCTACAATATGATCATCAAACTGGAGAAGGCGGTCTTCCATAACCAATATGCACTCGGAGTAGTTCTGGATATTGAAGGAGCCTTCTCTAATGCCACTTTTGATTCCATGATAGTTCCTTTGCGAAAGTATCATGTTAATGAAACAGTTATCCGGTGGATAAGTTATATGCTTAAACACCGAACAGCCACAGCAGAACTGCATGGCTGTACCGAGAAAAAAACAGGTCAAAAAAGGTTGTCCACAAGGGGGAATCCTATCCCCCTTGTTATGGAACCTCCTGGTGGACACTCTACTACGCCAATTCACTAGCCAAGAGGCTGCACTTGTGCAAGCATATGCTGATGACTTGAGCGTCATTATATCTGGCCCAGACCCATCAACGATTGGGACGATTGCCCAATCAACCCTTAATCATCTGGAGAAATGGGCAATAAACAACCACCTTCGCTTTGCCCCGGCAAAGACAGTGGTGGTAATGTTCACAAGAAGGAGAAAATAGTCTTTAAGTCCAATTTTTCTCCACAATATCCAGCTTAGCCTATCAAAGGTATCTTGGTGTCATCCTAGACAACAAGTTTCTTGGAAGAATCACCATTCAAGTCGTATCAAGAAGGCAACTGCTGCTCTAGCACAATGCCGTAGAGCAGTTGGCCCTACATGGGGGCTACAGCCAAAAATAATGAATCAAGAATCAAGAATTATTTATTTGGTCAAGAATACGCACAACAGCAATATATTAGAACACGTAATTTGAATTTAAATAAATATTTATGACCAGGAGGCAACG
Organism: Ciona savignyi; assembly: GCA_000149265.1. NCBI lineage: Eukaryota > Metazoa > Chordata > Ascidiacea > Phlebobranchia > Cionidae > Ciona > Ciona savignyi. The sequence goes on from CH003372.1 coordinate 129,256, forward strand.
AAACGACCGTACGGTCAACCAGTCAATTGCCCCCTTTCTCTAAACCAGTCAATTGCCCCCCTTTTCCTTTGTCAATAGAGCAAGATATAACACAACAGTAGGTATTAAATGATAGAAATAGGTAAAGAAACTTAATAGTACTTAATTTTTAAAATACTTTGACAACTGTCAGTATTATTACTAAAATTACCACCTCTACTCTGTATAAGCATTCAAATTGCTTGTAAAGTTCACATGCAGATTCAGAATTAGCCTTGTACATTAGTTTACAAATTTCAAGCTTGTAAATATCCTTTATTTTTAACAATTTTGTTTGGTAAAACAAAGGATTAGTGTGAGCCCTATAGTCACTCCAAGTTAAAATTCTTAATACTCTTTTATGCAGCTTTTGTAATGGGTCAAGTGATTTTTGGGATGCACTACCCCAGCTAGTTATACAATACTGAAGGTGAGAATGAACCAGGCTATAATAAGTTGATTTAAGAATATCTGAAGAGACATATTTCCTTAGATTTATTAATGCCCAGCATGACTTAGATACCTTGGTGCATACTTCTCTAATATGACAACCCCAACTCAATCTATCATCAATACGAATCCCAAGGTACTCTACTGATTTTTTTCTGTGAATATCATTTCCATTGATCGATAAATGGAACTTTACATTATCAGTCTTATTATTATTACTTATTATCAGATACTCAGTTTTAGAGTAATTTACAAATAATCTGTTCATACACATCCAATTATTAATCCTCATGAGTTCCTTGTTAACATTTTTTCTAAAGTGTTCATATCTATTGCAGATAGCGACAGATTAGTATCATCCGCAAACAAAGTTACATCAAAAGCAGATGCTGATGGAAGATCATTAACGTAAACAAGAAACAAAAGAGGTCCAAGGGTAGAACCTTGTGGAACTCCACATGTAACTCCTCTACTGGTTGAATTTAACTGTATCAAAAAAAGCATATATCAAAAGCCTTGGCAAGATCAATAAATATAGAGCATACATTTTTACCCTCATCCAGTCTAGTTAAATAATTTTCAGTTATCGTTGATACAGCAAGAGCAGTAGAATAATTTTCACGAAAACCAAACTGACGAGAAGTTAAAACGTTGTGCTTTTCAAAAAAGTCATATAATTGTCTATGCAAGCACTTTTCAAAAATTTTTGAAAATGGTGACAATAATGAAATAGGCCTATAAATACCACATTCCTGAGGGGAGTTAGATTTAAATATTGGAAATTCTTGAGCAGTTTTAAGGATAGATGGAAAGATACCTTGTGCAATACAGTTGTCGTACTAAGATGGGACTAATAATTTGAGAAGACAATTTGATAAATTTGATAGGTATGTTATCACTCCCAGTAGATTTAAAAGGATTAAGTAAGCCTATCTGACTTCGTATCTCCTTCTCAGAAGTCTCTGCTAAGTATATGTTCAATTGACTTTTTGTGACTTGGTATTGTCGTGTTGGTGTTTTAGGGGGTGGTATTTTTTCAGACATTTTTATTCCGATATTGGAAAAAAATCAGCCTTAAATCTTCACAATTCTTTTTAATACTTTGGGCATATAGCTTATTTTTTTGCTTAATAGAAACGACTAACCCTTTAGTCAACCAAGGCTTTTGATTAAGTTACTCCTCCCTTCGAGTTCTATTTCTATATGGGGCATGTTTGTCAAGCACATATTTAAATGTATTACTAAACATCGAAAAATCTTTGTCTGGATTGAGACATGGAATGTCAGGATGATGTAAAGATTCTGACAGTTCAGATAAGAATAGCACTTCATCAAAATATTTCATATCCCTAGTTTTAGTTTTGATTTTGTCACCAACTCCTATGTTAGTGTCAATATTTATTAAAATGGGTAGATGATCAGAAATATCACTGAGTAGAATGCGGACATTAATATCATTGACCACATTGTTTGTGTAGCCATGGTCAAGTAAAGTTGCACATGTTGGTGTGATGCGTGTGGGTTTATTTATTAATGACGTACATCCTAAACCATGCAAGGCATCTACATAGTGTTGAATGTTAGCAGATTCATTGTATTTAAGAAGATCTATGTTGATATCACCACAGATGTAATAAAGAGAATTAAGATAAACGTAAGATGACGGAAAGTGGACTTATCTTGTGAAGACACCGGCCTTGCGGCAGCGCAAAATAACAATACACGCTATAAGCAGGTTGTTTTTATAACGCCGTGAGGTCGGATTGCATCGTTACATCGAGTAGGAAAAAAATGCCGATTTAATCGGTTAACCGATTTATTTTTGGATCTATAACCGTTAACCAGGCGCGCCGAACATACGAAAAGCCAGGGCATGCGAGGGTTGAGAGAAAATCAATTTCGCGCCCGGCGCACCAAAAAATTTTTTTAACATTAAATTGCCCTAGAATGCATCTCTTTGACATTTCAAACTAGGCTCTTAAAGTTAAAAAATTTCGAGCTGGTACCGATTCGGCATGATTAGTGAAAATTTTATTAAATAATTTGGAGCCCTCGCGTTCGTCGCGCCGATTGCAATAAAATCTCCAGCTAAAAACAAAATAGATTAAGTAAATAAATTGTATAAACTTCTCTTGTTTTGCAATGTTGACTTTACACTTCAACTGACATTTACGGTAATGTATCTTTCATTGCCACAAAAAGCGATGCGATGATGCAAGTTGTTTTCCGAGCTCTCGCCTTAAAAAATGTTCGGACGTCTTCGCACGATCGACGCGCTTTCGGTAAGGAGAAACGCACTACGCGTATTAGTAATATGAGTTCCTTTAGACTCCTATTCAGAATATAAGATATTATAGTTGCCAGTGGTTGTTGTACGCCTCTTTATTAAGCTTGTGTAAATGTTTATAGCCCATCCAATCCTATAAAAAGGTATTATCGTCCGGTTTGCAGCCAAAGGAGTTAAAAAATAATTTAATCGTCCCGACGTAAACCATTCGACTTTCCTTACTTGCGTGTAATTGGTGAAAACAAATGTTATATTCCAAATGTGTATGTGTGCGTCTGGGAAATCAAATGATCTCGGCAATTAAGGACGTATCTAAAAAGTAGTTTAAAATCAATTTAGTTAGGGCAGGCATAGATTCAACAGGGCATTACGTAGCGGGATCTAATTAATCATTCTGTAAAACTAAATCATGCAAACAACAATAAATCACATTGTTAATCCTAAAAATTTTAATTGTGTAAAATGCGTAAAATAAGTTTTAACTTAATTTTAGATTTATATTTTTAATTGATAACAGACTGTTTATACTTTATACTAAAGAAACATTAGTTTACTCTCTCTTATCATTGGCGTGCGCTTCGTGCGTTCGCACGAGTCATCAAAAAGATACACGCGTCTACTCATTTCGGCCAGGTTGGACCAAAGCCAAACAATCCTCCTACTTACATGCTACACCGAAGATTGCTTAATAAACTAGAGAGTGCCAACCACGTGTTTAACCACCACCATTTGTAAAACACATGTTGTATGCCATATATTCATGCTATACAGGGTCCCTAACCACATTTTGTATTTTATACACTGAGTATGTAGTTTGTTTCTGCAAGCATAAACGCATGGGTCCCATAGTTAACAAACCAAACTTCTTCTCCATGTGTAGATAAAAAAAGAACAATCGTGTTAGATTTACGAACATTTCACCACAAATGTTTTAAATAAAAGCGTCCTTTTAAGCGCTGTATTGAAATGAAGCTAAATTCCCAAAACAGACCGATTTAGTTTTTTGTGGTTTCAGGGAATTACTGGGTTTAGTAGATAAGTTTCTACTGGGTTTAGTACGTACGTTTCTGTTTTTACCTATGTGGGTTATGTTGTATAACAATTCTTAATGTTTTATTCTGATTAGTCAATTCCTTGTCTGATTTGTCGACTCCTTGTTGAATATGTTAGTACGATATGGCATGCCTGTCACAATCTTAATTCAGGAAAATATCTGCGTTTTAAAGGAATTAGCCCAACAAATGTTTTTTTAATTGGAACAGAGTGTTCAAATGTCTTACATTTTACCAAATCTGATTCAAATTGGAGCTGCCAATTAAGCGATATGCGCAAAAAAGCTAATTTTTTAGAAAAAAAATATCGTTTTGGTTATTAACGTCTCAGGGGAATTCCCCTAGATATATTACCCAAAATTTTGGTTTCTGTATATCTAGGCCATGTTGTCTAACAAATATAAAAGTTGTATTGCCATTCCATTACTCCTTCTGGTAGGGGTCGTTGCCACAAGCCATGCCTGTCACAATCATGATTTGAAAACAAAATCTTATTTTTAGGGTATTTCCCTGGGTAATTTTTTAAATTCTTTTAAGTGATATATGAGTGGTTAATGCACTTACAGTTTACTTAATCTAATTGAAATTGGAGTAGCCGTTCAAGCGCTATGCCTAAAAAAGGTATTTTTTTTAAAAAAGAAACCGTTTTGGTTTTTCACCTACAAGAGGAATTCCCCTGGGTATATGCCCCAAAATTTTGGCTTATGCTTATCTAGACCATGTTGTCTAACAAATGACAAAGTTGTATTGCCATTCCATTACTCCTTCTGGTTGAGGTCGTTGCCACAAGCCATGCCTGTCACAATCATGATTTGAAAACAAAATCTTATTTTTAGGGTATTTCCCTGGGTAATTTTTTTTAATTCTTTTAAGTGGTATATCAGTGGCTAATGCACTTACAGTTTACCGAATCTAATTGAAATTGGAGTAGCTGTTCAAGCGCTATGCCTAAAAAAGGTAATTTTTAAAAAAAAAGATACCGTTTTGGTTTTTCTCCTCCCAGGGGAATTCCCCAGGGTATTTGCCCCAAATAATTAGGTTAAAAGAAACGGATTAGCTTTCCTAAATGTCATTAATACACTCGCTACCGAATATAAAACTTATGCTTGGAAGTTGGAATATATCTTTAAATACCTTACAAAAGTGCCTGGTTGTTTCTTAAGTTGTTGTTTCATTGACACCCCTGTATAATCACTGCAAAGGTGCGACCAAATATATACGCATTACGCAATATATATATTATACCACAAACCGTATAAACATTTTAAATTTTATATGTTTTCAGCTTTAGCTTAAGCTTTATCTGTGCAGTTAAGTAGTGTAAATAACAGTTTAATCGATTTATAGCTGTGAAGTAAAACTATATTTCTCTCATAGTTTGCATTTTGCGTCAGAAAATAAGTGTTTTTTGGACGAAATTTAGATCTCGATCGGATCGGCAAGGATTTTAATGATCGTGAAAAATCCTGATCGGCACTGCACTAGGTATTACCGCGTATGTACCAATGTAGACACAAAAAACGCGTTGTTCTCCCATCGCGACGCTTGTATGTCTTGCGTAGTTGAATTGTAGTACAGACAAACAATTACTGTAGACGATCCGATGACCGAAACACGTAAAAATCAGGTGATGCTGCATACCCTGGCAAAATGCCAAAGGAAAAAACGTCGATTGCCATTTAGCTTGCGCGTCTTATCGCACAACTTAAGGAAGCCGGAATTTAAATTCATTAAGGAACGTAAAAGGCGCGAACAAATTAAAGAACAGTGAAGAAAAAATTTATACAGTCTCTACTGTCAGATTATCCGACCTATTCTGACCTATGCTTCATTAGTGTCAGTCAGCGCAACATACCAGCGCAATATACAGGACAACCTGCGCAAGGTTCAAAGATTGGCCTGCCTATGCATCACTGGCGCCTTTAAAGGTACCCCCACAAGGGCAATGGAGATGCTACTTAACCTCCCCCCGCTGCATCTGTTCCTCCAGGGCACAGCCATTAAAACGGCACACCGCCTGAGATTTTTAGGTCACTGGAAGGGGACTGGTTACTCAGTGTGGCACAAGAAAAGTCATATTGACATCTGTAACCAAGCAATGGAAGATATCCATCTTCTCTCATTGCCAGTGGATTGCAGTTCCTGCACTCTCCATCTGGAACGCCATTTCGCGATTCAGATCAGCGACCGTGACAACATCACTCCACCTGCACGCCCATCTGACCCATCACAGCTTGTCTGTTACACTGATGGGTCACGACTAGATGGATCGACTGGTGCTGGAGTACTTATTCAATCCACCAAGTTTGATTACCAATTCAGCTTTCCACTTGGAAGCTTCCCCTCAGTTTTTTAAAAAGAGATTCTTGCAATAAATCATGCTGCAAGGATTCTGCAGTGTTGAAACACTGCAAAAATGTCCATCACCATTCACAGTGATAGTCAGGCTGCTCTGAAAGCTCCATTGAGCTTGAAGATACATAGCCCCTTGCTGCGAGAGACATGGCACCTTCTTCACAATCTTGGAGGGCTTAATCTTGTGAAACTTTGCTGGATTCCAGGCCACTCAAACTTTGATGGCAATGATCAAGCTGACGAGTTGGCTCGTGACGCATCCAGCACTGCCTTCATCAGTCCAGAACCATTCCTCTGTATTCCTGTCTGCTCTGTCAGAACAGAATTGGAGGCGTGGATGAGCCGAAAACATGCTGAAGAATGGAGACAACACTGTGGCTGTCGTCAGACGAAGGAGTATCTTGGACAAGGCCTATCCCTGTTCAGGGAACTTCTCCGGCTGCGGCGGAGACAGTTACGATCTGTTCTTCAGATTATCACTGGTCATGCTAATTTGGCAAAGCACCAATCCATCCTCATGCGCACGGCATGTGCAACCTGTCCCTTTTGCCAAGAAGACAACGAGACTCCTTTACACTATGTTGGCCATTGTCCAGCATTTGCTGTAACCAGATGGAGGAATTTTGGAGTTTTTAAATCTGATGATCTCGCATCTATCCCGGTCAAGCATTTAGTCAGTTTCCTTCAGGACACAGGCCGACTTTACCGCTATATCCCGGATCTATGTTAGCCCGGGGCGCTGGAGTAATGGGCCTTCCATGGCCTCCCGGTAGCTACTGTGGACCCGCCCATATTAATGTAATGGAATTTCCCTAGGTGTTTTTTTATTTTTTCTAATTGTTAAATTAGTAGGTAATGCACTTACATTCCACCAAATCTGAATCAGATTGGAGCAGCCGTTCAAGCGCTATGCCACAAAAAGCTAAATTTTTAATAAAAATATACCATTTTGGTTTTTAACCTCCCAGGGGAATTCCCCTTAATTTATCACCCAAAATTTTGGTTTCTGCATATCTAGACCATGTTGTCTAACAAAAGGCTAAGTTTTATTACGATTACATTATTCCTTTTGGTAGATGTCGGGGCGACATGCCATGCCTGTCAAACCTTTGACGAAAAAAAAAACAGAATAAAACAATATGTGTCCCAATTTTTCAATTGGGACCCATAATGATTAGGACAAAATTTAAGGTCGCAACTCCCAGCGGATCAAAAGTGACGGCAGAATGAAAAACCGGCCACACGATGGCTTATTGTTGGTGAGCACGCCTACTTACAAGTTTTAATTGTCGATATCTCGAAAAGTAAACCATGTGGAAAGCTGAAAATTTGTTTTAAGGTATTTAAAGGTATGAGGAAACTGAATTTCACATCCAATTTATCCTTAGGGCATTATAAAATAGTCAAAATCAGGTTTTAAAATTATTTTACCACCCCGACGCTAGAGGGGGTAGCTCCTGTATGCAAGACAGTTTTGAGATGCAATCTTTTTTAAAAGTTAGAAATAGCTTAAATCTTTAAGCAGGTTAAAAATGAGCTTGTCTGAAAATCTTAGCAAAATCTGAGAGGTACGATGTACTTTTCAACTTTTTTTTGCTCAATTATAATGGAATGACCCTTGAGTCAATTGTTAAAAAAATTGTTTACCATGCACAGTTTATGTAACGAAGCCAGTTGCTGATCTTAACATTTCCTCCATCAATGTAATGCGACAATTTTCCATTTTTATAGATCTGAAAAAAAGTTATTTTAATAGAAAACACAGGGACTGCCTGCATCAAAAAAACAACAGCACTCACCTCCCAGGCGTATCCTCCCTCGAACAGCGGTTTTAACTTGGTCACGTCGTTCCTGTGCACCGCCTCCCCTTCGTAAGGCCCGAACACGGTGTTCTTCTTGAAATCCACCTCACACCACGCCCCTAATCCCCCTTTCCGTATCCCGGACGGCCCGACGGTTATTCCTTCCGGGCAAGTTTTCTTCGCTCTGTCCGCCAACCCCTGTGAAATATAAACTTAATTGAAAACAACAATTGTTGAAAATTGTTAAGTTTAGTATTTTTATACCCTATTATTAAATAATAGAAAATAAAGCAAATCACAGCAAAGTAAAAGGAAAGGCACAATCATTAAAACACTTCTATGTTCGGCCGGTTAAGTTCGTCGCCTTTCAATCGAAAGGTTGCAGATGCGAAACTGGTCGCTAGCTAGTCGGTTGTGTCCTTGGGCAAGGCACTTAACGGACATTGCCTGGACACAGCAGATTAGTGGGTTCTACCATAGGCGTCGATTTTTTTGCGTTGTAAACAAAAACTGGGGTGGCGCCAAGACGGCATAAATTTATTTAGCTGTAACCAACTTTTAAACAGGCAAAAATTAGCCGACTTCGCACAATCGCTACGAATCCCTATTAGTGAATCACTACATATCTTTATAGCACTACAGATTCGTCTTGTTATTTAATTATTTGGAAGATTGCGTCGGCAACCGCAGACGGCAAGATAAAACAAACACGTCGGCATTCGAATGTGTAGAAAGCCCCTTATTTATATAGAATAACGTTGACGTTGTCTTAATCGCGACGATGGATGGATATAAATAGTAACATTGAAAGAAGTTCCGGGCCTTTTTTTCGGTTTACATGCTGTCATTGTGAGGATTTTTTCGTATTTATTGGAAAATAATTTAAAACACAACGTAAAAACACAAAAATGTTATAACGAAAAAAATATTTATTACTATCCAAGTCCAAAACGATGTCCAAACCGACTTTATTTAGTAAGGCACAAACAACTTTCCATTGTTAAAGTTAATTTGCCCCTCCATGTACTTCTATTAAACGTCCCTTGCCGAACGGAGAATCCGCGTGTTTCTTTTAGATGACGCATACCCACGCCACAATCGCCAATACGAATGTAAGATAATAGGAAAGTGTTTCTTTGAAAAGCGATTTTCAGGTAACGGCAGAAGGCGAGAAATGGATTTATAAAGATAGCGGTGGCTATTTTAATTTAGAAACAATTTGTGCAACAACAAATTTGTAATCTAAGATGGATACCGGCGAGTTAAAATAATTTTGTATTTTGACATTTCGTTTAGCATGTATAAATATAATCTAAAGTTATATCGGTCGGTTTAACATAGGCTATAGTTTTAAAACGGTTACGTTACGATACTTAGTATAACTTTGGTTTTAATACGCAGTCCTCGAAATTCACTTTTGCCAAATTAACTAAAGCCCACGGCAAAAAATGCCGTGGGTTTTTTTAGATCACTTACTAATTGCAAAAAAACTGTGTTACTAATTGCAAAAAAACAGCAGCCAGCTGTCAATCAAATCTCCGAGAGACTACGTCGCTTTGATCGTTGCACCCGATTTGCTGAGTTGACAATTCGGCAAATTTAATAAGATAAATATATGGAGCGTGTGTATGGCAATCGCATATGTTTCCTCATTCGGTATTATTGTAATCGAGGTCGCTACACCTTAGTTTCCCTCCATTTCGTTTAAAGTGTAGTCCTCTATTATTTTGAAATTATTATCCAGTCCAAACTAGATAGATGCTTCCTACTATTCTAACATTGACGTTGGATTCAGGATTTGTAGTTTTTTGGAGCTATTGCTATGTGTTGTATTTTCATATAATAGAGAGATCACAAATTAAACAATGTCCGTTAAGTGTTTTTGCCATGTGCCTTAGCTGACAGACTACTATTGTGCAATTGGCTCTTGTCCAACGCACTTTAGCGCGGTGTCGCCCAAATTAGAATAAACTTACCTCCGGATTTTTCGATTATTTAGTACTGCTTATAGATCCATAGCATCTTGCCGTGGGCTTTTACGTTTATACGATTTCCCACGGCATTTTTTTGCCGTGGACTCCGCAAACGAATTTCGAGGACTGAATACGTAATACTGTGTTAAAAATCAAACTATCAGCTTGTGAATGCTTGCGTATATTACGTTGACAATCAAACAATCGACGTGTGAATGGTGCGTATATTACGTTGACAATTAAACAATCGACGTGTGAATGGTGTCATGTATAGGTGAAATTTATTAACATTTCGAAATAATAATGAACTTGTGTGTTATTTAAGGTTGCGATTTTTATGATTCTGTGCTACAAATTATTTTTTTACAGTAAACACATTGTAAAAAAATACCGTAATGAGTGAAAAAACTGGGGTGGCAAGTATGGTATATTTTGTATGTTGCCACCCCGCATTTTTTTTACTGGGTTGGCATGCCACCCCGCCACCCCGGGAATCGACGCCAGTGGGTTTTACTAAATCATACACAACACACTGCCATAGCTTCGGTAACCCGACGGTGGGCGCGAGGTGATCTGATGATTGCTCGTGTGTTAACCCTCTTGGTTTTCCCTTTCACGGGAATAAACATAATTATCTTATCCTATCCTATTGAAAAAATATATAAATTCAAAATTAATTTTCCATACATAAAAGATAGTTACAATATCCATGGATATAGGATAGGAAATGTATACTATTTTAATTATAACACAGCAATGGTCAGATAACAGAATGCACACCTCCAGGTTATCTAATCTATTGAAGTGTTTCATATGATAAACTAATTGTTATCTTTTTTAATATTTTCTTAACTTGTTTTAAGTTTAAATATTCATAAAATGCCAAATCCACTGCCATTTTGCTATATTTTAATTAAGAATTTTTTTAATTAGTATTTTTAAAATGCAAAAAATAACTTAACAAACGGGTGTCTAATAGAAAATTCGATAATTTACGAACCATTTTGATCTCGATATCTTCAACGTTTACATAAGGTCCATGCAATGTACAATCTCCAAGATATAGTTTTTCGCAATCATCGCAGTCTGAAATGTATAATGTGTTTGAGAAGTTTAACACTGTGATTAAGACAGTTATAACTGGTTATTATATAATATTCATGTTAACACCACTGATAAGAACAGCAGAGAATATTGACATACACCGCCATTGTGCCCTAAGTTTGGTTACCAGACTAGGCATGTTCATGTTTTAATTGTATATAAAATTACTAGAGGTATTATCACACAGGCAACTGTAAGATTACCTTACACCACCATGTGTATTAATGAGTGTTATAAAATATATTAAGACGTTTATTATGTTTTAGAACAACCATAAAGTGCATGGGTTCAGGAAATGTCAACCAAATGTACAAATGTTCGCCTCATATTCATTTTGGTTCAACAATTTTACAGCAGCTGCCTTTACAGTGTAGGCAGCTGTCAGTTTTATCAAATCTCTTTGGCTGAACAAATGCAAGTGTCACTGAGTGTGATTCATGTAATGTGAACATATAATATTAGTGCATTTGTTTTACTTTTAAAAAATTAATTTTACTTTTCCAAACAAGAAAACCAGTTGTTACATTAATCTAATTCAAACAAACTTAATTTACGCACAAAGAAAGTCATCATCCTTCAGGGCTTTGGGGTCCCTGTATTTCACAACTGCAAGGTTTCGCTTTGGGTATCTATCTTCAGCAGAGACGGGCTGTTAATGAAATGCATACATTACAAAAAGCGATCGAAACTCGATATATTGAACCGGCATGGAAGCTTCTACATGAAATAATCAACTGATTAATTGATGAATTTAAAGCATTTTATATCTTACAGCCATGGTGATTAATTGAAGGAAATAGAAAATAGTTTAAAATGCTTCTTTTACCTTAATCTTGGGGCAAGTTTTACCATTTTTCTTTGTCTTTGTACTCTTGGCCGGTTCTGTAAAATCATGTTTAATTTACTAAATGTTTAAAAAAAAGGATATTAAAGATGGAAAAACACAACATCTATTTTTAGATTATTCAAGCATTAGGCTATAGAGTTTCTTATTAAAACCTTCTGTTTTAGTTAAATCCATTAATCCAGTCAATTCAGACAACACATCATTCTCTTATTGCCTTCCACATAGACTATTTGGTAGCTGGTTACGAATTAACAACCATTCGGCTAACAGTCCAAAGTTAACAGGATAGTCAGATATACCTTCAGTGTAATCTTCCCCTTTAAACTCATCAGGGATAACAATTGTGTCGTCGTGTATCTCATTTTTCACTGAGCATTTCTGAATAAAAAGATATTTTTGTAATTGATAAAATATTTGTTAAAATCTGACCGGGGTCTATTGTGCAAGAAACAAATAAGCGAGCCGTGAAGTTTTTTTATTTAAAAAAGAAGACTTTAGTGTAGGCCGATGGGCTGTATCAGTAATCCAAAAAACAGGTTGGTTATGATACTGACAGTCTATATCTTTACTTTACAAACAACTAACTGGCTGTGCTACTTTCTAACCTAATATACTATGAGTGTCCATGGTCACTAACCACCAAGTTTGCAAGCTATTTTAATAAGTCTTACTGTGGAGTATAATATATAACACATATATCGGAATTTCTAAACTCTTGATAAAAAATAAATATTGAGTAAACCATTTCTTGGTCACAAACAAACCTTTGCTAGCCATTTCTGCCTCTTTATAATGTCTGCAACTCCTGCAATATTTTTACCTCGATTTAACATTTAAACTAAGAGAGCTATACATTGCATGTATATTTAATAAAAAAATGTAATATTTACTTATAATCATCATTAATTACTACACACTAAACAAACAAATTTTACCCCTTTTTTAAATTGTGAATAAAAGCTATATAAATAAAACTCTTTTTGTTCCACTAAGGGCACTTGAATTACAAACTGGTAGAATAAAAAAAAATTCTAAATCATATTCTGAAATGGACACCCCACCGATAGCTCCTTGATTCTTTTTGCTCGGTTTCCATGGTTTCCAATCTTCGTCTTCATCTTCCTTTTCGCTGTCGGAAATCGCGACGGCTTTAAATCCACCCCTGGGTAGGAGTCCGATCTTTGCTCTCAACTCGTTCTCGCTCGGCAACGGCAGACCTATCATGACATAACTGTGACCTGTGTTTCATTTTAATCAATAATACCCATGAATTGTTTAGTGGGATAGGATATTCATGTTTATCCCCGTGAATGGGAAAACAGACCGCAAAATAACGGTCGGTCACCGGTCATTTGACCGGCACTTGAGCTATTGTGACCGGCGCTTTATACCTTCCATTGGTCATGTTGACCGGCGCTGACAATTACCTCACATAACACGCGCATTGATAGTTTACAGATGCCGATTCCTTCTTTGTAGTATATCTTTTATTCTTTTTATTTATTAAAGATTATCCTTTAAAAAACACGTTTATACTTTCACAGACGCTTTGTTACATCAGACAATCAACGTGTGAATGGTCTTTATTAAGATACAATTTACCGATCTAAACGTGAATAATGGGGAAGTTTACTATAGAACTTGTTACTGCACAAAATATACATTTAAAACATGAACGAAATATTGAGCAATAATGTTTGTTACCACGTCCAATAATAAAACACGAAGAGCGTAATAGATAAAGCTTGCATTTAAAAGCGCCGAATAATCAAATTTCACCGCGGACGCGTGACAAGGTATTAGCGTTGAGTCTACCGAGTACCGCCTCATACCGCATATTTAAATAGACGTTGGCGTTTAGGCGCATCCCCAAGCAAATGTTTAATTGACTAGGATTTATACTATAATAAGTGGTGATTAGAAAATCAAAAATGTATGTCTAATAAAACCTTAAAATTTAAACCACACTTACCAAGATACATCATAATGGTCAAGTTTCTTCCAATTTTTCGAATCCGTTTTTTGTCATATCTACATAGCTTTGCGTATTCCTCAGGTTTAAATATCGCTTTCAAGCAAATTCGAAGTTTCACTTTTTTGAGAATATCTTCAACTGGTACAGGTACGAAGCCATTCCAACTTTCAAAGAATTCCGCGATTCTTTTGTCTTGTTCTTCTTTTGTTGGTTTTTGCTTGACCACCATTTTTTAACCTTGGGAGAAACAATAAACTAACCACACATATAAATAATTTCAAAATAGCAAATTTAATAGTTGTGTTTAAACTGTAATATTTTAAGCATATACAAGACACTGTGCGAGATAATCTGATGATTGTTCCATATAGTTTCACTACTTGAATTTTCTAATAATTATTTAACTAAAGTTTAAATTGAGGAATGTGTGTTTTTTTAAATATTCCTAAAAATTTAATAAAAATAAGGGTAAAAATAAACCTTGTTTTGCCGCAAAAGTGCAAGATGGGTATTTTTCGTGATATATAAAATAAAAACTTACAAATTTTACAATTGAGTAATGTCCAACCCATAAAGGAGAAAAACTTCCCCCTATAATAATAAAAAATATTCTAACCCTGTCCCAAACTACTAAACTAAACCTAACCTCACATTCTAATCTTTATTTTAGTAAGCATGTTGGCTGCTGGCGACATCGTTCCAAGAAACAAAGGAATCTCTAAAAAACGAACGGCTGTTTAAATTCACGATGCGATCAACACGACCTACGAAAACGTACAAATCTAGCGCGCAATTAATTTCCATTGTATCGAGCGCAAAAATAATCTATTGTGTGTGTTTTAGATATTCTGCATCCCATTTTTTCCTTGTTGTCAAATCGCATATAAAAGACCTCATTTCATAAGATAGACAGAAGATGTCTAGGCCTACAGCACTGTGTTTCCATACCCACAGTCTGTATTGCCTAGGCTCTCGAGGGCGGGTTTTCGCTTAACGTACCCTACAGCCCGTCCCCAATTATACAACTATGTAGCCGGTTATGCTTATCCACTTTTTTACTTGTACCGTTGCGTTATTAGAGTCAAACAAAATAATAATAAAGCTAAAACCGCTACTTGTCTACCGTGTTAAATCTAATTAATATATTATAAATTAAATAAGCAGCCGCTACAATTGGTGCATACCCGTAAACGTGGTTGAACTCCTCAACCTTCCGACGCCCAATTTTACCTATGTCCTGCTTACTCGGACACGTTAATAATATTTGTTTTTAGTATATATTTCCAAAAGATGCAGCTTCACGATCCTGTACGTCAACGACGGAAATAAACACCGGCGTCATGTCGTGCGATCGAAGCGTTCCGTCAAAGCCAAGCCCAAAAACCACGTCAACCAAACCAGGTGTGTCTATTTTAAAAGTACCGTCGGATCACGATCACCTTAATGCGACCTTAGCAAGAAAAGGCGCTAACTAACTGTTGGAGCGAACTATACGCACAAACAACCAACAGATTTACATCCCCCACTCATGTCACTGGAGGGAGGTCCAATTTAACCTGGTATTCACGGATGGCTGGCAGGCACAATTGAACAGAGCATCGATACATCAATCAAAACAACCCTTTGAAACTTTGTACAAAGACAACTCCAGAAGTTCACTACTGGTCGGACGAAAGAAGGGCGGTTCAACCGATAAGATTCCAACAGGACTGTCTATATACCAGTATGGAAAGTACGGCAGCTGCACACTCGAGTTTTTTTTTTCCCTGCGTCTTTGCACACTTGGGTAATTTGGCGCGAGCTGGCAGTATAAACATCGTATAATTTCCAATAAACTTGTAAACCTACCACTGGACCTCGGGTAATTTACTTTCCGTACATTTTTAGTTATGTAGATAGATATGTTAGCTGACGGACATGAAACATTGAGGATAGAATAATATGTTTTTTAAGATTTTGGTAAAACAGTTATGAAAAGGAGATTGTGTGCATTCTTGGACGTTTGTACACTGCACACTTAAATATTTGGGCGTGCACACTCGAGATCTCGGCGAAAATTGACGTACTTTCCATACGGGTCTATATACACCCAGGTGCGCCTATGTCTACAAGTCGGTTTTATTATGCCTGGGCCAATTATCGAAGGCCTGGAATCTAGGCGTTCTCTGCTACACGAGCAAGAAGCTTTACGAGGCGCAACTGTTGGTGCTTCAAAAAGCATAAAATCCAACAGGAATTTTGTCTCCATCCGACAGCGATGAAGATCGACTATTTTCGTCGTCCGAGGAACGAATATTACACCTGGGTGCTCGAAACGAACTGTTGACTCGTATTGGTAACGGCGAACTTCAAAAGAATCCACCGGGCGAACTTTAACTCAAGTTATTCAAAACCCGAAAAAAGGAGGTATGTTGTACCGACATAATTGGCTGCTGGCGACATCGTTCCAAGAAACAAAGGAGTCTCTAAAAGACGAGAGGCTGTCTAAATTCGCGATGCGATCAACACGACCTGCAAAAATGTCCAAATCTAGCGCGCAATTAATTTCCATTGTATCAAGCGCAAAAATAATCTATTGTGTGTGTTTTAGATATTCTGCATCCCATTTTTTCCTTGTTGTCAAATCGCATATAAAAGACCTCGTTGACCTAGAGATCTAGGCTTTCAGTACACAGACCTAGAGATCTAGGCTTTCAGTACTGTGTTTCCAAATCCACAGTCTGTACAGCCTAGGCTCTTATGGCCTCCAGGGCGGGAATACGCTTAACGTACCCTACAGGCCGTCCCCATTTATAAAACTTCGTAGCCGGTTATGCTTATATGCATTATTTTACTTGTACCGTTGCACTTATCGGACCCAATTTAATAATAAAGCAAAACTGCTACCCGTCTACCTTGTGAAGACTAAAAAGTTATTATTAATTAAATAATCAGCCGCTACAAGCAGTTTCTACCTTTAATTTTCCCATTTTAAAGGATTCTACAGTGTTAAGGTAACATATATAAATTTAATATAAGCAAAAAGCTAAGTAATATAGTACCGGTACCTTAGTTTTGGCCGAATTTCAAACGAAATCTTTTCCAATTAAATATTTAAACATTTCCAATGACAAAAAATCAACTCTTCGGAGAAAATTCGCCCGGAAAAGAAAGATCTTCTGCTAAAAAGAAAGAATTACGAATTTCCCGCTAAAACCATAGAAAACATAATAATTACGTTTTTTACTATAATAGGGACGCTCCCCGATTTACGATCAAAAATATTCTTTAGATAATAATTCAAAATTACTAGTGGTTTCGCCGATAATCATGTACACCCTTTTAATATATCATAGTTTTTTTTTTAACTTTCCACATTAAAGAAATTCGAAATGTTTTAATTTTCCCAAGCACCCCAGTAAGAAATAGTTTTTTTTTTACTAAAAAATCAGTTCCTTTTAAGTTTTATTCACAATGCGTTCATAGTCTGATAATTGTACGCTATAGCGCGATTTAAATAAATCATAAAATAATCTAATTTGTTACGGGCGGAGTATTGCATTATCGACTGCCAACATTTTAAATCATGTTGAGTTTTGAATCCGTGATTGGTTGGACACTGGGTCAGTTTTATAACGACATGCTGTGTTTTAATCGGTCTTACCATTCACATAAGCTGGCAACGTGTTTGATATCTGTAGTATGCGGGAAAACTAAATAGGGGAAAGTAAAGAAACCGACAATTAAAATTAAGAATGTGGCGTTAAGGATAGTGTAAGTGTTGTAGTTAGAGTTAGGATTAGTTCTGGAGTTGAGATTACTGCATGCTGGACAGGGTTATATTTAGTTTCCACAGTTTCAGTGTACAGTTTCCCTCCTCTTAGTGTTTCCCCGTAGTCTACTCCACTAAGCATTTATTCGCGATGGTATAGTGTATTTCACCAAAACATATGGTTCATTGATCGCCCGTTATGGTTTTGCCGCCCTGTCACAACTGTCATAATCCGACTTGCGAGAACTAACTTACAATCCCCACTACGATTTCCGGTCTAGTTCCCGCCGTATTCTAATGCAACACAATTGCAGCATTCGATCAGATGCATTCTTATATTAGTTTCAATAAACTCGCATTTAAATGTTTGTGATTTTGTGGTTTTTCTTTGAAATAGTATTACCACACATACAAATAGGCGATGAAGTTAAAGGTTTTGGGCGCAGGTAATTATGTGGTAATCAACACACAAAGTCCGGGCGGTTAGTTTGGCGGTTAAGTGCGTCGCCTTTCAATCGAAAGGTTGCAGGTGCAAAACTGGTCGCTAGCTAGTCGGTTGTTTCCTTGGGCGAGGCACTTTACGGACATTGCCTGAACCCAGCGGGTTAATTAATTTCAATTTCCCTTAAAAGTACAGGGCAATAATCAAAAAGGAGAGAAGAAAAACTGTTCTCTAAAACTATGGAAACTAGTTCCAACTCTGCCACAAACACTTATCTTAACCTCAGAACTAACCTTATAACCCTAGTCGTAACCCTAACCCCGTGATCGTTATTTTAGTAAGCGGGTTTTCTTCTTTTTAAATTCCAACATTGCCCTAATTGGGCGGCGCTTTATGTTCAGTGCTAATGAATGAGAGTTTAACAAATTCCTTTAGGTATGTATTGCGTCATTTTCCCGAGTATAAGCATGTGATATGCTGGTGAGTGACGTCATGGATTATGACGTCATGGCGGAAAACGCGATGATTTGTGACGTCACGGCGGATGATGACATAACGGATGAAGTCACGGCGGATGACATGACCAGATGATGACATGGATTATGACGTCATGGCGGATAATGACATAGCGTATGAAAAAATGTTAAAGTTAAACCGAGAGATCATTTTCAAAATTAGTAAATGTCGCACCGGAATGTACCATAAACGACTCATTGGATAAAAGTTGGAACAAGAGACGTTGATAGAGCAATTCGTATAAATGGCAATACGGCGGTTGCGCCAGATGTATCAACCATGCGTTTCTTGTTTAAATAAATATGTATACATGATATTCGCTGTGTAGTACTGAATATGCAAGAACCATAAAGTGACCAAATGTTTCACGCCACCAATATATATTAACCGTTTCTCTATACACAAACGGTGAGCTTATTAAAACTTTAAAACTTGGCCTGATCAAAAGGAAAATTTATTTAAAAACATTTCGTAATATAGGCATAGCATACATCTATTTTTTACAACAAAACAATCGTGAAAATGAATTGGTGTATTCCCTTAATGGTTAGGCCTGACTACGCCAAAAAAACAAACCCATATTTCATTCATTTCGTCAATTTTGTATTGCCGTCTGAATATATTTCCCTCACGTCGGTTTATGACAGGGCGGCAAAACGGTGACGAGCGATCAATGAACCATATGTTTTAGTGAAATACACTGTACCATCGCGAATAAATGCTCAGTGGAGTAGACTACGGGGAAACACTAAGAGGAGGGAAACTGCACACTGAAACTATGACAACCAATCTTAACCCTGCTTAAAAACTTACTTTGACCCTAACCACATTAAAGTAATAACACTAACTCAACCCTTATTTAACCAAGTGAGCTTGCCTATTTAACCACAGCGTGATTTAATCACTTTGCCCAACTCTGATTTAAGTGCGCAGTTTCCTTCTTAGATTTCCCCGCATACTACAGTTTCCAAGTACATTGCCAGGTTACATGAATAGTTTGCGCGACTAATTCATTTTCAGCATGCCTTTTAAAACGGACCCAGTAATCAACCCTATCATGGGTTCGAAAGCTACAGTTTTCGGGTCGGTCAAAATCAGTATTCAATGTCTTAATTGCACGTAATATGGTTAGATAGAGTCTGCGGGCTGGTCAAAATCTCTTCACGGGTCGTAAGTTGCCCATGTCTGTTCTTTGCCATACAATGAAAAAAACCACGAAGCTATGGGTTTTACGACAAGACCGTTTATTTTCCTAACATGGTTTAACCATAGAGTACTAATATATTAGTGCTCTATGGTTTAACTTGTGCTATACCAGCTGTCGATTTTATATAAACTGTTAATTATTATCCAAAGAACACTTAGTAAGCTAAAGCCTTGAATACAAATGCTAACCGTCAGGTTTTAATTGAGGCCAATACAATAACACGACTTATTAGCTCAATCGGAAGGTTGTGGGAAAAGGAGCATCTCTATCATACACAACACACTGCAATAGTTCCGGCAACCCGACAGTGGGCGCGAGGTAATCTGACGATTGTCCGTGTGTTAACCACCTTGGTTTTCCCATTCAAGATGATAAACATGAACATCCAATGCTATTTGCTTGTAAGATCCCGGCAGATAAGATTTCCATATATTTCTTTATTTCGCTTAGGGAAACACAAAAACGCACGATATATATTTCTGGTAGCACAGTGATAAAAAAAACACTTACGGGGTTAGAACGCCCGAAAAATGAAGAAAAAATCAATTTTGTAAATAACTACTTGACGTTGGAACTTATGCAGGGCCGCTAGAAGGCGCCTAAAAGCGATTCTAGCTGCTCAGTGGCATATGAAAGCGATTTAAACGCAGTTTTCTAGTCTTTTAAAGTTGATCAGTAAATAAGCAATCGTTAGAACCGGTATGTTATGCTGTAAAGATCAATTTCGGTCAAAAAACGGGTGCTTTTGAGTCGAATTCTTAGTTCAAAACGAGTTACTCTAAACGTTCTTTCACACAGCGGAAATCAACATTCCTACTCTCTATCCGCGCCACACTACCATGCCACCAACGAATAACCGAATACTGAAAAATAAGAAATGATAAAACAAGGGTTACTGCAACGCAATAAAAAGGGTGCTCGATACGCGGATGATAAATAACTTCGCGGTTCTAGGTTATACACGGTGTCCTTGCGCGTTCTCCGAGTAAAAGATACATTTCATCTGTGCTAAGACTTCGCGAACAATAATGGTGCAAATAAATATGTGGGTGGGTGGGGTAAAGGGGGTAAAACGGGTGACTTTTTCACCCTCAGAATTAAACACTGATTACAGGCGAGGGGATTATGGGGAGGTTGGGGTAAAAACCGGTAAAACAACCAGCCCACTGACGACGCCCATGGGTTACGTTTGAACTTGTTGCGGTATCAAGCTCTTCGTTACGTTTTAATGCACAGTATGACGTCACAGTCGTGGGTCCTTCTGAGTGCTTGGAGTGATGTCGTCAGCTGTCGAGGAACGGGTTAGCATGGTTGGGTGGTTCGTGCTACGTCACGACTATATTTTGCGTCACAACCGGGTGTTACCCCAGAACTAAGTGTTACTTTACATCCATGTGTTACGTCATAATCATTTATTACGTCACAACCAGGTGTTACGTCACAACCAGGTGTTACGTCACAACCAGGTGTTACGTCACAACCAGGTGTTACGTCATAACCATGTGCTACGTCAGAAACATGTGTTACGTCACAATCATGTGTTACTTCAGAACCATGTGTTACGTCACAACCATGTGTTACGTCAGAACCAAGTGTTACGTCACAACCCTGTGTCACGTCATCATATTTGGTTTTCAAAAAATGCCATATTATCCGATACCTCGTTAGTTGTCTAATTAAAAAATGCATTATTGATTTAAAAGTATCAAAACGTATAAACATACGTTATTGACTGTGGACGCGTCAATTGGACGGTAATCGTGGATAAATCCTTCAATGTAACACCCAATATGAAGTATTAATTTCAACACGAAATTAATACAAAATTATTGATTCTTTATTCTAACAAATTATGACAATGCCAACCACACACTTATAAACCTGGTTGTTCGTATATGGCAAGGGTCGGCAAACTGCGGCTCTATCTAACTTGTTTAACTCCTTATGCGGCTCTTATTAATTTTATTGCTACTGCATTCAGCGCTTAATAAGTTTTATACTCATGCATAAGTGAAACAAACAGAAGAACACTCGCGTCTTTATCTCACACAGTGTTGTTTTCCTTTTATTGCGAAAATATTATTAGTTTTGCGGCTTCCAGTGATTTTTATTTTGTAACATGTCTGTTAAAATGGCTCTTTAAGTACAAAAGATTGCCGTCCGAATATATGGAAACGAATGCCTGTGGGTGTAAATTTATCTATACAATTACAGCACACCACATATTAAAGGCTAAACGGCCAATGTTAGTACTATGACAACGGCAAGCTCAGACACGAATTTAGGTTTTTTAATCGAGGCTGAAAATACGTGCAGAGACAAGTCAGACTTTTAAAAGATGCGGCGTCGCTAATACAACCCGGGTTTAAATCCCGTAGCGTCGCGAAGCTGTTTTATCGGCGTCGTCAAACAAATCGTGCGACCCGGTACTGGGATGGTTCGTATCACCATAGAGATGACTTGTTCACACATCCCGTTACGCAGGTACCAAGCGCGTTGATTAAACCGCAAATTTGATTAGTGGCGTGTTATGAAGGGTTAACGGCCACAAGCGAAGTTTAATGCTTTAAACTGGAACGCAAAGCGACAATAAACTCAAAGAATCCGTCTGTGCTAAAAGGGGGTAATTTGAAACCACTGAAAAACGGACATGAAAAACAAATCTAGATAAAAATCGTTTTTAAACACATTACCATTAAGGGTTAGTGTTTAATACCAATTTCTGATAGTTTTAAACTAAACGCCCTTACGGTAGATTAGGGAAATTAGTATAAATTTCCATATTTTTGGTTTCACTACTGGCCTAAGATAAAGAGTTTACATTGACGTGTATAAACGAACGGGTGGTTTTCCATTATATTTGTTATTATTGATAATACAGTATCATCTTAGCAGTTAAGAAAAACAAAAAATAAATAAATCAAATAATTATCAAGGAACTGAAAAAAATGTGTTGTAATTATTTCAAGTAAAGGTGCAATTTAAAAGTTTATGCAAAGTTGTACATTGCTTAAACTGGTATTAGATTCATCTACAGTTGTTATATATACACATATTAAACCAAAACTAAATTTAAAAAAAATAGAATTTTGTAAAAATTTTGAGCAAAAGAAAACGCGAAAGTATATTCCAAACCGCTAGTTACCAGTCATAATGCTTTAACAATGCGGTCATTTCCATATTATATTGGGTTGAAATAAATAGTGAGCAAGGTTATAGTAATAGCGTGCACGCGTGGGTTGTGTTTGAACAAGCGTGTTTGTTATGCCGAACCAGCTGACTACTTGAATAGTTGTAGTAAAATCGCGTCTTTTAAAATCTACTACGCGGCGTGACGTAACACAATGGTTCTTTGTTGCGAAACACGTCACGTGTTTACTACGTTGCTACGCGAGATTAGATCGCGATAGATAATGTGGAAATGGCCTAAAGGGGATTGCGGTAATAAATAGTGCATAGTAGAAACAACATAAAATACACTGGATCCACCAATAGTTTTGTTTTGCCAATTTAAGTCGCAGTTCTTACACTTGTTTACTTGCACTATAGTGTTGTGTAAGCCTTGGTTTATAGCGCATGACACCGCAATTGTTGTTTCATATTACAATAACTCCATTGAACTAGCTCATATCCCTTTATACAAAAGCACCACGGTATCCTATTTGCATTGAATGCAGTCTATCATTTAACCTTAATATTTATCCACAAATAAACAAGACCTTGAATTACAGCAATTATATACATTGTTATAGATGTTAAACCGTTCAAAATCACTTTGGAATAAGTTATTGTTGCATATTACATACAAATTCCTATATTTCCTGGTTTACCAAGTGTTTCCTGGTTCTTTAGGGATATTTCCTGGTTTTCTACCCCCGTCTGATAGTTAAGAAACTATAATTTAAAATATAAGAAAGGTGATTTTACAAGGGTCTGTTGATTTCGACGCTTTTTGTTAATTTTTTTAACAATTTTTTGTTGAATATTATAAAAAATAAATTAAAATATAAGAAAGGTGATTTTACCAGGTTCGGTTGAAATAGCTTTTTAACGCTTTTTTAACAATTTTTTGTTGATTATTATTAAAAATAAATTAAAATATAAAGGATTTTACCAGGTTCGGTTGAAGATAGCTTCCGACGTTTGGTTTGATTTTCCTGCGGATCTGATGTAATTGTGGGCCGATCGGACATCGTAGATGATGATTCACCATCCCTGCTCGATTGAGACGTCTCACTTGATATGCTATTCACCTCGGTATTACCACCGTCCGTGCGTTCCACCCCACCACTATGTGGCGCTGGAACATGCAAAAGTCTCGTCCTTTCATGCAACGCTGTTCCTGCGTCCCATTCATAAGGACCATCTAGCGGTTTTCCATTTTTAGGATCAAAATTCCAAGTTTCAAGGAACCGTTTTTGCTGCTTTGCGTCTAATTCTTCAGTCTCCTTTTCGAGCGCGTCACTAGTTTTGTCGTCGCGACCGAATAAGTTCCGTCGCGCCGAGCCGACGCCTCGAACTTTCTGTAGCTGTTGCGTAGGGGGCTTCCTGTCAGCCATTTTCTTTAGTTGGGTATCTTACAGTAGGAGTTCAGAATCATTTTGGGTTTCAGGCAGCAGCTAGTTGTTAAGGGTGGTTGCTGCTAGGGTTGGAGCGCTACAAACCCAGCTTAAATGGCAGCGAGATCTGTAAAAAAAGCACTAATTTTTTAATCCTTTTTGGACGGTTAATTTATAGAGTAGTGTGATTACTTGTAAGTCGAAAAAGTATGGAATCGAAACCAGATGTTAACTATTAGTTGTGTTGGCAAAACTTTTACCTTGTTTAAACAGAGATTGTTTAAGTTTTATGGGTTAAAATTAAAGCATTGTATTTTTATATTGCCAGAGCGCTAAGAAACCAAGTGGTAAACATAATTTAATATGAATTTTTTAATGTTTTAAGGAATACGAATTCTTGTATTATAACCTCTCCTGCATTTTCTGATCACTGGGAATAAACATGAGTAACCCATTCCTATGAATCATAAATTAAGTTCACATACAGCTTGTGCGTCAAATGCAATAAATACAAATTAGTTAAAAATAAATAGCAATTGCTTAAATAACAGTTACCAGAAAATACATTTTACACAATAAATTAAACTTTGGAAGTTATTTAAAATACTGGTATTAAATTGAGTAAAATAGATTTTTATTTTATACCATCAGGGTTCTAAAATGAAAGGCCAAACATAGACATCTGTATAGCAGGCGCATTTACGATGAATAATTTTCCACCTATCCAATGTAAATAAAAAATTATTTTGATGGAGCTAGATTTTTTCTTTTTAAAATTTTATAATATTGGTCGTCTACAAGGGGTTTGGTCGCTTAAACACGATCTTGAAGCAATAAATTAAAATACAACTTTGAAAAACAACATTTAAGTTAGAAAATAAAAACACTGCAATAGCTCTGGCAACTTGACGGTGGGCTAAAATATCAATACTGAAAACATGACTTTGGGTAAAGGTTCATCTACCCCATACTCTATAGCAGTGAAAAAAAGATTAATTAGAAATTTAGGTCAATCCTAATGTATTTAGATTGGTTTATATATATTGGTAGAAGCAATCATGAGTGGTAAAAACTCCCCTGTACTTACCGTAACCTCAATATGCTAGTAATGATAGAATATGTTTATCCCTGTAAACGGGAAAACAAAAGCGCGTTATCAAACGGAAAATCGTCAGATCACCTTGCGCCCGCTGTCGGGTTTCTGCAGCTATTGCAGTGTGTTGCATAACCTAAAAAGATTGGTATACTTTTTGTTCAGCCAATTAATTGACTGCGTTCAACTAATGCAATCTAAGTGTCAAAAAATTAAACCGACTAGCAAGAGATTGGTCTCCAACCGACAACCTTTCACATAACACATAACAAAGCTATCATATAAGTCAACTAGCTTGACAGGTAATATCTAATCCTGTCCCTTGCTTTTCGTTAATGGCGATTTTTATTGAAACTCAATGGTACCTTATTTTAATAATATTAGATAAAATATTAAACAATAAAACCAATATTAAATGTAATCTAATGACATACATAAAGGACTATTGGGCAACATGCTCACTTTTTCCAAAAATTACCCAATTTTATGTCTTTGCAGCAAAACATATTGGTTTTTATGTCAAAAACAATTATTTTTACACAGTTTTTGCACATTTGACCTATAGTACTACTCACACCAATCCAAAATACTATATATTAAACAGTAACTTGTAGTTTTTTTCGTTTTTAATATTAACGTTAACTTGCTGTATCCTTGCTGCATAATCAACGAATCGTTGTCGGGTTACTACTTTTGCAACATGACACCATATGGTTCAAATTCGCTAGGCATTCTTTCCTTAACTCGTTGCATAGGCTAATCAAGCAATGTCTTACATAGTACCGGTCTACAACTTTAAGCCATACAGTTATCACTTAGAGTTAAGCACTTCCCATATTTCTCCATATGTTAATAAGCCATATCGTACCGTCTGTCGCTTACAAATCTGTAAAACGGCTGTACCGCAGCTTGCAAAACACGAAAGTTACAACGAAATTGCTTTTAAACTGACCGAAACGCGTTTTTCTTCTAATATGCAGCTATAGTAGCTTTAACAACGCACTGATAGTAAATAATATTTAAAAAAAATAGTCGCGTCAGGTGTGTTTGCACACGATCGACGAAGAGAGCGGTACGCGATTTCTCATTAGCGTAGCGTAAATCGTCATATCCGCTGTCTTTTCATTGGTTCGTTCGACTCGAATGATTAATCGCGCCTATTTGGAAATGCTGGTACCCGGCATAACATCCACTAGCCGCCGAATTCAGTCTACAAATTTGCCCTGCGGCTCGACTTTCGGCGACCAAAAGAGCATTTTTAGGATTAAGGCCGGATTTTTCTTGAATTACCGTACATAAACTGGATATTTTACGCTCATTAGCCCATTTTCCTTAGAAAACCTCCTTAAAATAGTCTAAAAGAATGCAATTACACTGATTCAAATTTATTATGATACAAGTTTATACAGTATGTACAATATGGTATGGTCTTGATACTGGTACCAATATTTTAATGAGTGATTTAAAAACATAAGTGGATAAAATCAAATAGTTTCAATATTTTACTATTTCACCAAAACCCAAATTTTAACACATTTTCGCAAAAACTTTGAAACAATACATGCAATAAAACCAGTTTAAAAAGTTTTCCATTTCAAATATTAAAGACTGACGAATGGTAACAGTTGCCCTCGAAAAAAAGAGTCACTGGGTACTATGGGATGAAAGTGGCAGTAAGTAAATAAAAAATAAAGTCTAAATTCTTTTTATTTACAGACCTGGACGGTTGGGTAGAATAAACCGAGAAACGCTTCCAACATTAAAACAGGAAAGCCAGTGAAAGAAATAAATGAAATTATTCAATGATTATGGGAAGGAATGTATACAACAGGGTAAGAGAGGTCACAGTTACTAAAAAAGTCAAATCCTTTATGGACAGATAATGTACATTTGTACAACTTCGTAGTGTTTAAGGTTTAAAAGGGGTTTTGTACAAGCCAAAGGCGTGAATCTGCGGGTAAAACAAGAGCGTATGCAGAGTAAAGAAATCCAAAAAAACAGAACAAAAAACTCGATTTATACACGAAAAGCCGGCCTCTTGGAAATATGTTTTGAGTGATTTACATCAAATTATCGTGTAGCAAGACAAGCTATGAATGTACCATCTTCAGGGATAATTGGACTGATAACGATAAACGTGAACTTTTGCTGGGTTACTATATAGCATTTGTACAACTTTAGAAAAATAGTTATTTTACATGCTATGTAATTACATCCATATATACCTCCTTTGTACATTCTTCTACATTATATACATTACTTCACCCTAGGGTGAAGGCACACTTTAAATTTCAAGCCCGACTAATTCATTTCGTGTTCACATAACCAGCCTTTATATACAGACAGTTTAAAGGTCATTGGGGTAAGTGTCGAGGGCTGCTTGTTGATAAAATAAACTCGAACGAAGTAAAATAACGAAGTCTCAATGCTTCGACGGTAAAATATACATAACGGGTAAAATCATTGTTTTTTCGCGTTCTATTCGTTCCCAGAGTTGTGAACCCACGTCGAGGTCGAAATTTGGGATTGTGAGATATCCGACGCAACCCCTGTGTTCAAGCTGGGGCCAGGGGAATTCCCAGAGGAGCGGAGAAAGAACTTTTCCAGCTTGGTGATGATGTGCTTGCCGTAGGTGAACTTGCGGAGAGTGATGACGTGAGGTCGGATTTTGTGGATCAAAAGCTGGGATGAGATGAAGGGTTGGATTAGAGGGAATTTGTAAAGTATGCAATGGATTAAATATTGAAAATTTCTAAGAATGGTGCCTTATGAATTTTTTCATTTTCCAAATTTTATAAAACTTTTTTGTTGTTTTAGGGAAAGTTTGTTAGGTGAAACAAATAGGATTTTATGGTATTTTACAATATTATGGATATTCATGTTTATCCCTGTGAATAGGAAAACTAAGGGGCCTTATCACACGGGCAATCGTCAGATCACCTCGCGCCCACCGTCGTGAAGGAACCATAACAGCAAAGAAGTGCACTTTAATTATTTTTAAGATTCTCCAAAAACTTGTATATGAACGATTTTTGAGGCAAAGCCAAAGTAAAAAATTAAAATAAATATTTATAAAAATCATTATTATATTTAACATTTTCCAAATTTCTACAACTTTTAATATTAATAGGTTTTTAAGGCAAATTTAAAAGATATTTTCCAATAAAAATCCTGTATTTTTATCATATTTTCAACAATCAAGTCATTATAACATATTTCCAAGAACCATGTATCAATGTTAATATAGGGAAGACTGGTCAAAATTTGTTTACTATTCATCACTTTATAGTAAGCCAGTCAAGGGTTTGTTTTTTATTTATCATTATTAGTCATCAGAAGCTGTCCAATCAGATTAGTGAGCGCATAGTAATAATGGTCATCACTCTGATATGCAGACTACGGAAAACCCATAGAGCGCACGAAATCAGGAAGCCAATAATATCGATTATCATCATTTAGACAAGCTTCGATGGCCTTGTTTGTAACTCAACAAGGAAAATGAACCAGAAATGATTTAAACTGATATAAGTGTTGAAAATTTTACTATTTGTAGACAAAATTAAAAAAATGCATTTTTTCAGAAAGATTCAAAATTAAAAATTTTTAACGCATTTATGTTGCAAAAATAGTGTTGAAAAATCCACTTATTTTTAGACAAAATTAAAAACAATTTTTTTCAGAAGGATTTTTAGTTTCAAATTTTCGTTGAAAAAATTACATTTGTGTTAAAATTTGAAAGCCATCTTTTCTTAGAACATTTTTTTTAGAAAATTTTGGAAAAATGTAATGATTGAGAAAACAGCTTTTTGAATGATTTATAGTTAGAAATTTCAAAGCAATTTGTGCTGCAAATATATTGTTAAAAAATCACCTTTTTCTGCTGAGGGTCTGCGACGTCCAGCATCTTCTGCACGACGTAGTTCGCGTATTGGTCCTTCATCATAATGAACAAAGCGTCTGGTTCTTGGCAGACTTCATCGATAAGCCACGCTCGATTTTGCTGGGACGAGTGGCTCACGCATTTCTCGATCACATTGCTGGGGGAGGGGTGGTCGTAAGAATTACGGATTACTTTTCTTTTTTATTAGGGGAGTGAAATAAATTAAATTTTTTCAATCCCATTGCTGGGGGTGGGAGGGGTGGCGAGAGTTATGGACAGCGCTTTTTTGTAAGAAAAAGGTTTATATTTTGTTAATTACAGTTTCTGCGGTTGTACTTGAATAAAGAAGCCACTTTTCCATTAATTAGGTGTGTGAAATAAATCAAATTTTCCCCATTACATAACTGAAGGTGGGACAGGGGGTGGTAAGAATTATGGATTCTTTTTCTATTTTTCTTAAAGGAAGGGGGAGTTTATATTTTATTAATCAGTATCAGGGGTTGTAGTTAGAGAAAGGTCATTTTTCTCATAACAAATTATAAAAGGACTCTCATAAAATGATGTGAATTTCGAAACGGCTATTGCGGATAGGAACCATAGTTGAGCGAAGTGCATTCAATGCAAACCTAATGCATCGACAGGTTTACACAGTTGCACTTTGCTCAAAAAGGTTTTGAACAGATGGATTTTGGGATTAGGTGGGTGGTTGGGTTTGGATAAACGTCTAAAAACAAGACGCTATACTGTAACGATTACCGATTATTTATTGGGGTAAATGTCTTAACGTTTTAATAGGTCAAGTGTCAAATTGGTTTAATTGGAAAACGGGTGTAAATGACTGATTGTTTTATTGGTAAAAGTCCATGTTTTATTGGGTAAAGGTCCATGTTTTTTGGGGGTAACTGTCCACGTTTTATTGGGGTAAACGTCCATGTTTTATTGGGGTAAATGTCCATGTTTTAAATGTCTAAATGTAATACAATTTATTTAGTAATTTGTCTTATTGAATATTAGATGGTTGTAAACTCAGTAAGCTTTTTTTATTCCTTCCATATCTATCCAAGGTGATTAAAACAAAATTTGTTTTTTATCCATTTAAAGCCATCAGAAGCTGTCCAATCAGATTAGTGAGCGCATAGTAATAATGGTCATCACTCTGATATGCAGACTACGGAAAACCCATAGAGCGCACGAAATCAGGAAGCCAATAATATCGATTATCATCATTCAGAAAAGCTTCGATGGCCTTGTTTGTAACTAAACAAGTATAGTTGATTAGTTGGGAGTAAGAACTTGGAATTTACGAAATTGAGGGCTAATGTTGGTTAATTACAATCAGACACATATTATTGAATACTTGGATATTCTAGAATAGTGTGTTTCATATGTATTTTTTTAAATGTTTAATTAATGTAAATGTTTTAATTTGAAATTATTCTTACTACTTTGTGTATATTGATCTCTTTTTAAAAGAGTTTCAAATGTATTTCAAAAACACCCCCAATTCAGATCCATGTAAAAATCACCAAAAACACATTTATATAGCAATTCAGCCAGAAATGCACAAGAAGTCAGAAAAATACACAAGAAAAACACCAAAAAATTATATTCTCATAGCAATCCAGCCATAAATGCACAAGAAAAGCAACAAAAAACACATTTTTATAGCAATCCAACAACAAATGCAAAAGAAGTCCTACGAACCTTGCAAACTTATGCTGACTGAGCGTCAGAATCCTTCCACGGAGTTCGTTGATTATCTGATTCTTATTGTCCAGTCTTCCGTGCTCCAAGATGTGTTGGATCACGTAGTTCCCGTATTGATCTTTTACCAACATCTCAGAGTGCTGGGGAAATGGGGGTGGAATGGTGTGTGAGTGTGCAAGGGGTATATATGAGGTGTGTGTAAGGGGTATGTGTAAGGGGTTTTAAGGGGGGTATAATTAATTGTGTGTAAGTGTGTGTGCAAGGGGTATATATGGGGGGAATGCGTAAAGGGTATGTAAGGGGGTATAATTGTGTGTGTGTGTGCAAGGGGTATGTATATAAGGGAGTATGTGTAAGGGGTATGTAAGGGGGGGTATATTTAATTGTAAGTGTGCAAGGGGTATATATGGGGGTATGCGTAAGGGGTTTGTAAGGGGGGTATAATTAATTGTGTGAGTGTGCAGTGGGTATATAGGGGGGTATAATTGTGGTGTGTGCAAGGGGTGTATTTGGGGTATGTGTAAGGGGTATATATGGGGGGATGTGTAAGGGGTTTGTAAAAGGGGTATAATAAATAATGTGTGTGTGTGTGCGTAAGGGGTATATATGGGGGTATGTATAAGGGGTATGTAAGGGAGGTATAATTATTTGTAAGTGTGTGTGCAAGGGGTATATAAGTGGGATGTAACAATTTATATAATATATAATTGTGGATAACACAGAATGCTAATGGAAAAGTAAGACTGCTTGCTAACAGCATGGAAACTATTCAGGAGTTTTATTAAATTAAAGGAATGTTTTAATCATACACAACACGCTGCAATAGCTCCAGTAACCGGACAGTTAATCTGATGATTGCTTGTGTGTTAACTAACCCCTTGTGTTTCATTAGGCTGTTGTACAAAAGAAATTTAATTTGTTTAAAAAAAAACAGTGCTACACTGCACTACAACTGTAGGATTAATGATTTAAAATGACAAACAGATCAGCCATACCTGGTGCAGTTCCTCAAGTATGGGACCGGTCTGTTCATCATTGCAATGTTCCAATATACGTTGCATCACGCGACAGCCATATGGGTGGGATGATAGACCGACCACCTGGTGAGAAAGTAAACAATGCATTAGATGGCAGTGCCTTTACACAAAGAAAACTACAATAAGTATTATAATTTTGGACTTTTTAAGTATTTTAATTTTGACTCATAATTAACTATTTTAAAGTGTTTTTTTTCTGAATGACCTACCCTGAATGTTGTTGAGTATTAAAAATGCCACAAGCTTCAGTAACCAGTCTACACACAAGCATAAGACAACATACAAATTAGTTTGGTTTCTACTATTTTTATTATCCGACGGCCTCAGTAGAAGGTTTTATATCAAGGTCGTTCATTTCAGACATTTTTCAACATCATAGGCCATCGTCATACCATTTAAGCTTCAGAAACCAATAAGCACAATGAAAAATAATTAGTGGGCATAGATTATACACCAATGAAACTTCATCAATATAGTGACATTTAGGGAGGGTGCAAAAAAGTATCTTCTGTATTTTATTGGTGAAATAAAACAAAATTAGGCCCCAGCATGCTTTACACCAGGGATGTCCAACCGTTTATTGTAGTGGGTCCAATTGAAATAATTCAATGGGCCGCAGAAACCTTAAATTTCAATAAAAATGGGTACATAAAGAAACAATTAAAAGCGATTATAGTTATATATAATCCTGTATTCCTGTTGCTCCCATACTATAGCCTACTATTACTGACCCCTAAAAGCTGACTGATACATTTTCTAAATTCAAAGTTCAAAAAACTATGTGAAGTGAAAATGACTTGCGGGCCGCACACAAATCTCAGGTGGGCCGCAGGTTGGACATCCCTGCCTTACACAGTCTTAATGTAGACAGAACTTAATATAGCACACACACAACCGGTCAGACCTTAATTCACACCACTTGTTATGTCCATTTTAGGTTATGACGAAGCTTAAAAATTGCTTTTGAGCATGAACAGGCGATTTTGCAGTTTAAACAGGTCAAGAATAAAACCCAAGCCTTACTTAGCCTCACTTTAAACAGGGCTTCACATACGCCCCACAACTTGCAAACCAACCTCACAATAAGAACAAATTCACCCTCTTTTTAGTAAAAAAATATTAAAATTTCATAAAAAAAAGTGTGGCCATAGTAACAATAAACATGCCTTGCCCAGTCTCCGTGTGTAGACCAGGCTTAATATACCAACCACACAACCCAATCCACTCACCTGTCCTTTGAAGCCATCCACAATAAACTGTAGCTGAGCAGGTGGTACACATTCAATACATTTCTGCACCACGTGGTTCCCATTCTGATCCTTCACACACTTTAGCAAATGGCCATCAAGTTCTTTAACTATCTCCACCTGCGATAAAAAGATTGGGTTTAAAATCTTCTACGAAAGTAGTTTCCTTACAGCTGTTTGAGAGACCCTTTTTATTTCGAGAATTAACCCTTAAAAATTTCTTTCTATTTTAAATGCATTAAAAGTTTAAGTGTTTTCATTTATGGGGAGAAAACCTAAAAATACTTAAAAAAAAGGATTTTAAAGTTGATTTAAATTCTAGATTCTCAAATAATTTTCCAGTTGACACTTTTTCTTAAATAAATGGTCGATTATTCTACTTTTTTCTTTGAATAAATTATTTACATTTTCTTCAATGAAAAGTTGATTTTAAAAATTTTTGTGTAAAAAATCAATTTCTCCCTAGTTTTTTTACCCCCCACTTATCCCATCCATACAAACCTGTTGATCCTGTGGTATACATTCCAACGCCTTTTGTATTACCCGACACCCATACATCTGCAGTGCAAGTGGAAGAACATGACCGTGGATGCAGTTTGCCAGAGCTAGTTTGTGCTCCTGGTGTAGTAGATAAAGTTAGAACTCGTACACGGTAGATAAAATTGAAAATTACATCAGTAGACGATAGTTTGTTGGATCAAAACCAGTCACTACATAGTTGGTCTTCAAAAAAATGGCACTTGGCAGACATTGCTTGAATCCAGTAGATTTAAAGGACAAAATAGCAGCAGTTTTCTCTACCCTAAGTCCGCAACACACTGCAAAAGCTTCAGTACAGTAAGTTAAAACTTCAGAGCGTGAAAGGTTGCTGGGTCAAAACCACCAACTAAGTTGTCAGTTGTCTGTTAACGGCATTTAGTAAAAGTTGCTTGAATTGGCACATTTTACCATCAGATGAAAGGTTGTGGAATGAAAGCTAGGGAGTAGGTTGTTACTTCAGCAAGGCTTTTAGCAGATATTGCTTGAATTCAGTTAAATAAGGACCAACAAAAACAGTACCAATTTCTTCACGACAGAGATAATTTGATATTCTATTTTGATATTAAAGCTCATCTGTGTATATACCCATTCCGATAAAGAGTATTCTTTTCCTGTGCCTTAGTTGACATTTCATATAATGTATTAGAGCATTTCCATAATTAATAAAACGCGAAATTTAATGGAGCATCTGATTTAAGATCTATTTGACGGCCTCAGTAGAAGGTTTTATATCAAGGTTGTTCATGTCAGACATTTTTAACATCACCGGCCATTTGCTAAACATAAAAATCAAGACAACGCAAAAGTTATAAGTGCTAGAAAGCACGGGTGTCAACTAGCACTTAAAAAAGAGAGGCATTCAGGGATCCTAGGAAAAACTAACAAAACTTCTGGGTTTTAATACCAATGAAAACCTAGCATACAAAATGTTTATGAATACCATAGAAAATATCAGAAACTTACCAAAGAGCCAAACTCAAAGAATTTCTGGATGACATAATTCCCAAACACATCGGTCATCAACTGGTAAGCGGCGCCGATTATCTCATTGAAGACGTGTTGTTTCTCCTGCTGGGTGGCGCGTTCCAACTTTTGCTGGATAAACCTGGATTAAAATGTGTTAAGAATGGTTAACGACGCTAGTTAAGCACTTATTCGATTCAGTTTTTATTATTTTAAATGTAAAATTTTAAACTGCTCTGAAACATACTTTAAACTTTAAAGCAGCTTACTTTAAAGTTTCAAGTAAGCAGCAAAAACATTTATGACTCCCAATGTAATTAATTATGGCCTATGTTATAACTTTTCATAATAATTATCATTAATTTGTCAATAACACTGTCCTGGAGCACTTCATTTAAATTGATAAAAATCACAAAAGAATTCGAATTATTTTCTATTCGAATGTTACGGTACAAAACGTTGTTACAAATGTGGGCAACACTGCTGTCATACAAACGAGATGGTCAACACTGGTGTTCTGCCAATGGTTGAATGGATGTTTGGTTGTAATCATACAGCAGATTTGGGGGAATTAGGGGCGTCAGTAATTAACTTTTTGGGATGGTTCTGGCAAAGATAGGAAACTAAAAGGAAATATAAAATGGGGTAAACTGCACAATAAAATGTTGAGAGATGTTAATATAAAGTGTGGGGTGAATAATTGGGTTTACTTATGGGGGGTTCAGGGTTAGAATAAGTTTTGATGCAATTATTTTGCAGTTTTTCCCTTTTCTAATATTTCCTTTCTAATATACATAATGAAAGCGGTACACTAACTAAAGTTTAGAGAGTTGGGTTAAAATGAGTTCTGGGGTTGAGTTAAGTTTTGTGGGTAATGAATAGAATAAGTTTCCATTGAGCAGTTTTCCTACATTCCCCCTTTTGTAAATCCATTGAAACTAGGGTAAGAATTGGTTTTTCAAACGTTTTAGGGTTTTTCCAAGCAACTTCTATTACTATTAATAGGTGGATCATGGAATCAGAACACCTAACCCTCTAGTGCCTACCATCAAAAGTTCACATTAGTTTTGAAGTTGAGATTGTTGTTTTGGGTAGGGTAGAATTAGTTTTTCAAAGCCTTTAAAATTTAAATAAAGTTTATTGTATTAACTTGGGTTAGTTGGGGTTGAGATTAGAGTTTGCTAGGTTAAAATTTAGTTTTTATGCTTTTGATGAGCAGATTTTCTCCTTCCCTCCTTTTAGTCTTGGGGAAGAATTAGACTTAGTTTACCATACTTTCAGCAAACCACTTCCTTTACTGTTCAAATGAATTATGGAAACATAACGCCTAAGACTCTAGTATTATCAGAGCCAAAAATCCATCGAATTTCGGGCGAGTAAGAATTCACTCACATGTGTGGGAGCGGACGTGAGTAACGATAAACGTTAATTAGTTTTTTATAGGCGAGAGTAAATTCTTACTCGCGTTACGAGCGTCACACGAGTATTACCTCCGTTACTCGAGGATTTTTGTCACCGATTATCCAGCATCAACTCACCTTGACCCATGCTGATCTTGTGAGAACTCCACAATATGCCCGACGAGCTCATGCAGGTGAGGATTCGTGAGGCGATTGTTCCGGAAGTCGTCCAGGAGCTTGCTCCTCCCAGTTGGAGGGAGGAGGACCTTGCTGTTGGGAGGTTGGATGCGGGTGGGAGGGAAGAGAGAGCTTCCAGAGCTCCCAAATATTCCCTGGGACATCGGAGGGCCACTTCGATACTTGGCTTCAGCTCCAGGAGCAGCGGAAAACATCCGGCTACTATTTGCTCCTGTGGGTGGGAGGGAAGGGGGGTTTATAATACATTAGTCCAAGATGGGGTTTACATATAATAGCCTTTAAAAAGTTTATACAGATATAACAACACTAAAGAGAAAAAGATAAAGTTATTATTTTAAATTTTGGATCAGGTTTTTTTTTTAGGTTGTGGGGTCGATTTTATGTTTTTTTTTTAATTTCTTATTTTTTCTATTATCATTACTTGTGATTCTATTATCTCACTTGGTAGCTTTGTAAACAATGTACAGAATCTTATATTTCCACAAACCTAAACATGTGGCTGACATAGAAACCACTGGATGTTGCCATTTATTGGTCTCCAATTACTTAGGGAAATAACCCAGACGACCTTATCTATGGGCTACAACCACCAGTGTTACGTAACAATTATTTGACTAAACACACCAGTGATCCCAAACATTTTTGATTCGGGCAATTTGCAGACCCATTGTTTCCATTAATTCTTGTAAACACTACCATCTATGATCCCACTTGCACTTACCGAGCATTAGATTATTGGATGGGGACGACATAGGAGGGGGTGTGTTGAGGTTATGATGACTCATCATGTTCCCGAGGGGTCCAGGGGAGGGGGACATCGCGTTCACCCCTCCACTACCCGGGGAAACCCCTAATGAGCTGTAAAACTGGGACACGCCGCCGTAATGCTTGGGGTAATCGGAGAATGAATCGCGACGTTGGGGGGTGGAACTTGTGCTCCCAATTCCTAAAAAGGGGTGAAATGGGGTTAAAATGGGGGTCTTCCAAGCAACATAAATATAGAATATTAATAATTATAAGGAATTTTATCTGCTTAAAGGATGTTTTCTAACAAACACAAAAATAATAATGCTGGATAATTGCTGATTGCTTTAGAAACAAGAGTTTATTAAACTGCGTTAAACTGAAATATTAAATTCATTTAACTAAATGGGGGTTGAAGGGGTTTTCAACAAGAACAAACAAACCAGAATAATAATGGATATTCAACCTGCTATCATACAAACGAGATAGTCACCATAATTTATCTGACCAGTTTGAATGGTAATTGGTTTATAATCATATAGCAGGTTTAAATGGAGTCCAAAAGGACAGGGTCTTACATGTACATTTAGCACAGGTTTTAGGTAACCCTGATTTTTTAGCTCAACAATGATGAGGATTTGTTTTTTTATTTCCCTTTACGCCCGCTGAATAGAAAACGCCCGGTAAACGTTTGTTTTGAGTAAATTCTTACTCGCACGACATGCGTCACAAGCGGATTTTTGGTCCGGATTATGCAACAGTTAGTCCACATACCTCCTCCCAAAGCTCCGATCCCCAGATTATTGATGTTGGAGGCGCTGCCGAACCCTCCACTAGGGGGCAGATTGGGGTTGAGTACCTGGTTCATCGAATGCACGGGGGTACTTCCCCCACTCATGTTTTGTTGGTTTGCGTACATTGCCCCAGCTAAGAAGGTAAAGGGGGTGGGATTACTTTATGGGGTTTGAGAAACATACTTTTCTATTGGGGGTAAAACCTTTTATTGGGAAGATAAATACCTTTTAATTTTATGGTGAGTAAAAAAAGTTTTTTTTATTTATTAAAGGCGCTGTGAGAAAAGTTTATGTCATATTTTCATTTAAAACATTATTTTGGGGTAGTGCTAAACAAGTTTACAGTGATCAAAACCTGCCCCAAAACACTAATTTAAATAATTTATTTACTAATTTAAAAATTATTATTATTAGTTGTGCTGTTATGATTAATTGCCGCAGTTTAGGTGATTAAGGGTGCAATGTGAATACGTACAACTTAATAACTTTACTCATATACTGTTTAAAGTAGAGATCTACAACGGGCAACAATTACGAAACAATGGTTGTAAAAAAAGGAGGGAAAAGGGAACAACAGAAATTGTTTGCTGAAACTGTGGAAACTCTTAACCTTTAAGTCAATCAGTAAATGTGACTTTTTAATCTCAAATATATGGGAGCGCGAAAACTCTTGATAACTTATTATCTTGACATCCAATTACAAAATATTATGACATCAATATACAAATAATATCAACTTCAGCTTAAATTGCCCGGGTTATATGCAAATTAGTTGTTTATATGCAAATGAAGTTTACCTGTTGGTTGTTGTGAAGACTGATTGTATCGAAACATTGAGCCATTCCCTCCAGCTACAGGTTGCTGTGCCATTAAAGCTGGAAGTGACGGGCTAATTAGTAAATTTTATAGAGATATAATTCACGTCAATTATAAGGCGCACCGGCAATACTTTGTATTGATTATTTTAAGCGCACCCGACTATAAGACACTTTTTACTGTAGGTTAATGAATTAATTAAAACAATACTACTGATACTGGTTTGAGTACAGGATAGCACTACCCAATCCATATGTTAGACGTATTAGCTTTATTAGCATATTTTATAGATATAAGGCACGCCAATTGTAAGGTGCCTGTCAATATTTTACTTTGATTGTTTTTTTTATTTGGTTGTTGACAGGTTAATTAGCATGTTTTATATACAAACGCATGTCAATTATGAGATGCACCGTGAATATTTTGCATTGATAGTTTTTTTTTATTTATACGTAAAGCGCATCTGGCTATAAAACTCAACTTATTTACTGTAGTTTATTGCATTAAAAGGCAGTTTGTTTATAAAACAATCGGACTAACATGGCATTTGTTTAGTTATGATATCATTACGTACGCTTTATTGGAAAATTAATGACATTACCAACGGTTCTTTGTTAAGTTCTATACGACAAAGTTGGTGACATTATAATTAGGACCATATTTTGTTGCAAAAGATATTGGCTAAACTTACAATGTAGAAGTACAGAATATACAATATACATATTGATGGGGTAAACATTTAAGTGTAAATCAGAGGGGTGCAACATACGGCCCGCGGTACCCATTTACGTGGCCCGCTGCAGACTTCATACTTCGTAAAAGCCTAATAGTTTAAAAATTTTTTCTGAATTGTAACGGCATTATTGGCATTTTTAAAGACAGTAAAAGACTACTTCACACTCAGATTAAGTTACAAAACTGAGCTAAAGATAGCTGAAGCAATTGCCGAATACGGAAAGCCGTCATAAAAAATATTTTCGATGGTCTGGCCCCAGGTATCTCTATACTTGTACGTTGTGGCACATTGCGCTAAACAGTTGCACGCCCCTGGTCTAAATCATCATTTTAGGCCAAAGTAATAACAAAACCTACAGTGTATAAGTACAGAATATACATATTATTATGTTGATGCGGTAAATTAATTTTAATTCTTTCTATTTAGGCCAAGTTATTGGCAAACTTACGATGCTGGCCGCCGTTCATAAACATGGGTCCCGGAGCGAAGAGTCTCACTGGTCCTCCAGTTCTTCCATTGTTGATGATAAGAGCTCCAGTTTGGTCATAATACGCGGATGGTATCATGGGATACGCAGCTGGGGGGTTAATCGGGGGTAAATTATGGCACAACTCAATATATACAGAGATTATAATTGTTTTTTATCCGAATTAATCCTTTTCTATAATGATTTTTTTAATGGGGTAAGATATAGCACAATTCAATACGTACACAGAGATTATAATTGTTTAACCTGCTATCATACAAACGAGATAGTCACCATATTTAATCTGAATAGTTTGAATGGTAATTGGTTTATAATCATATAGCAGGTTAAATTAAGTTGGAAAAGGTAATAAAAAATTGTTTCTTTATTATCATAGGCTTATATAAAAACTCGCTACAAAATACAATATGGAGTAATGTAGTTTAAAATTCCCTTACCTGCCATTGCCATTGCATTAATATTGCTTTGCTGCATTGCCATATTAGCGAGTATTTCCGACTGAGTTTGCGTCCCATCTTGGGGTGGGATAGAAGATGATGGGCTCAGGGGGCGGGATTGGGGGGTTTCCGATAATGCACGATTGGGCTGGGTGGAAATTTAGGGTTGAATTAAAGGGATAACAAAGGGTAAAGGGGATATTTGGTTTTAAAAGGGAAACGAGCAGAAAACAATTATTTCCATTTCACCAAAAACATGTTTTAAATTTTTACTTCATGCACAGTTAGGCTGGGTGGAAATTTAGGATTGGGTAAAAAGTTTTAACAAAAGGGTATTTAGTTAAAAAGGGATACATGCAGAAAAGCATTATTTTCACTTCACCAAAAATGTTTTAAATTTTTAATTCATAATTCCAATCAAGAAAACCCCGATAATGCACAGTTGGGCTGGGTTAAAAGGGATAACAAAAGGGTATTGGGGATATTTGGTTATAAGGGATGCATGCAACAAACCATTATTTCCATTTCACCAAAAAATGTTTTAAATTTTTAAGTTACAATTCTAATTAAGAAAAACCTAATTAAAATAAACCAATAAAAACCCTACTTTATCATTGGGGTATTATCTTTTCACATCACATATTAAGTTTTATAGCCTACTTGATTTAAATATTGGTGTAAAATTGTTTTGTTTTTTGACAGACACAGCATACAAATGAATTAAAATCAGCCGATGTAAATCCTAATTTATCAAATCTCTGTGTTTTTTGACTCAAATTGTCTGTGTTTTTTTTTACTCAAATGGTCTGTTTTTGACACACAGCATAAAAATAAATTAAAATCAACAGTTGAAAATCCTACTTTATCAAATCTCTGTGATTTTTGACTCAATTTGTGTGTTTTTTTTATACTTAAATGGTCTGTTTCTGACAGACACAGCATAAAAATAAATTAAAATCAGCCGATGTAAATCCTACTTTATGAAACCCTCACCTGGTTTGTGGCAGGTGTTGCGCCCTGAGCATTAGCCGACATAGCTGCCATTTGTTGCTGTAACATAGGATACATTCCTGCCGCTCCAGGCCACCCAGCAGTATATGGGCCGTATTGGGTCATGAACTGCATCGGGTTTGCCGCTGTGTTCGGATCAGTATACCCTGTATGTTAACGCCGTTAAAATGCTAAATTCTCGAAGGTAAAAACTGTAATATTTATCTGTAATTGCTATAATTTGCATCAGAACCAGTGTTTCATCAAAAAATACACTCAGTGAAGTATCCATTGGTATGATAACATCATTTGACATTTGAATATCAACTATAAACAGGGCCATAAAATCTAGAACGCCACGTGCGAGTAAGAATTTACTTTTGCAAATAAAAAACTACTAAAGTTTAACCACACTGTTTTCTATTTAGCTAGCAGAAACGGGAATGAAAAACAAATCCTGATCATTGTGACCATTTTTTAAATACAATAGCGCGTTCGAATACTGGAATCTATATTACCTTACAGCAGCATCATAAAAAAAGGTTGCGGTAAACGATTTACTAGCAATACTCGCAGAAGTTTCCACACGCGGTAAATTCTTACTCGCCCGAAATTTTATGGATTTTTGGCTCTGCATAAAATAAGGGTTTAAATACCTTGAGCATTTGGCTGTGCAGGTATGATGTAAGGACTTGGAATCAACATTCCTGGTGCAGTAGCAAGCGCATATTGTTGTTGCATCGCTAACTGGTAACCACTCAGATGGGCAGCTATCTGTTGAAAGTTTAAAGCTAAAAGGATTTGGTTAACGTGAAAAAAATGGGCCTAGTTGTTTGTTTAAGGATGTCCTTTTCCAAATCGGTTTGGTTTCGAAAATTACTTTAGAATCAATAATTTTAAATCAAATTATTAAATTTGTGAGTACTACAAAAAGTTTTTTTAAATCAAAATTATATTAACAAAATTTAGTTTGCTTTACTATGAGCACTAATTCCAGACTAGAATTAATTAAGCCTTTAAATTTTTTTAATACTTTCAAAAGATTTTCAAATAGGATTTCAAATTATTACTAAAATAATTTCGAATCTTGATATTGGAATGGACATCCTTAAGTTGACTGCTATCATAGAAATAGAAATCTCAGCACGGTGTATGCTAAGTATCTGGTAAAGCATGGGTATAATCATACAGCAGTGAATAGAATGGGGAAATTTGATGAGAAAACAATCTTACATGCTGTTGTTGCGCTGCCATATATGAATCAACCAGGTTTAACTGTTGAACTTGTTCAGTGATCTCTTCAGTGTCCAATCCTTCCCCTTCTGTTGGTAAGCTTCCCAGTTGTGGGGATTCCCCACGTTCATCACTGGCTTGGGGTGCCGATTTGGATTCTTCAATGGAAATGTAATTTTAAACCACTTTCGAAAAACTAACATTAACTTTGTCATATAAGTCTGTTTTGTGTACAAATACTGGAATTCTTTGTTTAAATACTTTTTGATTGTAGTTTTGGAATATAAAAAACTATTAAGAAATTTAGAAATAGAACAAAAATGACAACTGTGTTACATACAATATAAGAAAAGTTTACATATTACAAAAAACCTATAAAATTGAATAAAATACATTTTACAGATTGAACTAAGTTCTGGAACATACCGGCAACAGGTTCCTTATTGGTTTCGTCAATTTCTCCGGCTTCTGTTTTTTCAGGTTTATCAGTCGGGGACGGCGTTCGGGATTTAGACTTCTCTGTGGCGCCACCATCAGGAGATTCATCTCGACTGTAAAGATCGATGTTTAAGAAAAAATTTTACATTTACATTACATTAGTATGGGCTGGTCCACGGTAGCTACCGGGACTAGGAATTTAGGCCATAAAAGGCCCATTACTCCAGCACCCCAAGCTATAATGGATCTGGGATATAGCGGTCAAGTCGGCCCGTGCCCTGAAGGAAGCTGACTAAATGCTCGATCGGGATGGATGCGAGATAACCAGACTCCAAAATTTCTCCATCTGTATTTTACCTTGCCCCAGAGCTGTCTTTGTCTGTTCTCTCCTGTCCACCTTGTGTAGGTGAGGGATCTCGCGATTTTTCCTCCTGGTGAAATAAGTTGAGCATTTATTGACCACCTAATCATTAACCATAAAATGTGTAGGGACAAAATAAATACTTGTCACTTAACCCTTTAACTGCCGCTGTCGACTCAAGTCAAGTCGACAGCGCCGAAAATTGCATAAGTGGAAAAGTATACGGCCGATTTTGATCAGTGAGATGGCGCTGGAGAGCTGAATAATTTCTGCGTTTACCAATATAAGATGATATATAGGTTTGCATTTGAAATTTTTAAGTTATTTCAAGTTTTATAAAACACGTATAAATATATGAGTGGTTTTG
>CH003372.1:183053-201354 GCA_000149265.1 Ciona savignyi
GTTTTGGATCACGCGATGTCTGGTCCAGATGGCGCTAGTAACAGCGCAAAGTTTGTCGATATTCTCGGACTACGGACTCTTTTCCCGATTTTTATGAAACCGCCGAAAAAGAACAAAAAAATCGGAAGTTCAAGAAAAGATCATGAGGAGCATTCTGTCTCCATCATCTCATCGATGCTACAGAACCTTTCTGGCTCACAGCGCCAACGACTTGTCGCAAAATTCACCGAAAACGACTTCGCAAAAGTCGATCGTTTAATGGAACTTCATTTCAAGTATTACGATCGCGTCCAGCGAGTCGACAACCGTTTGGAAGCGGAGAGAACTCGACTGATCGCAGAAGGTGAGGATGAAGAAGATATTGAAGATGATTTTTATTTACGAAGATTAGACGCTGGGTTATTCACCCTCCAACAGACAGATTACATCCTCGTTGATATCTGCGCTTCTGGGTCTCCAAGTATCAAACAACGAGTTCTACAGATTTTAAACTTGCGAAGTGGCTCCGTGAAAAGTATAAGGACAATAATAAGAGAGTTTGTGGGGAATTTAGGCGATGGGGATAATGTGT
Source organism: Ciona savignyi (assembly GCA_000149265.1). Taxonomy (NCBI): domain Eukaryota; kingdom Metazoa; phylum Chordata; class Ascidiacea; order Phlebobranchia; family Cionidae; genus Ciona; species Ciona savignyi. Next base: position 183,625 of record CH003372.1, read on the forward strand.
CAGGGGTGGATAGACAGAGAATATTGGGTCTTGCTGATAAGTTCTGAATTGTTGATGATGCTTTTGTTATTTATCGGCAAAAGGGCAAAAAATGGCTCTTTGTGAGTTTATCTGTTGCATAGGACCCCTGGACTCTATTTCATGTGATTTATCCTTCTTTTTTAGTAGCTAATAATGATGTATGTAACACAGTGCTAAACAAATATTTTCAATGATAATTAAAAACTTACTGTCAAATGTGGACAGTTTCAAAGAACATAATTAAAAATATTTTTTTTTGGAATTAATTTTATTTATCGCTGAACTTCTATGCCTCTATATTACCCAACAACAACTATATCTTGTTTATCCACATTCGATCAATGTGAACATTGTAGTAAAAGTGTCGTAATTTTACTCTTCGCATTTTTTTGTTTCATAGCATTTAGAACATTCGAAAAATGTTAGTCACAGGACATTTACTCTGTTTAGTATCCAACCAAATATCATATTTTAAAATTCGAACATTGCCTTTCAAGTCTGGGCTTAATTAATCGGTGCCAGGAATGCATATTTGCAATGCAATCTATGCTCACCTCGTTGTAATGGAATTATATACTGGATATGAATACAGTGTAGCTATAACAACATGCTTATTTTACTGAATAAGGCACGTTTAAACGGTCCATGATTATTATTGTTGTCAAACTTAAGTTTTAAAATTCTCAGATATTCATAACTGCGTATGAATGCTATGTAGCTGTACCAACATGCAAAATTTACTTAATAAAGCCTGTTTAAATAGACCATGAAGACATGTTTTTTGGTCCATGATTATTATTGTTGTCAAACTTAACATTTGAACTTTTCAGATATTCATAACTGCGCTTTGCAGAAGGTAGAAAATGATCGTTCCTTCTGATAATGGAATTCTCTCTTCCGCGTTGTCCAAACCGACGTTATCTGAAAAATGCCGCGAACTTACAAAGCTAATCGACGAAAATAATCCAAAAACTTTGCATTACGTCTTTCCTAACCTTATTCACACCGTTTTCGGGGTTATGGGTCCTGGTTGGGGAATTCCCAACATTAACCCACGTCAGCACGCGCTGGAGTATAATATCCTTCGTGGTTTTTTCGGCGTCAAAGGACCAATGTTGAGACTGGTACACAAGTTACAAGGTGAAAGTATGCTATTCCGCTACGACTTTCCATGCAGCATTTTACCCCCTGGGTTGGCATGTATAGGGCCAGTGGAGTCAAACGGACTTCCTTATCTCGGCCGGAACAATTTCTTCCCCACTTTTATCAGCACAACACTTGCACTGAAAGGCCAGAGCTGCGTTAGAGTTTCCGCGTTCGAGTTTTACGTCTTTCACTTTGCAAATGCGATTATAAACTTTCCCCCCCTGCCACAAACACAAAAGTCTCATATTTTGACCGGATCCCACCCCCAAACGCAGTCAGCTTCTGACGACAATCTGTACTGTGCACTAGTGGAAGATTACTTGGGGTATTTCCTCCCCATAGACGGGTCATACCCCCCAACCATGACACGCAGCAGTTGTGAACGTACAAACCCCAGCAAGATCAGTCCCATGGATACCGCACATCAGTTCAATGATAAGAAAATCACCAGCCAAGCAAAAAGATACCCTCGGAATTACACAAAACGAGATTTGGAGATCGGAAACTCTAGTCCGAGTTTTCGTCGAATTTTGGCTGAGCGAGACTGCACAGAAAAGCAACAGTTCAACAGCTTCTAAGTTTCCAACAGAAGATGTAGCGTTCGCCGTTCGGAGATTAATAAAACACATGCACCATTTTCGGAACGCTCACAGTCCATCACTAAGTTATTCCCACATCAATGACTCAGTAATGGAGCAATTCAAACAGAACATCACCTGCAACTGTCTTCAACCACGACTTTTCGAGTTTCTCGTCCATTGCTTTGATACTTGGCCTCTTAACAGTTCTTTTCGGATAATTTTAGAGACGTGGTTGAGCTACATTCAGCCTTGGAGATACGGCGACCCTTCAAGCACTGGCATCTCTGAAATGAAGCTGAGTTCGGACCGGCAAATTGCAAATATGTGGTATCCGTTTATCGCTAATAATCTGCCATTTTACACCAAGCTGTTTAAAGCTTCATTGACTCGATATCTACGCATGGATTTGAGTAAACAGGCAAACTCTTTACTGCTTTACAGGGTTGCAAAGATATTCTCCCAACCAAATCTCATGGCTATGATAGAAGAAGCAGAAGAGGCACAGTATGGACCCATTCCTGGCCACCTATCCCCCACCCACGGTAGCTACTTGGGTGGAGGGAAGTTTCAGGATAATTCACCGGGCACATTGTGCATTATGGCATCTCCAGAGTTGCGTGAAATTGTGTCCCAACTTCTCACTGTCTGTCAGCAGGCCTTGGGTACTGTAAGAAAGGTTCTGGTAAAGAACAGGCCCGATTTTTCGACTAAAATTCTACGATTTTTGGGTTTCGGAGATTTGAGTAACATCGGACCTTCCAATATCAACGAAACAAGTTTAAAGAAATCAACACAACAATTGGAAGATTCTGTACGAATGTTGGCTGAATTGTTCGAGCTTCCAAGCCCTGAAAGCGACGAAAGTATCCGGTCGCTCAACCACAGTAGCACGGAGAGCCCGTTGGGCCCGGATGCGCCGGAATGCACATTTGGGGACGACGGTGACGTTCAATTGTCTCCTCTTGGGCGCCATGAGATGATAAACAACATTAAAAAGTTGCCAGTGACGATTAACTGTGACCCAGAACTGCAGCCAATTCAAAGTTATGAATCCGCTGTCTTAGTTAGGTTTTTACACCAAGTTTCTCTCTCAATTAACCAACAGTACGGACCTAAATTCACCAAATACTGTCAACTACCCGGTATTTCTGGGAAATTCGCGAAATTTATTTTTAATGTTCGAAAAACTCCCCACACAAGCAACCAAACTCCGAAAATAAGTTTGCGTTTTGCCGCACATTATCGGACAATATTTTATACCACGTTGTTTTTTCTATTGTGTTACCTGTCGGGACAGGGAATTTTTACTTCTGTGTTTATGTTTTTAGTTCTTTCGCTAGTATATTGTGTACTAAAGAGTATAACATACGAAGTAAGGGAAAAACACCGGAAATAAGATGCTAAAACACCTTAAATTACCTAAAAAGTTCAAGTTTATAAAGTGTGGGTATAAACTTCAAATCGTATAATGTGTAGAAATGTGTACTAGTTGAAGCTTAAAAGAAACTTTGTAGTTTTACCAGGAGTAAAAAGTGCACATTTTTGGATAAGTTGCCGGTATTGTGTTTTTAAGTCAAAATTATAGTTAAGTTGTGTTAAGCAAAATTTAAGTTTATATAGGGGTTGTAATAGTGAAGAAGTCAATTGTATGGCCATTAATAGTTGTGAAAAATAAAGAATGGAAATTTATTCAATCATACATGGTTATCGCTGTCAAAGACACTTAGAGGGGTGTTAAAATGTTTGCGCAATGCTATGTAAATTAAAATTCTTAACAACATTAAGTGACTACTGAGTAAACACTTAATTTTATTGTAAAAATCAAAAATTTTACCGATATGAGTGATTTACCATGATGGTGCACTTTTCACCCTTGGAAAAACACAAGTTTTTACTTATAGCCGCAGTTTCATTACTTATTGAATTTAATTAAAGATAATAAAATATGCTCTATATAAATATGTCAACTTGCATTTTTTCTTTTAAGGTTTTTAACTTACAAAGTAACTATCATATTGTAGGTTATGATAGCAATCGTATTATTTCTATATTGTAGTTCTGCATGTTTTCAGCCATATATTAGTTGTGAATTTGAAATATAAATATAAAGAGTTTTCACTGAAAAGATGAAGACATCAAATAGACTCCTTAATGCATTTAAACCCAAGGTAAAGTTGATTAGAATGTATCTAATACTATTGAAGTGTGTTAAATTAGCAGGCTTCCACATAACTTATTGTCAGATTACCTTACGCCCATCGTCAGGTTACCGGAGCTATTACACTGTGTTGTGTATAATGCAGACGTGTTCCTTATATTTAGTAGAACCCCGAATTCTATCAAACAACTGAAGTTATGTCGTATCCTTTAAGTACTTACACAGCAATAGAATATTAAAGTTTAAACCACGTGAACAGGAAATTCACACGTAACTTTAGTTGGAAACCACTGATTTTTTTTCTTATTTTTAAGTTTAATTTAAGTATCCACCTAGCATTAAGTAAACCAGTTCGATAAATAAACTAAAAAGTCATATCTAACTTACAACACAGTGATAACCCCAGTAAAATGATAGTTAGCACATAGTAGCCTTAACGATAACTTCTTTCACCAGGTAAAAGTGAAGTATGATCCCCGCCAAGCGATACCCCCCATGCCCACAGCCAACGAGCTGCTTAAAATGTACAACCTTCGCGCTAGGAAACAACTTTCACAGAATTTCCTACTTGACCCAATGATTACAGGTAGATGATTAGTGGTAGAATTAGGGGTTGAGCGATTAGTGGCAGATTTAAAGTATGGTGTTTTTTTTCGACTGGTTGGTCTTGTGGTTTAGTGCGACGCCTTGGAATGTTTCAATTATACAACACACTGCAATAGCTCCGGTAACCCGACGATGGGCGCGCGGTGATCTGACGATTCCCCGAGTGTTAACCCCCTTGGTTATCCCATTCACAGGGATAAACATAAATATTCTATCCTATATGCTTGAATCCGATATAAACAAACTTATTCTATATGGAACATGAATATCCTATCCTAATCTAATGTCCACTGATTGATTATATAGCAACAGGTTGACATTCAATTTAAAACTTGTTTTGCAATCGGAGATCGCTTTGTTGCTTGTGGTGGAAAGGACTTATCGGGACACCACGTGTGCGAGGTTGGTCCGGGCCCTGGATCAATCACTCGAGCGATATTGAACAGAAACCCCGAGAAACTGACAGTTGTCGAGAAAGACCACAGATTTTTACCCATGTTGAAGGTAAGATGGTGATTTAATTATCTTACTTTGAAACTTTAAGCCAGTGTTGGGAGTTAAGACGAGGTAACCCGATGGTGGGCGCGAGGTGATCTGTCGATTCCTTGTGTGTTAACCCCCTTGGTTTTCTCATTTACGGGGATAAACATAAATATCCTATCCTATACTAAAAAATGATTATTAGGAAAAACATCCATAAAATGAAAATGCCATTGGGCAGAGAATAGTTTGATAAAACTCGCAAATTTAAGAAAAAAATATATTTATTTGTTATATTTCCTTGGAAACAGACTGTTTTTTTAAATTTTTAAATGTCTTTTATTTTAACCATTTATCCGCAGTATTTAGCCGATGTATCCGACGACAGATTACGAATCGTACACGGGGATATATTGCAATATGATTTGTCTGATTCATTCCCACAAGAGTTATCTAAAGAATGGACTGATGGTGAGTTGAAAAATGTTCATTAAATGGGATAGGAAGTGATTAAAGTGCTTGGAAAATGACAGTAGCACCATAGTAGTAATATGTGGACAGTTATGCAAACAGTCTTATAAATTGTGTGTTCACAAAAAAAGTTTATAAAATAATTAAAAATGCACGTGTAAGAAAGAGTTTTGTGTTAAAATACAAGAGCATTAATGTAAATAAAACAATAAAAGCATTTCTTAGGCGATTTTATTTTAATATTACAATTTTTCCTGTTGCTGCTCTCAATGGTTGCATAACGGGTATAGTTTATTTTTTATGAAGTCAGTCAACGACCCATATAAACACAATTACAATGACATACTATATGCATGACTTAAATCTCGTTACCATGCCACTTTTTCAGTACAGTATAGTGTAGCCATTTTACAAACCCTACTTAACCTGCCACTTTTAATGCTATAGCACTTTAACAGTACAGTATAGTGTAGCAATTTTACAAGCTCTTACTATGCCATTTTTGTTAGTACTCTATAAACATACAAAAATAACTTAACACCAATCATGCTACTATACCACTTTTACATTAAAGTATAATGTAGCTATTTTACTCGCTACTAAATCACCTTATTACTATACCTCCTTACTACTTATACACTTTTACAGTATAGTATAATATAGGCATTTTACCTTGTGGTTAATATTTGTTACCCTACTGCATGTGCACATATCAAAACACTTTTTTTAAGATTCTCCGCCTTTTTGCGTGTTTGGAAATCTGCCGTTTAACGTATCTCTTCCACTGATATTCAAATGGTTGGACCAGATATCACGGAAAGACGGAATGTTTAAGAGAGGAAGGATTCCTCTTGTACTAACCTTCCAACGGGAAGTGGTTGAAGTAAGATAATATTCAATTATTTGTTGTAATTTTGGTGTTATAGAATAGAAGTTCATTCATTCATTAGTTTGGGCGGGTCCACGGTAGCTCTGGGACCAGGAATTTAAAAAAGGCCCATTACTCCAGCGCACGAGCTATCATGGATCCGGGATATAGCGGTCAAGTCGGCCCGTGTCATAAAGAAAACTGACTAAATGCTTGACCGGGAATTAAATTTGGTTTTATCGGATATTTATGTTTAACTTTATCAAAGGGTCAATTGTCACCCGCCGTTGGGTTACTTGAACTATTACAATGTGTTTTGTACAAGTGGAATTTTTTTGATGGTAGTTTTGGGTTACTTGAACTATTACAATGTGTTTTGTACAAGTGGAATTTTTTTGATGGTAGTTTTGGGTTACTTGAACTATTACAATGTGTTTTGTACAAGTGGAATTTTTTTGATGGTAGTTTTGGGTTACTTGAACTATTACAATGTGTTTTGTACAAGTGGAATTTTTTTGATGGTAGTTTTCCCTCCTTACAGTGAGCAAGATATTCATGTATATCTCAGTGAATGGGAAAACCAAGGAGGTTTTGTTAGAGGAGTTATTGCAGTATGTAATATATGATGCATACTTTCCTTCAATTAAGTAGAGCCCATTAATCCGCGGGGTCCAGGAAATGTCCGTGAAGTGCTTTGCCTAAGGACACACCCGACCAGCTAGCGAACAGTTCAGAACCTGCAACGTTTCGGTTGAAAGGTGGCACACTAAACCAACAGACTAAGCGGTCAGAATTACAACACATCAGCAAATAGACATAAAACTGACAAGGTCAATAAGCCTAATATTAACCAAGGCATTCAGCAGAATTCGGAAATTGTTAAAATCGATATTAACAAAAAAAATTAAAATAATTCTGGAAATTGTTTTTGTAATATTACGTCATAAACTAGTTTATCCGCGAACTATGGTTTATCGTAAAATTAATAAAATGGAATTTGTAATGATGGTTCACCAATTCTTTCACTCCCCCAGAGATTTGTTGCCCCGCCAGGTGACGCCCAGCGTTGCCGATTGTCCGTTTCCGCGCAGAACTTCTGTGATATTGATTATAAGTTCATCATATCAGGTGGATCATTTGTACCACCACCCAAGGTATGTACGTCATGTATGTATTGGTGTTAATATTCATGTTTATCCCTGTGAAAAACTAAGGGGGTCACACAGGCAATCGTAAGATCACTTCGCACCTACCATTGGGTTAATGGAGCTATTGCAGTTTGTTGTATTTTACACATGTGTTTTTGTGTGTGTGGGTTGGATATTCATGTTTATCCCCGCGAATGTGAAAACCAATGTGGTTAACGCACAAGCAATCGTTAGAATACCTCGCGCCCACCGTCGGGTTACCAGAGCTATTACAGTGTGTTGTATATAATCCTAAGGTATGTATGTCGTGTGTGTATTGGTGTTGATATTGAAGTTGTAAATGGACTCCGCAAGGGATGTTATTAGTTGTGGACCTATTTACAGTTCGAAAGGATAGGATAACACACAGGCAATCGTCAAATCACCTCACGTACCGTCGGGTTACCGGAGCTATTGCAGTGAATTGTGTATGATTAAAACATTTCTTCAGTTTAATAAAACCCATCATTCTACTGACTTCAGGCGAAGTGCCTTGTTAAAAGGTACAACTGTGTGTGGCCAGTTCGACACATATATGTGCTTGTATACATGACCGTTATATTTTATTCAAGCATGCAAAGTAATAGTGTTTAAATATGTTGAAAGATCTTATTTATTTAATTCCCCAAGGTCGAAGTAGGAGTTGTTAAGATTGTCCCGCGGACAAGTTTTGAGATTGAACTCCCATTTAAAACAATCGACTATGTCGTGAAGCATACCATGCATATAAGGAGGAAGTATTGCAAACATAGTGTGAAGTAAGTTGCTTCAAATCTTGCTCTGAAATGTGAAAATGAAATATTTGTACTTTGCGTTACCAATGTGCTCTTTGTAACACACTAGCTAAAAGGTTGTGGGATTGAAAACCACAACTAGCGGGTCCCTTTATTTTGTACAGGTCCGCTAGATTCAGTGCCCGGCCCTAAACACTAATTTAAATTATGTTCTAAACACTAATCTCAACCCCAGAACTAACCCTAACTCCGACCCCATGTTTAAAACTAACTCAAGCGGACCTAGCGGACCTGTACAAAATAGAGGGACCTCCATTAGCTAGTCGGTTGTGTCCCTGGGCTATGCATTTAACGGACATTGCCTGAACCCAGCGGTTTAATGAGTTCTTCTAAATTGAAGGAACGTGCCTATCATATACAACACACTGCAATAGCTCCTGGTAACCCGACGGTGGGCGCGAGGTGATCTGACGATCGCCCGTGTAATAATATCCCCGCTTACGTTTCCTATTCACAGGGAATAAACATGAATATATAAAGTAATTTTAAGTATTATGTTCATAGAATCAAAAAACTCTAAACAACCTTTTTAAACAATTGTTTTGTGCATAATAGGACGATGTTTCCGCCGAAAAGAACCGATTTAGTTTCCGAAATTTTCCGAAAATCCGGCGTCCACCCAAAACTGCGTTCTTTTGAACTTGAAAGCTCACATTTCCGCGACTTGTGTTACGCGTACGACGAAATCGCGAACCGAATTCCGCAACTTCGAAAAGTTGACACCTATGACGACAGACAATGGTTCAAGAAGTATTTCGACGAAGACGGAAACCCGAAAACTGATGAGCCGTTGGACACGGATGAGAAATCCGACGATTGGTTGTTTCGAACTGAAATACCGACTTTTGACGGGATTTTTGAATCAAATGTTGTTAAATAAAAAAACGAATTGTGCAAAATCGTTGGTTTCTTTGCGCCTTTAAAATAAAAAGATAGAAGAACACGCGTTTAAAATATAGCAAAACTATGCAAGGAAAAATAAAAAAAACGAATGGCGGTATAACATATAGTGGAAAATTAAATTTTAATAATATAAGAACACGGCATTAAAAGTTTTTTGTTATTGTGAATTCATTTATTAAATACACAAAATAATGCCACTGCTTCCAGGCCTAGTTTGGTGGAAATATTAGTTATTTGCTTATATTACCCGGTAATATATAGTGTGATGTTAAAATAATGATGTTTAGAAACCAGTGCCTGTTTGTACTTAGTTGTGTCCTTGGGACAAGGAGCAATTAGCCGACATTGTTCGTACACAGTGGATTTATGTTTATCCCCATTAGTGGGAAAACCAAGGGGGTTAACCACGGGCAATCGTCAGATCACCTCGCGCCCACCGCCGGGTTACCGAAGCTATTGCAGTGTGTTGAGTATGATTCATACGTTCCTTTAATTTAGTAGAACCCATTAATCCGCTGGTTTCATAAAATAGTCGTAAAGTACCTTGCCCAAGTACACAACGGACAAACTAGCGACCGGTTTCAAACCTTCGATTGAAAGGCGTCGCACTTAATCACCAGATTAACCGTTCGGACAAACCAGAAGGATTGATGGGTTGTAGGCTACTAGTTTGGTTTATTCATTTTTGCCCTAGTTTTTAAAAATAGCAGACGAATATAATCACGACACTGGAACAGGAAAATACGGCAAAACGAACAGTCGTTAAATCACGCCATTAAAGAAAAAAAGAATATAATTTAATAAATGATATAAATAAACTAAACTTCGTCTACTAAAACACACTATGATAGCTTTGCTAACCACACGGTGGGTAATATGACAATTACTCAATTGATAAAACTCCATTATACATAGTCAATCAGACAATTTCTCGTATACAGGATGAAAAATCCATGCGAGTAAGAATTCACTTTTCCACATAAAAAAACTAATTAACGTTTACCGCGACCGTTTCATTTCAACTGGCGTATGCGGGAATAAAAACAAATCCTAATCATTGCGACCCTTTTTTATACACGGTGCGTAATATTCGTTTTATAACACGTTTTTTTTATTTTTTAAAAGATTTACTCACGTGAGCTTCCACACGCAAGCGAATTCTTATTCGCCATAAATTTGATGGATATTTGGCCCTGCGTATTATAGCTCACTTTATTCCCACCATCGGTTAAATGTAAATTTAACTCATTCACGATCATCCGCTATTAACAAAAATGGTATTTCGGATAACATCTACAGAAATTAAACCGAACAGACGAGCTTACTGTATTGCACTAAACAACAAAAGCTTCAGAAATTAGAACATAACGACATAAAATGCTGGAAACACTCACACAGAAAAATTAAAACTTTGATTACAATTAATAAGCTAAATAATAAAACGACATTAAAATTAAAGCAAAAATAAAATAATACAGTTCATGCCAACATTTTCTGGCAATTCTATTTATAAAGCAAACTGCAGTTTTCAAATATTTACAACAATTTAAGCAAATTTTATGGCTTTTTGGATGAATTATTACCAATTCCATGCATAAGAGTAACAGTGGTTAAAATAGTAAGAAAAAGTTACTTTATCAATTTAATGTGATCACTGCAAATTTTAATGCTTGATATTAGGTAAATCAGGTAAAAAATAAGTTACAAGATCGAAATTAAATGTTTTTTCAGATTTCTTATGTTTTTTCTTTGCTTTAAAATAGTAAGAAATTAATGTGATCAATGCAAATTTTAATATTTAAAGTAGAATCAGGTAAAAAAAACAAGTTCGAAATTGGCTAAAATTTTTCATTCTGATTTCTTATTTTTTTCCTTTGCTTCTCTGCTCAAGTAATTCTGCATCCAATGGCCAACTTTGATGTATAGAAATCGTGGTGTGCATAGCATTATGTAGTACTGGGGAATAATAACTTGTTAAACAAAGTGTTGAAACTGGTCGCTAGATAGTCGGTTGTGTCCTTGGGCAAGGCACTTTACGGACATTGCCTGAACCCAGCGGATTATTGGGTTCTATCAAATTAAAGGAACATGTCTATCATATGCAACACACTGCAATAGCTCCGGTAACCCGACAATGGGCGCAAGGTAATCTGACGATTGCCTGTGTGTTAAGCCCCTTGGTTTTCCCATTCACAGGGATAAACATGAATATTCTATCCTTTTCTACTAAACCCTTGTGGTTAAAACAATAATATTTCTAATTCTTTGCACTTTGGCTAGATGGTATAGAATACGTTCATAAGCAAAATGGTCATGAGATCACAACCATACATTTGCTTACTGCTTGACATTTACATTTAACCTAGTCGTTTAATGGGAAACATGGACATCAATGTTCGAATAACACAATTATAATATACAAAGGATCACAGATACACCAAACTGACACCATGTTGGCCACTATCCAGCATTTGCTGTAATCAGATGGATAAATTTTGGAGTTTTTAAGTCTGATGATCTCACATATATCCCGGTCAAGCCTTTAGTCAGTTTCCTTCAGGACACTGGTCGACTTGACCGCTATATCTCGGTTCCATGATAGCTTAGGGCGCTGGAGTAATGGACCTTTTATGGCCTACATTCCTGGCCCCGGGGCTACCATGGACCCTCCCATACCAATGAATGAATACACCAAGATGTTATCTTACATACCTGTAGTGCATGTGGAAAGTAACCAGTGTTACTTCGAAACGAACCGAAAGTCCGAATCGCGTATTTCACATAAAAATCAGGGGTTGGAGTAAAGAACCGGCTGCTGTTCAATGTCGTTGAATAATCGGTCATTCGTGTAGAGATGTACATGGGGGTGAGGGACTGAACGTGAATGTTGCTAGAAGCTACTTCGTAATGCAGGGATTGGGAGAAATGATCCACGAATGCCTGGGTAACAAGGTTTGGATAAATGAGTGAGTGACAATACTGAAAAATCTTAGTGTTAAAACTAAAGCTTGCTTGACTTAATAGCTTGGATAAATTGACAATAGCCAGATCACCTCACCCACCGTCGGGTTACCATAGCTATTGTAGTTGTTTTTTTCTGGTAAAACCCATCATTGCACTAGGTTCATGTAATTTTGTTAAGTGCCTTGCCCAAGGACACAACAGACAAGCTAGCGACCAGTTTCGAACCTGCAACCCTTTGGCTAAAATGCAATGAACTAACCACCAAGCCATTGACAAGTGACATTGACAATACTAATTTTTTTTTAGCTAACTGAAGCTTGCTTTTGACTAAATAGCTTGTATGTGTTTGTTTAAGAAGCTTGTATGTGTGTTTAGTTTTAATTGATGAAAACACACAACAGGACCTTCTTTAAAACTTAGGAAAAAAGAAAAAAGCAGAAAAAAGAGGGTCCAATAAATTATTTACATTCATAGGGATAAAATAGGAAATAGTCTTAATCGTAGACTAAAAAAAATACATTTTCAAAAACCGATTCGATCAAAATATTCATGTTTTATTGGTAGACATGGTCTACGAAGGCCAGGGTTGTAATGTTTGGATGAATGAGTGTCTTGCCTATGACACAAACTACTAGGTAGCAACCAGTTTCGAATCTGCAACCCCTCAACTTAAAGGCGATACACCAATTATAAATCAGTTCGGTCAAAAATAAAAGCTTAAGAGGGTTTGCATTACAGGGATTGGGAAAAATGGTCAATGAATGCCTGGGTAACAAGGTTTGGATAAATGAGTGACATTGACAATGCTGAAAAACCTTAGCTAACTGAAACTTGCTTTTGACTAAATAGCTTGAATGTGTTTGTTTAGTTTAGTTTTCATGATGAAAACACACAACAGGACCTTCTTTAAAATTAGGAAAAATGAAAAAGTAGACAAAACAATAGTTGTTATAATTAATTAATTATAAAAAATCAAGCGATCTTATGTTTATCCCCGTGAATGGGGAAACCAAGGAGGTCAACATTGACAATCGTCAGATTACCTTGCGACCACCGTCGGGTTACCGAAGCTATTGCAGTGGTTGTGACATTACTTAATAAAACCCATCATTCCACTGGGTTTATATAATTTTGTTAAGTGTCTTGTCCGAGGACACCACTGACAAGCTAGCGACAAGTTTCGAATCTACAACCCTTCGATTGAAATGCAATAACCTAACCACCAAGCTACTGGGTGAGACAAAAAAAAATAAAGTTCAGAGACAACCTAAAACCTAAAGAGTAATAATTTAATAAAAACATTAAACAAAATTCTGTGTGTTTTATGACATTACCAAATTTAACTTTCTTTTTTGTGGTGGTTATTGTGACTTTTGGAGTTTTGCAAGATATTATATTACAAAAAGTGTTCTTAAGCTAAAGATGAGTTAAAAACAGTTTGATTCAAAGCCATGAAAACAAAAGAAATGTCTTAGTTAAAAAATGGAGTGAAATCATGGGTTAGATTATCGGCAGTCTGCGGGCAGCCCAAAGGTGATAGGATCAAAACCATCCACTGGTTATATGGTTGTAGAGGACATTGTATGAACCAAGTGAAATAATGGGTTTTACCTAGATTGAAGGAACAATCATAAACAACACACTGTAATAGCTGTGGTAACTTGACGGTGGGTGCGAGGTAATCTGACGATCACTTAGGTTTTGGCATTAACGAGGATAAACATGAATATCCTCTCCCAACATACCTTGGTTGAAGAATACAGGGAGATCATAGGCATCGGCAACCAGCCCGCTCCTGAAGACATATTTACGATGAGTCCGCGTTTTCTTTGCTCCATCCCGGGTAAAACTGCTGACGTCATCGCGACAACTGCGTTCATGTTCACTTGAACCATCGAATGTAAGCGTGAAGTTTCAACCTGTTTTCATTGTCAGTTCAAATCTCTTTAAGTAATTTTAAGTCAAATTATAAACGGGGTGGAATTTGGGTGATTAATCTAAATTTGTGTTCCCATTAAGATTGCCAGGGGTCCAAATTTGAATGTAAAGGTGCTGTTTGTACTTTACTATTATGTCATTATTTGGATGGTTTCGATACACCCTGCACTCTGTAGTAACCAAATTGCCTCAGATTTTGTTTAACTCATTAATCGATATCCTGACTAGCTGCGACTGGTTTCGATTCTACAAATATTTCGTGCCTATTTTAATCCACTGGGTTAAAACTAACATTTAGTAATTGCATTGGCCCAAGAACAAAACTACAAAAAGTGGTCAAGGTAAATATCGAACCCTACACCTTTTAGATTATAACCTCCAGTCTTATCCGCTAGACCAGGGGCCAGGTACCTTTATGCACTTAAAAAGACAATTTAACCAATATTTTCACAAGGAAAAAAAGGAATACAACACTGAATTAGATAAAATATGCGAGTGTTCTTCTGTTTGTTTCATTGACGTATGGATGGGTATTAAACTTAGCGCTTGCTATAAAATAAATAAGAGCCATATCAAAAGGAATAAAAGACCAGCAGGTTGCCTAATCCTGGGCCAGACCATACAAACACATTCCCACCTCTGATAACTTCATGGGACAATCGTAATGAACACCAGCATTATTGATTAGAATTCCGATATCAAGTCTACTTATTTGGCTTTTGATTTCTTCTGTTATCTCTGGGGTTAAGAAAGCCAAATCTTGGACAATTATCAGAGTTTTGACTCCGTATGCATTTTCTATAAACCTGAAAATATGAATTTTATTTTGTTTTGACTATGATTTATATATTGATTTTTAAGGTTGAAGAATTGATTTTTATGTAGATTATGTTATAAATTGGACTTTTATGATGATTTTATGTAGAACCTAAAATAACTTTTCCATGTTAAAAACACTCCATTTAAAAAACATTTTTATAATTTTAATTTTTGGCGTCTTTTCCCATCACTGCATACAGTATAGACTTCACAACAGATTAATCTTTAAAGGAGTGTTTTCGAATATATTACCATAGATTTCAATGACTTATCCTAAATAGGAGGCTTCCTTACCTGGCTTCTTCTTCAAGAGATTCTTTATTTCTTGACACCAATATAATGTTTAGTCCACGTTCAGCTAATTTATGCATAAACGCTTTGCCAATTCCATTTGTGCATCCTAAAGAAAAAACGGGATAATAAATTACATGAATTTTAATATGTAATTAACATACACACACACGTGTATCTATATATATATATATATTAACATATTGAATATGATATTCCATCTAAACGGTACTTTAATTTAAAAATTTAAGTATACTGATGCATTTAATATACATATCAAAATACAGATAAAATAGATTAATCCACTTATTTTTACCTTTGTAAAGTAGAATAACTCATGAAATTTTATTTAGTTTAGTTTTTGTTTTCACGGTAAAAAAACGAAACAGCTCATTCTATAAAACAATGAAAACAAGGAAAACGGGACCACAGTCATGTTATATTTCTGCGTCATAGCCAGTATGGAAATATTGTGTTGCAACAAGAAAAGATTAATCGACACCAAGAAAGAGGGAAGGAAGGAAACTGCACGCTACAACTATATGTAACCCAATAAGGAAGCTAATAACCCTAATTTTAACCGCATAATAACAAAACACTAACACGTTAATCTAATTTTAGTTTCCCTCTTTTGTTTCTTTTGTTTTGCCCCATCAATTAATAAATCTATCTTTATTTTAAGTTTATTTATTATTTAAAAAAAAATTAATATGACAAACATATGTCAATTAATCCAACATACCGGTACTTATTTGTGAAAGGCACAAAAAAAATAAAAAATAACACAAAAAATAAATTAAACTGAAGTTTACCTAGGAATATACTGAAACAAAAAGGGTTATTTTGTCCAACCTATTAGTTTGGTGGTTCAGTACGTCGCGCTTGAGCCAAAGGGTTGCAGGTTCGAAACTGGTCACTATTTAGTCGGTTGTGTCCTTGGTCAAGATACTTAATGGACATTGCCTGAACCCAGCGAATTAATGAATTCGACTAAATTGAAGGAACGTGTGAATTATACACAACACACTGAAATAGCTACGGTAACACGACGGTGGGCGCGAGATGATCTGACGATTGCCCGTATGTTAACCCCATTTGTTTTCCCATTCACAGGGATAAACATGAATATCCTATAGCTAAAAATTAAAACACAAAAGAGTGAAAAAACACTGTTAATTTGTAGATTACCTGTAATAACTGCCCATCTTCCGTACTCTTTTACAAAATTTCGTTTTATGCAAAGTTTTCGTGCGCAGCTAAGAAACCAGTAACCAAACTTGACCGAATGCTTTATTGTATACCAAGCTCCAATAATTGATAAAACGTTTATAGCTAAAGCGTTATAACTCTGCATTTCTTCCAAAATTTGGTTCAGAAACAACTTGAAAGAGTCCACGCTTGCCATTGCAAAACTTTTATTTACTTTGTGGCCACTGTTCCAATATGACTAAACTTCTTTGGTAAGCTGTTAAGCTTAAATCAGAATCATTTATCTTCAAAAATATGTGAAAACAACAATACATTAGAATTAAAACACACTAATTTCCGTTTATATAAATAATTACACCCCCTAATACATAATCTATTAACCCACTAAGATCGTTCGTTCGCTAACATATTTTGGACAACACTAAAAGGAGAAAAAAAGGGGAAACTGCTTACTAAAACTATGGAAACCAATTCTACCCCTGCCTTAAAAACTAATCTTAAACCCAGAATTAACTGTAATTTTAACCAAAGCCTAACTATAGAGCCCTAATCTTTATTTTATCTTGCAGTTTCCTTAAATTCCCATTTTCCACCACTGATTTTCAAACGAGGAAACGTACTAAACCGAAATAAGATAAGGTCATTGCGACCCCTAAACTTTTGCCTTTTTCTAGTGTTCTCTCTTACTACCTTTTTCTCCTATTGTTTAACGTCATAAAATCGCGTATTGAGCGCAACACGCGTTTTTGTGTTTTTGTTTTGCTACTTTGTTTTTATAGGAAATTTCCTGTTTTCATTTTTATCACGATTTTTCGGGCAAATTTTTTTAGGCTAATTATTTCACGATTTTTTTAGGCTAATTCTTTAACGATTTTTCAGGCTAATTCTCTTTACGATTTTTTTAGGCTAATTCTTTCACGATTTTTCAGGCTAATTCTTTCATGATTTTTCAAGCTAATTTTTTCATAATATCGGTATACATACAAGTCAAATAGGGCAGAAGTGTACAATTTAGAGTTCCACTTAAATAAATTAGTTGATAATGATCATTTGTCTTTTGATCAATGAATGGAAAAGGAATCTTATTTATCCCCATGATTGGGAAAGCGAAGGGCAGTTAACACACAGACAATCATCGGATAACTTTGCACTTTGTGCCCACCGTTAAGTTAGTGTAGTTATTTCAGTGTGTTGTATATGATTGAGTGAGACCATTCTTTATTTTGGTGGAAGCCATAATGTGTAAGACAGATTAGTGGTTTAGTGCATCGCCTTTAAGCTGAAAGGTTGGAAT
>CH003372.1:207387-226617 GCA_000149265.1 Ciona savignyi
GGTAAAAAATAAGTGCCAACTAAATCAGTTTGTATGATGCTACTGTATTTTTTACAAAGGTGACATGCCGCTCTTGATTTCAACGCTTCTGTTTGTTGTATTGTGTATTTGATCGAATCTAATCTAAAGCATTTCTTAGTTTATTGCGTTGCCTCCGATGATTTATAATGATTACTCCCCTACACCCTTGACATTCCCCGCGCCAGCTAATTGTATATACCTCGTTTGCCTGTTTAAGGCAGTGCGTACTTGACAAAATTAGAATACAACACTGCGTGTGGATGTTTATTTTGCTTTCCATTTCTGTTTATTTATGCAATATTTGTCCGGCCGGTTAGTCTGGCGGTTAAGTGTTTCGCCTTTCAATCAAAAGGTTGCAGGTGCGAAACTGGTCGTCAGCTAGTCGGTTGTGTCCTTGGGCAAGGCACTTTACGGACATTGCCTGAACCCTGCGGATTAATGGGTTCTACCAACTTGAAGGAACGTGTTTATTATACACTACACACTGCAATAGCTTCGGAAACCCGACGGTGGGCATGAGGTGATCTGACGATTGCCTGTGTGTTAACCCCTTAGGTTTTCCATTCACAGGGATAAACATGAATATCCTATCCTATTTCTATGTGTTTTTTTAATATTGATGGTGACCACTCAAAAACATAGAAAACACATACTCACTTTATAGTTTGTTAAGTTATATGATTTATAATCTGTTGGGAAGAAACACCACGGAACATCATCGTTTGCGTCAATCTTAGGGTCATAACAGCATCCTCTGTTTTCACAGTGTTCTTGCACTGA
Organism: Ciona savignyi; assembly: GCA_000149265.1. Lineage (NCBI taxonomy): Eukaryota > Metazoa > Chordata > Ascidiacea > Phlebobranchia > Cionidae > Ciona > Ciona savignyi. Next base: position 208,189 of record CH003372.1, read on the forward strand.
TGGGACAGTTTCAGGGTAACAATCTATTCTGTAAAAGGAATCAAGTAATGTATGTTAAATAAAATACCACTGGATGAAGTGGTCAGTGGCTTTTCTTTTAATTTTAAAAAATGTTTATTTTACCTGTAGGATAGGATATTCATGTTTATCCCCGTGAATGGGAAAACCAAGGGGGTTAACACACGGGCAATCGTCAGATCACCTCGCACCCATGGTTGGGTTACCAAGGCTATTGCAGTGTGTTGTATATGATAGACACTTTAATTTTGTAGAACCCATTATCCGCTGGGTTCGGGCAATATCCATAACGTGCATTGCCCAAGGACACAACCCACCAGCTAGCAACCAGTTTCGCACCTGCAACCTTTCGATTGAAAGGCGCTTAACTTAACCACCAGTCTTTTTTATTCATTTTTGTTCTATTAATAAATTGCTGCAAATGAAACAAATAAAAAAAGATAACAGAAATACAGCAACAAACAGTTGTTAAAACACGTCATTAAAAATGATATTTTTCTTAGAACAGCTGTTCAGTTATGATTAAGTATAGGTGTTTTACAAAATGCATAAAAAATCTAGTTAATTCACCTGTTAACTTTGGAAATGCTGCATTCTTGTGCACTGCTGCTGAACCAAATTGTTTGAAGAATTAGTACAAAACTGAAAACGCGACAATGCCGCATTATTATAACCAACAGTAGCAAAACTCCAATAGGGTTATACTCTTGCCTAGAAATACAAAAACAGGACATTAAAATAAGGTAATAACACTAAAAATACCTGAATACGATAAAAATAATCTTGTAGCCATTGAAGTTGCGATATGTCCCACTTTATTCGTGTAAGTTACCTCCAAAGGAAGTGAAACCATCATATAAACAAACTCGACTGCGTGCAATGCTAGTCCTTTTATACGGTGAGTAAGGACCTCTATGAAGGTCGTTCAAGCGTGAATTCTCATTAGGTTTCTCCAAAACAATCTTACTTGCGTAGCGTGTGATGATGTAAGTCTAGTAAATTAAGTGTAAACTAAAACTGCTTAGACAATAAGAGCAGAAAATTGGGCGAGTCCTATATACATTTAAGTATAATTCTTTAATTTATAATTATATTCTTGCTTAGAACAATATTTATTTAATTTCATAAGGAGGCAACAAGACTTATTAACCCTTGGATTTTATCGGTGCCTGCTTGACTTTTAGGTAAAAAAGTGTTCTTTTAGAAATTAGTTACTGCCTTTCCTATGTGCATTTAAAGCTGCTAAAAAGTCCAACAATAAAATGAATTAAGGCGGTGCAATACTTAAAGGCGGATTTTAGTGTGTAATTCCCTGTGTGTAAGACCATTTAGCCCGTATGGAAAGTACGTCAATTTTCGACGAGATCTCGAGTGTGCACGCGCCAAATATTTAAGTGTGCAGTGTGCAAACGTCTAAGAGTGCACACTTCAAGTGTGCATACAATCTCATTTTCATTACTGTTTTACGAAAATCTTTAAAAAACATATCATTCTATCCTCAATTTTTCGTGTCCGTCAGCTAACGTATCTATCTACGTAACAAAAACGTTGGTGACAGTAAATTACCCGAGGTCCAGAGGTAGGTTTGTTGGAAATTATACGATGTTTATGTTTAAACATCGCTAGCTTGCGAGCGTGTGTGAAATTACTTAAGTGTGCAAAGACGCGGGGGTAAAAAAACTCGAGTGTGCAGCTGCCGTACTTTCCATACTGGCCATTTAGTCATACAATTTTAAGCTTTAGCAAATCTGTTCCTCTAAATGAACAGTGTGGGCAGAGTAGGCAGTGTGCCAGAATTAGGGTAAGGGTTTTAAGTGTGTCCACACTGCATACACCCTGCCCACACTGTATTTAGAGTCACCCTTAACAAACAAGTATTTTTATGTTTTTAAATAGACCTTTATTTAATTTTACTCTTACTAATTGTTTCAATTCAGGTTAGAGTTTACATAAAAGATGATAGTAAATCATCTTAGACATCAACTACATTCCGGTACCAAAATATGCTCACGACTTCTCCATTTACAATGTGGTTTTTCGAAACAAAGAACAATTGTTATTTCCCGGACATTAAACGCAAATTTTACAACTCGAGATTTTTCGCGGCCCAATTTTCCCACAAGTTCTATTTTATTTTGCAAAAAAGTTCAACATTTTCCCGTTTTAAATCGAAACATTTCAAATCAACCTTCGAAAGTGTTGCGCAATAAAGCAGAGAAACCGCCGGATAATGATGCAGATGATCTACAAGCGATATTAAAAGACAAATCTCTGGGAATCACTGCAAAGTTTAAAATATTATTAAGACAATACGGACTTGTAATGGTGTCTGTGCACGCTGTTACTTCAGTTTTCTGGGCTGGCGCTTTTTACTTTGCAGTAAGCAGGTGAGATTCTGTTATTTTATTAATATTTAACACCTGTCGACCAATTATCTTGGTAAGTAAATGCGTCGCCTTTTAGTTACGTTGTAGGTACGAAACTGGTCCACAGCCAGTCGGCTGTGTCCTTGTGCTAAGCACTTAGCGGAAATTGCCTGAACACATTGGATTAATTGGGTTTACCAAATTGAAGGGACATCTAAATCATACACTGCAAAAGCTTTGGTAACTTGACAATTAGCACGAGGTAATCTGACGATTGCTAGTGAAATAACGCTAAACATGAATATCCTATTCTTTTGTTTTATTAATACTTAAGGTAGTTGCAAAATAATGCTGTCTTATCATAGCTTTAAATTAGGTATTAGCATATGTTTAGCATTTTTAAGGATATATAGACATAGAAACTTTAATTTAGACAACTGATGAAAGTCTTAAACCACAAAAAACTAAACTGCTTAAAGACTGTTTTCCTTCAGCTTTCTGTACAGTAGGCTTCACACAATTGTAAGTTATTGTTTAAAAATGGAATTGCAAGCTGGTATAGTTTATTGAAATACTGACAATAGCTATTAGTGCTTTTTTAAACATGCATCATCAGCGCTAATTGCAGACTGTATGCTAACATGGACTATGGACGTTAGGTAATCTGATGATTACCCGTGTGGTAACGCTTCCTTATGTATTCGCGAAGTTTTTTGATGATTACCCGCTTGTAACAGCCTTTATATGTTTTATTTTTGAGGATAAAACATAAATACTCAAAGCACATAGAGAATAGTGTAAAACTCTGCAGAATAATCTAATAAAAAAATGATATAAACACCCCAGGAATTTTTGCCCATTGATAAGAGCCTTTATATTTTTATTCACTGAGATAAAACATGAATGTACTATTCTATAGAACATAAAGGATAGTTTTTCAGTTAAGACTTATAAACAAACAAATACTACTATAGATTAGAGGTCGGCACCTTTTAATGCAGTGTGCAATTTTATGAATAATATCATAATGCAAGCAACTTTGCGGGCCAACCATTGTTATGTATGGTTTACATAGTCAACTACCTTATTTGAATATTAGTAGTTAAGGCTGTTGATTTGTATGCTTTACGGATTTTAAGACTGTTGATTTTGTGTAGCCTTGACATTGAGTTTGCAATTGTATAGATTTTTGCATGCTTGTCAAGCCACACAGCGTGTCATGAAAAAACCCATCACAAGTGGACAGGGGTTGACACCAGTGATGGGATTCAAAATTTTAAGATTTTGGAGTTGGAAAAACGTCTTGATATTGCTGCATTTGCACGTTTTGTGACGAGTCCTGTATTGTGCTACATGTGGTTTAGTAGGCGCCGCAAAAAGACGTAACAGAATATGTATTTGGAAGGACCAGAAAAAGGCATCCTTTATGTACAGAACTATAGCAAACTACCCAAATTAAAGAACGGGTTCGACTGAACCCACGTGAACTTCTTGAATCCCATCACTGCATGTAACCCTCCAGAATGGATCATAATTTGTTACCAATATTTTACTTGATTTCTCTTGTATTCTTGTATTGGAGGTATTAGGTAGTGAATGAAATTAAAGCGAAACACGCCGGGTTATATAGCACGAAATACACACTGCAAACCAGAGTTAATGATTATTACACACATGCGGGCATGATTACAGTTGATTACAGGGCATAAAATAACTGTCTGGAATCCTGCACATATTACTACCGGGATAGAAATTAACACATTTCCATAACAATTTCATTTTCTACAGGGGATTTGACATTCTTCCGTTCTTGGAAAACATTGGACTTTTTGAGTTCCTGGAGCGCTGGGGATTTTCTTACACTGAGAAAATAAAGAACTCTGGTGCAAGCAACTATCTCATGGCGTATCTTATTTATGAGGTGAATTATTGTGTCTGTATATTACTTTAAATTGTAATGGGCCTTTTCTGGCTTAAATTTCTGGTCCCGGGGCTACTGTGGACCCACCCCGACTAATGAAATAAATCTTTAAATTGTAGATTACGGTATATATATATATATATTAAGAGAAAAAAATCCAATGACATCAGAATACTAATTTCTTACAGTTTGTTTACCCATAAACAAACTTGTTTTTCCAGTGTTGCAAAATTGCAACATTGTATTAAAGTAAGCATGATGATAGATTATTAGTTTAGTTGCATTGGAATTACCAGGGCCAAAAATCCGCATCGGTAACACGAGCAATACTCGCCTGACGTGCTTCACACGAGTAAGAATTTACTCTCCATTTAAAAAACTAATTAACGTTTACAGTGGCAGTTTTTTATTTAACTGGAGTAGCCTATAACCTTTTTATTATACATACCGTGTGTCCAAATACTTGAGTATACAGCATCACAAGGTCAGATTGTTATAATACCAGTTTTAAACTGTTGTTATGCATACAAACCATGGTTGTGGGCTATGTTTACTGCCGTTACTGCCGTGACCTTCCACATGTGAGTGAATTCTTACTTGCCCGAAATTTGATGGATTTTTGGCCCTGGAATACTGGGTATTGGAGTAGGAATGACCTTTCCAGAATTAAGATTCGAAATCGATTCTAATAAGAAATGATAGGAAATTATGTTTTAATTAGTAGCAATTCGAAATTAAGTGCTTATAGTGAAACTAAATAAGTTTTAAATAAATTATTTTGATGTAAAATTAGAAAAACAAGTAGTTTGTTATACTAAGCAGTGATGATAATTATAATTAAAATTACGTTAAATCCAGTCCAAATATCTTCTTCACCCAACCTTATTTGACCCTTTTAATTATATTTTATGTTTCTTTATCATAAAATAAACAAAGAGTATTATCATAATATCATAAAAAATAAAGAGTTCTGCTGTTTTTAATCTTAACCCTTGTTTTAAAATGACAAAATCAACAAGTTAATAGCCTGTTTTGATCCTACAGCCTTTTAGCTTAAAGGCAACGCACTTATCCATTTTTTGGCCAAATAAACCAAAAAAATCCTAGAGGTCATTGGAGTAAACTAAAATAAGGGAAAAGGGGAACTACACTCTAAAATGAAGATTAGGTTAGGATTAGCGTTGGGCTGGGGTTAAGGGCAGCATTAGTTCTGGGGTGAGATTAATATTTGGAAAAGTGTTAAAAAGTTTCCATAGTTTTAGTAGCAATTTTCCAAATTCCTTTATTCCCCTATAGTGTTGCCCTAGGTCAGGCATGGGCAACACAACATACGGCTCGCAGACAGGGTCTTGTGTGATATACCTTATACCAGGCATGGGTAACTTTGCTGTTGTTTAATATACCTTATACCAGGCATGGGTAACATACGATCCGCGGGCAGGGTCCAGCCTGTAAAGGGATTTTTACCAGCATGCAGACTGTATCTAACCATACCCTGTAATTAAGATGTTGAATACTATCCATGTAATAATCCGACCCACCAATATCTTTATTTTCTCACATCTAACCCGCTGACTAGAGAAGTTGCCCACCTTGCCCTAGGTCATAATCACCATTTTCATGACATTTTTTGTCCGACAGATTAATCTGGTGGTTTAGTGCATTGCCTTTCATCCAAAGGGTTGCAGGAACAAAACTGGTCACTAGCTATTCGGTTGTGTCCTTGGGCAAGGCACTTAACGGACATTGCCTAAACCCAGCGAATTAATGGGTTCTACTAAATTGAAGTAACGTGTGAATCATACACAACACACGGCAATTGCTCCGGTAACCCGACGATGGGCGCAAAGTAATTTGGCAATTGCCCGTGTCTTAACGCCCCATGCGTTTTCCCATTCACAGGGATAAACATGAATATATCCTATATCTTGTCCTATCTATTTGCATTACATCTTTAATATTTTTTCAGCTCGCAAAGCCGATAAGATACCCGGTAACACTATTCGGGACAGTCTATGTTGTCCGCTACCTGCGCAGAATGGGGTATTTCAAGCCGCCCCCTAAATCTGCCACCGTTGGGCAGCTGGTTCAAACCCAAGGAAAGATCATTCAACACAGATTAAACAAGACCACCACCTCGTATAAGGACAGATATAAGAAATATAGAAGCAACGGCAGGCTGAAAAGGAATGGTGATAAACGACCTATTAACAACCACAGGAAAAAGTCATAACTAATGCATTGGTATATAACTACCGTCCACCAATTTAAAGTTTCAGTTCATTATTTTCTAACTGTGGGAAAATGTTGTATTAATACAACTTTCATTACAAATGTCAGCGAAGTTATAAATTTTGCGCATATTTTTAACTCACATAATGATATATAAATAAGCAAGGGCATTTTTAAATTGGAAGCTGGCATTTTTACAAAGAATAGTACTATTGTAGGATACAAAATTCATTCTTTCTTTGGTAAAAACATTAACAAGAGTGGTGGAAAGTTTATAATATGATATCATTTCCCATTATTTCCATAGGCTGACTTGATATCCCCTAAATTACAGCATATTAGCATACGATTCAAAAAATTTACCTGGGTTTAAAAGTTAACCAAATATACAAGCGTGTGTGGATCATTTGACATTCTACACTTGAAAATGGGTACTCATTGCGACTCTGCGATACCTAAAGGATAACTCTATTAAACCAATTTGTATTTAGCTAATCATTAAAGCATTGTAGATTTCTGTGGTCCATGTTTTTAAACTGGTAGATCAATTAAGAATAAACCATTAACATTAATCTCTGGGAATGTGCATGGCTTTAATAGTTACACTACATACTACCCATCTTACAGTTTGTTAAAAATCATTAAGCGTTTAAAAACCAAACAAAAATTGAAAGACAAATGGTCGGTGGCAATTTTAATGGCGAAAAAAAACATTTTATCATTTTATGATACATATAATATCCATGTCAATATTTATGTCCATTTAAATTTCAAATCCTATCCTACATGATCTTATATATATGTTTGCTAATATGCATATGATATGTAAATCTGCTTTAATTTCTTGAACTAAGGTTAAAATGTGTTAAATTCGTCCTTTTTAAAAAAGTCATTAAACTTCCTAATTTTTTTAGCATCAGCTGTAGGTTTTCTTAAAATAACTTAAACAGAAGTTTAAAAGTATTTATTTTAACACAAACAAAAGATAAATCCACCATTATAAATGAACATGGAAACTGTAACAAGATGATATACATTAGCAGTCCATTACTTAGTGCAAGCGTAACTGCGTATAAATGAATATGGTTCTTAACCTGTATTTAACTAACTAATTTTGGTTCAGTTCGCACTTTAATGCATAGAACAGTTAAAACTACTCAAATGTTATCGAACACAAGGTTATTTGACGATTACTGGGTTATTACCTAAGTCGTCTAATGCCCCAAAATAACAAGATTCCTATACCATAAATAAATACTGTTTAAATTCTATGTCAATTGCCTATCTTACTAAATTTGGCACCCTTACTGGTAATTAATGTGCAAAGTGTATTATTTATAATTATCCCAATGTTATAACATGTACTATTGTTACACCATTGTTATTAAAATATACGTAAAAAGCAGTCTATGTGTTTGGCTTTGTTTTGTTAGTGCCTTGTTTTGAAATTTGTTTAAATTCTGTCATATGTTAATATCTCTTTCAAAATTTCGTACCAGTACTAGTAATTAATGGTATCACTATACACTGTTACCTATTTGGTCAACTTGTAAAAGCCAATCTGTCGAAATTAATAAATTTACAGATTTACCTGTTGGAAGCTATATGCAGTACAACTAACCACACTAACTAAGAATAAACGTAAAAACAGATTTGCACAAAGTCCCAAATCCTATAACTTTAGTTTCTACTTACAATTTGCATGTATTTAATCATCTTATTCCCATATAAATTAAGAGTAACACTTATTTCAAGCCCTCATTTCAAGTCCCAGTGCTACCATGGTCACCCCTTCTACTAATAAATCTATATGAAAATGTTTTTTTTTTAAAACTGTACGACATTTATATGATGATCCCCATATCATACCTGTTATGGAAAATGCGAAATTTGTACTTTATATACACTATAAAAACCCATCTTTAACTGCTGCTCTTTTGTTTAGTATGTTATTTACTGTCAGCAATTACATTTTGTCACGCCCAATTTTTTTTAAGCAAATTAATTTCGACACTGTTTTATTAATTTTACAATGAATTTTTATATCCTCCCTGCTGCAGACATTATAGGGTGGTTGTTTAATGTTTATACTGAATTCAAGATGGCCGCCGATAATGGATCAAATACAGGACTGTATCCCGCTCATTTTAAAAAAGGTGGAGTTATGGTTTGGTATTAATTTATGTCTGACTGGATAGTTGTGATGGTTTTATCTTGCTGCATCAGGTGCATCTGTGGTGTGGTTGTGTGATTAACACCAGCCTTTAGTATTTTCTGACAGATAAGTCTGGTGGTTTAGTGTGTTGTCTTTCAGCCGAAAGGTTGTAGGTGCGAAACTGGTCGCTATCTAGTCGATTGTGTCCTTGAGAAAGGTAATTACCAGACATTTCCTGAACCTAGCGGATTAATGGGTTCTACAAAATTGAAGTGTGGCTATCATATACAACCCACTGCAATAGCCCGGTAACCCGATGGTGAGCGCGAGGTGATCTGATAATTGCCCTTGTGTTAACCCCCTTTTCCATTTACGGGGATAAACATGAATATCCTATCCTGTTTTTTCCATGATTTTTTCTTGTTGTTCATATGGCAGTGGGTTAAAACAACACAAAGGTTGTAGGATCCAAATCAGCCACTGGCCAGTCGGTTGTGTCCTTTGGCAAAGCACTTAGCAGACATTACCTAAACCCAGTGGACTATTCGATTGAACAAAAAAAAATTATTGTTAAAAAATGGAAAAAAATACTTACAAATCATGAAATAACACATTGCAATATCTCCAACCACAAGGTAATCTGACAATTGCTGTGTTATAACTCAATTCCCTTTCCGTCCACAGGGATACTTAAAACAACTGTTTTTTTTGGACCCATGATTTTGAACCCACCCTCATTTTTTTTTCGAACCCATGAGGCCAAGTTTCAAACCTAGTAGGCTCGTCACTCAGACCGTTTTCGTTCATTAGTCTGTATATGTATCAGTCGCGTTAACCTTTTGGCCAAACAGCTGAAGAATAACCTGTCACTTAGATTGGATATAGTTATGTAAGGTTCGAAAACATGATGAGCTCGTCCCTAAAACTGTTTTAACACAGTCGGTATATGTTTCATTCGCGTTAATCATTCGGACACACAAACGTACACATGTACACCCAATGTATGATATTTAACTTGGCCACTACGGCCGCGCTGATACAGTTGGCTAATGGACAAATTAAGAAAGTTGATGTGACAATGTAATGGTCGCGTTAACCATTCAGCCACACGAACGTATACTTGTTGTACCCAATGTAGTGTCACGAATCCTATAATGGTAGTTTTTATTCTTCCCCTCACACTTAACACACACTTTTATATACAGTGCGCCGCAGCGACAAAAGCTTCGGTGCGTTAAATTAGGGGAACAAATGGAATCAAAAGGAAGGAAGGAACAAAAGAAATGCAAGAACCGTTACTGTAGGATACTTAACCTAAAAATCCTTACAGGCGCGCTGATACAGTTGGCCAATGGACAGATCAAGAAAGTTGAGGAACTAAACGTGGAAGATTTCCAACAAAGCACGGAGTTGAGTAACGACCTCAAATTGGACGTTAGCACGGTGGCTAAGATTGAAATCGATGAGCCAAGGTCGTTGGCTTTGCTGTGTTTCTTTGTTGGGAATGAAAAACTTGTGGTGAGGTGATCGTGTTTGTTAAGGGAGGTGGGAATACTCAGGGAAAAGTAGGATAGGATATTTAGGTTTATCCCCCGTTAATGGGAAAACCAAGGGGGTTTTAACAACATGGGCAAGTCGTCAGATTACCCCCCGGCGCCCCACCGTCGGGTTACCGAAGCTATTTGTTGTGTGTTGTGTATGATTAACACATTCCTTCAATTTGGTAGAACCCAAATAATTCACTGGGTTCAGGCAGTGTCCGTAAAGTGCTTTGCCCAATAACACAACCGACTAGCTGGCGACCAGTTTCGAACCTGTTTCGGTTAAAAGGCGTCGCTCTAAACCACCGTACTAACCGGTCGGACAGTTATCACATGAACTGTCAGGTTACCAGAGCTATTTTAGTGTGTTGTGTATGATTTAATGGATATCTATGTTTTATTCTCATGACTGAGAAATGTTATAGGTGGCAATCATCTGACTACCTCTCGAATACATATTAAAGCGTATATACAGAAAATTGTCAGATTACCTTGATCCATTATCACATTAGTACTCTTGAAGTATGTTGTGTACTGTGGGGACATTGCTATAGTTTTTCTTACTCAGCTGTGTTCTCGGGCAAGGCACTTAGCAGACGTCACCTAAATCCAGCAGATTAATGTGTTCTACCAATTAAAGAAACATCTTTCATACACAACACACCGCAATAGCTCTGGTAACCTGGCGATGGGCGCGAGGTGATTTGCAGGTTGTCAGTGTGATAGGGCCCCTTATGTATTCCCATTCATGGGGAATAAAAAATTAATATCCTATCCTGTCTACCTCAATCTTATTACAAACACTACAAAATCTTTGGTAGTGGGTGGGCATAAGCTAAAACATGAATTGCCAACCCTACAACACACCACCCACAGATCACAGTCGAGGCGCCAGTTGAACATCCATTCTTCGTGTACGGGAAAGGATGGTGTTCGGTCTCCCCAGATCGCTCTATGGCCCGATACGCCCTCGTGTGCCAACATCTATCCGTGGGGAACAAATGTGCCTCCCTGACTTTAAAACCTCCCCCTGAGAATCAACTTTCGTCGACCGTTGTCCCATCAAGAATCATTGCCAGTTGATAAAACTTGTTTGTTGACGACCAGTTGATAATGCTAATTCCTAGTTGGTCACCAGTTGATATTGCGATTTGCTAGTTGATCACAAGTTGATGTATTTTTTAAGCTTTAATCTCATTCTTTTAACCTTTATGGTCATTTTTTGAGCTTTAATGTCATCCTTTTTATTTAACTTTTAATTATTGCGGAAAACCACTGTGCGTATTGTAGGACAGAGATATGATATACTATCATGTTATACAGAACCTTTTTTGTTAAAACCCTCGCCAATAATTACAAATGACATAGCCATCCTTTCATCAAACAATTCGAACTCTTTCGTTATCATTTTGTGATGTGTTTATTTACTATTTCAAGAATTATATCTGATTAATTTTTCGGTTTTTAACATCCGTCGTATGTTTTGAGTTTTTTTTTCATGCTATACGACTTTCGCTTTGTCGTTTTTCCCACTTGTCGTTTGCTATATTTTAACGTGTGTTTTTCCAATATAGTCTCTTTAAAGGAACAAACAAAATAAAGGATAGGATATTCATGATTGTGCCAAGGAAATGGAAAAAACCAAGGAGGTTAACACATGGGTAATCGTCGGATCAACTTGCGCCCACCGTAGGGCTACTGCAGTGTGTTGTGTATGATTAAGACGCTTTTCAATTTAGTCGCACCCATTAATCCCGCTGGGTTCGCGGCAATGGCCCGTTAAGTGGCATTGCCCAAGGGATACAACTGACTAGCTAGCGACCAGTTTCGAATCTGCAACCCTTCAGCTGAAAGGCGACGCGCCAACCCAACAAGCTATATCAATCGACCTAATAAACAAAGCCGGTTGAATTACTAAAGAGTGTTAAACCACCACTATTTGTAAAACACATGTTGTATGCCATATATTCATTCTACAGGGTCCTTAACCACATTTAGTATTTTATACGTTGAGTATGTAGTTTTTGTTTCTGCAAGCATAAACGCATGGGCCCCATAGTTATTAAACCAAATTCCCGACATGTTTTTACATATGTGGGTCATGTTATCTAATAATTCTTAAAGTTTTAATCCAATTTGACGATTCTTTGTTGGAGATGTCAGTACAATGTAGAATGGTCCACGGACATATCTTCGTTTTTAATGGAGTTACCCTAAGTAAATGTTTTCTTTCTTTTAATTGACACAGGGTGGCTAACGATCCAGCATTCCACCTAATCTGATCAAAATTACAGCAGCCGTTCAAACGCTATGGCCCGAAAAGCTATTTTTTCTAGAAAAATAACCGTTTTGGATTTTAACGTTTCAGGGGAATTCCCCTTGATTTATCTCCCACAATTTTGCTTCTGCCTATCTAGATTATGTTGTCTAACAAATGACAAACTTTTGTTACTATTCCATTATTCCCTTCTGGTAGAATGTCAAGGGCGTCTTGCCATGCCTGTCAAGCGTTTGACGACGAAAAAAAAATGACAAAAACGATATGTGTCCCATTTTTTCAAATAAGACCCATAATTAAAACAGCAGTAGCAGCTATTGGCTACTTCATGCTAAACAACCAATCTGTTCTGTCGGATTCTTAACGTTTTGTTTTGGAAAAAAAGAGGGCCACACGTTAGTTCCGCTCGCGCATAGAGGTCTATTAATTGGTTATACGCCATCTTTAGTGTGGGGTTTTCGGTTTTATATTTTTTCCTCCTTTTAGTTTTCACTTTGTCACCAGCGTTGCGTAAAAAAACAATACAAATATTATTCTTCCTTTCCTATTCCTACATTTCATACACAACGCAATACGATTTGCATATATTTCTTTTATTTGGTTGCAATAAGTTAAAACAAGATTTTGTGCATCATGTCGACCTGAAAGAAATAGAATAGATTAAAATCAGATCTTCATGTTTAACCCTGTAAATGGGAAAAAAATGGCGTAAACACACGGGCAAACGTAAGATTCCTTTGCGCCCATTGCCGCGGTATAGGAGCTATTGCAGTGTGTTGTATATGACTAAACTTGCAGTGTGTTGTATATTGCAGTGTGTTGTATATGACTAAAGTGGTGTATATGACTAAACGGTTCGTCATTTTAAATATAAACCATTAACCCACTGGAGTCTTATTATGACCGATTAATGCTTTGCCCAAAGAAATAACCGACCAGATAGCAACTAGTTTCGACCCCTTAACCTTTCGGCTGAAATACTTCGACCTTAACCACTAGTTAAGCTAATTGCCCGAACATTCATTTAAGGTTGAAACAACATATAATTGAGATAAAAAAACTATTTTTACCTGTTGGTTACCGTTGAGTGCTTACTCTTCGTTATCATCGGCATCTGCCTCATCGGCTATCATTTCTGAAATTAATCTCGTTTAGACCTCCTTGTACCAATGGTTAAAACGCTATGCTCAATCAGAGCTTTCGTGTAAACATTACCTGGCATTTCTTGTTGCTGTTGCTTTTCGTTCCATCCTCCCCAGCGTCTGCGAGAAATTCTGCGACGGCGGCGACGACGCCAAGCGTCAGATTCTTCAATCATCAGAAGCACGAGTGCGAGAAGAAGTACGAAGATTGCTTTATTCATCTGCAAAATTCATCGTTGTCACCAAAACAGCTTCTCGTACATACAATCAAGAAACTTACCTTTGTGGTGGTCTTTCAAGAAAGATAACTTTGTTTGATTGAGGGGTGGAATTTATAGCAGAAACTTTTTTCGGGTTATTTCCGAAGTACCCTCTCTTTCGTTTGACTACTCATCACGTTCTCTAGCATTGCGGGAAACGTATACCCCGGACTGAGCAGATGTTTTTGTTGGTGCTAAAATCTTAAAGAAAAATATCGAGAGTAATTTTCCATTTTACACAGCATTTTTATGGTTGGTTCAAGCTTTAAATTATACCTCGCCCACACCATCGAATTACCGCAGCTATTGCAGTGCGTTGTTTATGATTAAAAATTTCCTTTAATTTTGATAGAACCAATTAATCCACTAGTTTTAGGCAATGTCCGCTAAGTGCCTTGACCAAGGACACAGCTAATTATTTAGAAACAAGTTTCGAATCTGCAACCCTTCGACATAAAGGCGACGCACTAATCAACTTATATATTTGGTCGGAATAATAAGTTCTGGTGAAAACTGCGAAACAAAATAATTACACTGATCCGAAGCTTAACATAGGCCGCTTCTAGATGTTAATAAATATAGGGGATTACCCCGTTGTGATCCGACAAACAGTTATTTAAAAGTGCTAACAGAAGGGTCTACAATATTTAACATCCCGTACGCATAGCAATATTTAAATAGTGTAATCGTATTTATAATTTGTGTTTGTAAAAATCATAATTAGGGAAGTATGACTTTCTGTATAAACATCGCACCAAGAACGTTTTAACCATTTAAGATGGCGATGAGCATATTTAAGGCAAACTGTGTTTGTTTAACCAAATAAGTTGCGACGTGCGAAATATTTCCTTCGTGCTGTTTCACTCGTCGCATCACGATAACTTTATTGCTTCCTCCAACTTCCCTTAGGCTCAGCACGTTCTCTAGCATTGCAGGAAGCGATATCTTAATGTTTTTGTTGGTGCTAAAATCTTAAAGAAAAATGAAAATTACTTGCGGCATTTTGCATTAAGATTTTAGCAGCAACAAAACATCCGCTTAATCCATGATATCGCTTTACACTATTTAAATATTTCTATGCGAACGGGATGTTATAGGATGGTAGACCCCTCTTACAGAACATTTAAATGACTGTTTGTCGGATAACAACGGGGTAATCCCCTAAATGTATTTACTTCTGCAAGCGGCGTATGTTAAATTTCGAATCTGCAACCATACGACAGAAAGGTGACGCTCTTATCAACTTATGTATTTGGTCGAAATAAATAGTTCTTGTAAAACTGCGTTACCGACCAATAACTACACTGATCCGAAACTTAACTGACGCCGATTTGAGCAGTAAATAAATTAGAGGGATTACTCCGTTGTGATTCGACGAACAGTTATTTTAACGTGCTGTTAGAGGAGTTACAATATTTAAACTCCCATTCCCATAGCAATATTTAAATAGTGTAATCGTATCTATAAATTGTGTTTGTAAAATCATCATTAGGGAAATATGACTTTCTGTATAAACATCGCATCAAGAACGTTTTAACCATTTAAGATGACGATAAGCAAATTAAGGCAAACTGTGTTTGTTTAACCAAATGAGTTGCGACGTGCGAAATATTTCCTTCGTGCTGTTTCACTCGTCGCATCACGATAACTTTATTACTTCCTCCAACTTTAAGCACGTTCTCTAGCATTGCGGAAAGCGATACCATAATGTTTTGTTGGTGTTAAAATCTTAAAGAAAAATGCCGTAAGTAATTTTCTTAAGAGTGGAAAATTACTTGCGGCATTTTGCATTAAGATTTTGGCAGCAACAAAACATCCGCTCAATCCATGATATCGCTTCCCGCAATGCTAGAGAACGTGCTGAGCCTAAGGAAAGTTGGAGGAAGTAATAACATTATCGTGATGCGACGAGTGAAAACGCACAAATATTTTGCACAACGTGATAAGCTGTCAAACGAAAGAGAGAGTACTTCGGAAATAACCCGAAAAAAGTTGATGCTATAAATTCCAGCCCTCAATCGAACAAAGTTATCTTTCTTAAAATACTACTACAAAGGTAAGTTTCTTGAAAGTGCATACGAAAGGCTGTTTTGGTGACAACGATAAATTTTGCAGATGAATAAAGCTCTCTTCGTACTTCTTCTCGCACTCGTTCTTCTGATGATTGAAGAATCTGACGCTTGGCGTCGTCGCCGCCGTCGCAGAATTTCTCGCAGACGCTGGGCATGGAGCGAAAAGCAACAGCAACAAGAAATGCCAGGTAATGTTTACACGAAAGCTCTGATTGAGCATAGCGTTTTAACTATTGGTACGAGGAGGCTTAACTGAGATTATTTCAGAAATGGAAGCCGACGTGGCAGATGCCGATGATAACGAAGAGTAAGCACTCAACGGTAACCAAATAGGTAAATTATTTTTATCTCAACTATATGTTGTTTAAACCTTTAATGCTTTAAAGTTTTGCCAATTAGTTTTGTGGTTAAAGACGTCGCTTTTTAGCCGAAGGGCCATATGGGATTGAAACTAGTCGCTATCTGGTAGGTTGTTTTTTTGGGCATGGCACTGATTGGTTATAATATGACTCATGTGGGTTTATGGCTACTATTTATAAGGACAGGTCGTTTAATCATACACAACACACTGTAATTGCTCCCGGTGGTGGGTGCAAAGAAATCTGACGATTGCCCATGTGTTAACGCCATTTTTTTATTCACAGGGATAAACATGAATATCATATCCTAATCTATTTTATTTCTTTCAGGTCGACATGAAGCACAAAATCGTGTTTTAATTTATTGCCACCAAATAAAAGAAATCTATACAAATCGTATTGCATTGTGTATGAAATGTGGGAATAGGAACGGAAGCGGCACGCTGGTGAAAAAGTGGAAACTAAAAATACGAAAAAAAAGAACGGAAACTATCCACTAGTTTGATTTAATTATTTTTGCCCCAGTATTAAAAAATGGCAAGCGAATTAGATCAGGACAAGGGAATAGGAAAAGACGGCCAACCAAACAGTGGGTAAAACACGTCTTTTAAAAATAGATATATAGGCCTAGCTGACGGGGCCGCCAAACCTAAGCGATAAAAACAATATTGTGCAAACGAAAATTAGTTAGGACCAAACACTAGAAATGGCGCATAACCAATTAATGATAACCAATTCTTTGAGTAGGCGGATATGACATGTACTTTTCTCTTAATCATGGTATTTAAATTAATGTTATGCCAAGTAACAGCGCCTACCAATGGATAAAGCCTGACTTCCCACCCACGAGGATATAAATGAACCAACCATCCACACACTGTAATAGCTCCAACAACTCGACTGTGGGCATGAGGTGTCTTAAGATACCCATGGATAAAGCCTGGCTTCCCACCTACGAGGATATAAATGAACCAACCATCCACACACTGTAATAGCTCCAACAACTCGACTGTGGGCATGAGGTGTCTTACGATACCCATGGATAAAGCCTGAGTTCCCACCCACGAGGATATAAATGAACCAACCATCCACACACTGTAATAGCTCCAGCAACTCGACTGTGGGCATGAGGTGTCTTAAGATACCCGTGAATAAAGCCTGGCTTCCCACCCACGAGGATATAAATGAACCATCCATCTACACTTAAATGATATCGTAACATATCTTTTTAAATCTGCAACCCTTCAGTTGAAAGGCAACTTGGTTCGACTGATTATCTTGGTGGGTTAGTGTGTCGCCTTTCAGCCAAGGGGTTGCAGATTTGAAACTCTTACGATACGCATGGATCACCATATAGTCAGTTGGGACCTTAGGCAAGTCACTTTTAGCGGAGGTTTAATAAGTGGCTTTATCTTGATGTGCCTTTACATATGCACGAGTCCCCGCCCGAACATTAACAACAAAAATGCCAAAAGTCACGACTAACTACAATGTGCGATTCACCACTTTACAAAGCGCGTTCAAAAATCCAAAAAAGCGCGAAACACTCACGACCACACCATGATATTTTTATATATTTTTTCACCACTTAATTGTTCTTGTTAAACGATAAATATAATTTATGCTGGCTAGGGTGAAAGTTATGTGAGCTTAGCCAAGACACTTAGCGGACATTTTCTGTACCTCGTCGAAAAATGAGTTTTAATAAAACTCAATAAAACATGTAAATCATACACAACCTGTAAGATATCTCGACCCATTAATGTTTATTTGATGTCTATTATAAATCATAAATTGCACCACAACCAAATTACGTCACAATGGTAGTTTGTGTTACAATATCCATACCCGACCGCGTGTTAGAAAATGCTTTCTTTTTGATTTAGTCACCGTACAGACTGCAGCATAGTAATTTATCTAATACCGTATTTTTCCGTCCCGGTTTTAAAGCCAAAGTTTGGTGAGTGTAATGTTTACTATTTTATGTGTATATACCCGTCAATTACTAATTTTGGTCCTTTATTTTTAATTTACAGAAAACCGTATCCCTCCGTATTATCCCCGTATCTCCGTCCATAGCGTCCC
>CH003371.1:0-15833 GCA_000149265.1 Ciona savignyi
ACGTGTCCTGCATCTGAAACCTCGACGAAGCGATTGCTTTTCCGGTGCGTCAAAGTTTAACAAAACTTCGGCAAAAGTGAACAAATGCGAGGGTAACCTTTATTAAATCTAACCTTTGGTTAATGAATGCGTAATGTACCAGACTTATTACGCACATAATATCCGGTATCCGTCATATATGCCAGTCTCGTTAAATTAATCGCTATTTTTCAGATTATAATGTAATCCAATACGGCATGCAGTCAAAATCGTTATCTGTTAACCAATTTAATGTAATTTTGGTATATGACTCAAAACATCGCTCAATTTGTAATTTATGTGCAGTCAGTTGGTCGCGAGATGTAATAAATTTGGATAATCAATGCACGTAGCTGCAAACAGTAAGTGTTTTGAACTCTTAAGGTCGCGTATTATACACGTATATTGCTTGACTTTATGAATGTACCTGCAGTTAAAAGAATATTTATGGACTGAATAAAATCAATCGACTTAAAGCGACGATTGAACCAAGTTTAAATCATGTCACGAATCTAAAGACACGTGACCAGAAACCGGGTACCGAAAACAAAAACAATTTCTCAATGTAATTTTATGACGCGTCTCATGTCAATAACTAATCTCAGTACGAAATCATAGCTCCGCGGCGATCGCTTGAATTGTGTCTCGATTTAGACCCTAACTTTGTAACTCTTCGGCTATACTTTTACAACGTTGCAGTTGAATTCGTAGTAAAAGTGGTTATTTCTATTTTGGTTAGAATGATTTATCGGCGTGTTATATGAACCGGCCAAGGCGCCCGACGCATTACCGGACGTTTTTTTGGATCGAAGCAAACCGCTATTTAGACAGTTGTGCACTTTGAACTAAAACAGTAAGAAAATCATATACATTTCACTTTAGTGGCCCTGTTGAACGGCGAAGACAAAAAAATGTTACCATTTCCCGTATTTTAAATCCACTTATTTTTTTAGTATTTTAAAGCCTTTTCTACCTTTAGATATTAAGGTGCATGTTTTTAATCGGCGTCGGTGACGCTTTAATCACGTTATCAAACCTCATTATCGAAAGTTGTATATATTCTGTAGTTTTCATGACATTGTTCCAGTTCATTAGAACACTGTTACTCTGCCTTTGGATCGAGGCCAAACAGTCAAAAAGCGACCTTGTATGGGGGCGGTCGAGCTAAAATCAGACAACGTGATTCGGAATCGGTTTTACAGGCAATTCATTCGATGGAGCATTTTGATAGTTCGTCCATTCATAGTTGGGAACTTCTGTCAGACAAGCTGTGCAAACGAAACCTCTCCAAAATTGAGAGAAAGAATGACATTAAAAGTCTTAAATATTTATATCAAAAGTATAAAGATGAAATTAATTTACACTCTTCCACAGTTTCGGCATATCCGATGGATTTCTCAAATGATCGGGATAAGAATAAAACAACCAATACAAGTAATAGTAGTAATCTTATTTCGAGTTCAAATTCATCAGCGTCACAGAGCCCCGAACACGTGAGTTCAAGTGAGGTAAGTGATATCGACGACGAGATGGAAGAATGTGAATTATGGCGGTGAGGGCATCCGGAATGAGGTGAGAGCATCCGTGTCTGGTGGACGTGTGAAAACGAAAAATTGGGGTGACATTTTTCGACGAAGTTTAAAAAATAGTAATCCTTTTTGTGTTTTCAGTTTTATGTCCCACCATTGGAACGAAAAGCGTACGAGTAGTCGAATGTTTAATTGTAAAGGTGTTTGCAAGTTTAAAACATGTGACATAAAGATCGAAATTAATTTGTACAGCGAAATGAAAAAAGAATTTCACGTGACTTACACTGGGTTGCTACAACACGGTAAACCTGAGGTCCGGTCCTCACATTTGAAGGGACAGCGTCGACAGGAAATGCGCAAGGAACTTGCCAATGTAAATACTAGGGCAGTTTATCTTAATAATTTACGGCAATTACCAGCAGATGTCTTTGAGTCTGGAAATCGTGACGGTGCTTCATCAAAAAGTGTACTGAAGAAGGTTCGTTTTCAGGCGAGAAAGATAGAAGTCGCGTCGGAGAATGATACAATTGCGCTCGAAACTTTAAAAAATGCACAAAGTATTGACAAAGATCACAGTCAAACCCTTCAGGTGATTTCTTCCACACCTCCAGCGATACTGTTGTGGTCTGACGAAACGATGAGAATTTTCCACGATCGCAGTCAAACTGATATAGTATATATCGATGCTACCGGTAGCATAATTACTTCAGAGAAGGGTAAACGTCCGTACTATGCCTACGAAATAGTTGTTCGCCACCCAATAAAAGGAAAATGTCCATTGGCTGTTGCAACTTACGTTGCAGAGCAACATAACATAGCTTCAATATGTAATTTCATGAGCATGTTTCGTTCGGCAGAAAATCGTGTTGTTGGTAAAACTTTAGCAACACTTTTTATTTGTGATGGTAGTATGGCTTTAATTCGGTCAATCCTTCGCTGTTTTATGGATGACTCACTTGAAGCTTATTTAACACGATGTTTTTCTTTGGTGACAGGTAAAGCAACGGATGGTACATTTTCCAAACCATTTTTACATTTGTGTGGGTCCCATACGATGAAAAATATGAAAAAACTTAGTGGGTTAGTAAGATTTTGGCGTCAAGAGACCATGTATATACTTGGTTTAATTATGTGTGCCGATACCCTATTGGAAAGTTCGTTTTCTGTGCGCCGGATTTTTGCGCCAACATTTTTTAACCAAAATTTTGCGCCACGCCAGTAATACTAATTTGCGCCGCCACAAACAAAGTTGTATCATTTTCAATTAAAACTTTGTAATAAAAAGCTTAAAGTATCAAAAATACTGATATAAATGAAAGAAAGTGTAATCACGCCAGCACATTTTTTGCAGTTTTCTGCGCCAATACCCGAAAAAGTAGTCGGTGCGCCACGCCAGATATATCCGGCGCATCATACGAACTTTCCAGTAGGGTGCCGATACTATGTCGGATATAACAGACATGTTACGACACATAGTTATTTTATTTAGTACCAAAAATGAATCTTTATCTAATTTTAGTTGGAACTTTTTGTCTCAAAAAATTAAAAGAGAAACGAAGATGGGACGAGTCCTTCTTTTTCCGTTGACGATAATGAACCAGACGATGATTTAACCCCCGTTGAAATTGTAATCAATTTACAAAATATTTTTCAAGTGTTATATCTCAGGCCCGAAATGAGGGCTGAATTTTCAGAAGTAAGCGGTACAAACCCATTTTACTGTCCAAAATTAATCACCAAATTTATTGAAAATTGGATACCTAAACTTCCGTTATGGACGGCTCTGACGATCGGTAATCTTGGCCGGCACGGTAGTTCGGACGTTTACAAGGCCAACTGCAAACAGTTCATTAAATTGTCAAAACTAAACGAACAAAATTTAACACGAGACAATCGAACAAAGGGGATAATGGAAAAAAGTCAGCAGGAATTAAAACGCACACGTTGTCACGGTAGACGGTTTAAAGGCTTAGGGGAGTTTGCAAAAATATACCATGACGAACACAACGACTTAATACGTGAATTTCAGGACGGGCTTAAATCGCTAAGAAAAAGAAAACAAACCAACGCTTCGTTTTCCAAAGGTGCCCAAACAAGTAATTGGTTCAGGAAATTGCGGCGTCTATGCGATTTCGTTTGCGGTTGCCTTGTGCATGGGGCTAAATCCAGAAAATCTAGTATATCCAATTAATCGTCTCCGAGAGGATATTAAAGGTATGCTAGAAAAAAGGCAGATTACTCGCTTGTTTTCGGAAACTTCATGTAAAACAAAACAACTTAAAGCACAAAACAGTTCTCTTAAAGTGGATCTCTTCTGTCATTGCAGACTTGCTGGTGATGACAACGGTTACATCCAATGCTCCAGATGCGACGGATGGTACCATTTTTCTTGTACCAGGACGTCTATTCCAGAAAATGTAATAGAATCCAACGTAAAGTGGTAGGGCCTACTGTGATAACTGTGTGCTTTAAGCGGGTAGTTAAAACGCACACATCCAAACAATGCTAAGGTCTTTTCTGCCAAACTTGTGATGGACTTTTCTCCACACACCTGAACTGTTTTTTTTACGTTACTGTGTTACTCGTAGAACGCAAAAAAACAAAAAGCTGTGTGGAGAACATGCACTTACATCTCTTTATCTGTCGCATCTCGTATGTTAAAATACGTGAACTGGTACAATATAGCAAGACATTATAAATAAGGTGCGTTCAAATAAAATAGAAAAAATGCGATTATCTATCTTTGTACAGCCAAAGTCTGCAGTGGTGCAAGTTAGTTTATCGTATTTTTTTCCTAATGGCATTTCTAAACATCGGCGACCAAGAAGGTGTTAAAAAGATGAACTTGTTTGTCGAAATGAGATAACGCAAATACCTATTCATCTCAATTAGACAACTGCAGCATCTTCCAATGCACCCCCTCTGTATAACGGGTTATGAATATTCAGACGCTTCGTGTATATAGCTTCCCGCGGGTATCGTATATAAACTCTACCTTAAATTGAAGGTATTTATAAGGGATACAACATATCCAAAGGAATAATTGGCGAAAACTCTATAAATGTCCATCTGGATAAGAAAACCGCAGCATCTTCCAGTGCACCCCCTGTATAACGGGTTATGAATATTCAGACGCTTCGTGCATATAGCTTCCCGCGGTTAGCCTATTGTATATAATCTATATATCAATTTGAAGGTATTGGAAAGGGCTACAACATATCCAAAGGAATAATTGGCGAAAACTCTATAAATGTCCATTTCGATAAGAAAACCCCAGCATCTTCCAGTGCACCCCCCTGTAAAGCGAGTTATGAATATTCAGACGCTTCGTGCATATAGCCCCCCGCGGATATTGTATATAATTTATATATCAATTTAAAGGTATTCGGCAAGGGCTACAACATGCTCCAAAGGAATAATTGGCGAAAAGCTCTATAAATGTCCATCTGGATAAGAAAACCGCAGCATCTTCCAGTGCACCCCCCTGTATAACGGGTTATGAATATTCAGACGCTTCGTGCATATAGCTTCCCGCGGTTATCGTATATAAACTATACCTTAAATTGAAGGTATTTATAAGAGCTACAACATATCCAAAGGAATAATTGGCGAAAACTCTATAAATAGCCATCTAGATAAGAAAACTGCAGCATCTTCCGATACATCCCTTGATGAAGAGTTATGAATATTCAGACACTTCGTGCATATAGTTTCTTGCGGTTATTCTATATAAACTATACATTAAATTAAAGGTATTTATAAGGGCTACAACATATACAAAGGATTTTTTGGCAAAAACTCCATAAATGTTCATCTGGATATGAAAACCGCAGCATCCCTAAATAACGAGTTATGAATATTCAGACGCTTCGTGCATATAGCCCCCCGCGGATATTGTATATAATTTATATATCAATTTGAAGGTATTGGCAAGGGCTACAACATATCCAAAGGAGTAATTGGCGAAAACTCTATAAATACGTGAATATTAATAATATTCATATTCGATATTAATATTTTACATTTTTTTTAAATCAAAAATTATCATTCGCAAGAGCACGGTTCAATTAACAAATTCTGTAATTTTTAGGTCCGTAGCCTCTTGTTAAGGGGTTTAACTTTTCACTTCCGTCTTCCGTTTTTCCGCGTTTTATATTTCTAGGTAAAAGAACTTTGGTTATATTAAGTGTACAAACTAAACTTTAAACTGATAAGATTGTGTGCTAACAAAACACCAATGTACTTGTATGGTAAGGTTATGTAAATATGCTACTTGGTAATGATTCAGAAATGATATTTATGCTTAATTGAGTGCAAACCAACAATAATAAATGCATAAAGGCACACATTCAGCTCAGCAGTTAATCTGTAATATGTACTTTTGGTGATAAAAATATTTTTATTTTTGTGATTTATATAATAAATTTATCTTAATTGTGGTAATAGATAAAAATTGTTGTAATCTGATTTATTATTTTGTCATTAAGTTTGGTGGGTTAGTGTGTCAACTTTAAGCTGAAGGGTTGCATTGAAACTGGCAGCTAGCTAGTTGGTTTTTGGATGTACAATTAAGATGGTGGTCCCCAACTTTTGCTCAAATTTATTCTGTGCTTATTATAGTTTTTAGAAGATACCTCATGCTCATCATTACACAGCAAACTTAAATAAAGATTTAATTGCTCTTCTTAATTCGCAATGTTAAAAGACAACCACAAAAAAATATAATGTGACTATGTTGTTTTATAGGTTTGATGGCTGTGATACAAATTGTATGTAATACATTGCTTTATTACTTTATTTTTTCAACTTTTCGAACAAATATATAGATCAGGTCTGCTCAACTTTACAGGTTTTTCGCAAGGTGAAAACATTGACTATACAGGTTTAGTCTTAACTATTCTGACTGATTATACAGGTTTTTCGCTATGTGAAAACATAGGTTGTTTATTTTGGGGCAAAAATCAAACCAAAGCATTATTCGGGCAAAAAGCATGCCAGACATAAAATTCTCAAACCAGTTTACTCAGTTTACAAGGAGTATTCTGCCACACATAGTGTAGAACAAAAGAGAAAGTAAATCGATATTTGGAACTTCATTTTAAAGATTTCATGACCGTTGCAGTAACATACACTTTTTATTAAAATCTACTGTAATAAGGGTTTTATCAATGCTGGTTTTAAGTGTTTTCACCCTATTTTTGATTTTTAATGCATATAAGTTGGTTATTAATATTCGTGAGAATAAAATAGAAAAATATGTCCCAATGAAAGAAATAATAACACTGACAATTTCCATAAGCAACAACATCTAATTATTACTTAATTAAAACACACACAACACAGATACACAAAAATATTTTGAGCAACACAGATTCAATGGAATTTAATACGGCTTAGCAACGAGTAATGTAGACCAATAATTAAGAAAAATCCATTTTTTAGGGTAAATTTTGACAGCTTCGGTCATACATTTTTTTATAATGTGGACAGTGTGGAGGTATATCATTGCATAGTTAAAATATAGATAAAATTATAGAGTGCTGATATATGCGAGAACACTGTTTTGTTTAATATTTTGATTCCATTTTCTAATATCTAAAAATAAAATATTTTGTATAAACATTGCAGTACATTGCACAAAAATGATAATACATTTACAGTTATATAGAAAAAAAACGGAAAAAACTATAGAAAGTAAAACAAGTCAGTAACTTTACACGATTTGACCAGAAAAATTTACATGTTAAACATTAGGTAAATAAATTAAAAGACTAAATATTTTGAAAATATTCTTGATTTTACCAATTCAAAATTTTTACAGCGGAGAAAAATAAGTAATGTTTACTAAATTTTTATGCAAAGAAAAAAGGGGTTTAATTGCACACAAATTTGGTATTTTAGTTAATTATGCTGTTGATATAGTTACAATACCAACTATTTAGTTTTGTAGTTTGCCCTATTAAGATCACACAAAAATAAGTCAGTTTAAGATTGGTTCAAAATCTTATAAATCAAAAACGTCCGGTATTTAGCATCTTAAATTTGTTTTGTTCTTTTAAAATAATTGTCCTAATTATCAAATCAGTACTAGACGTAAGTGTTTGACTGATGGGATTACAGATAAATCAAGTTTCATGTTAGGTGCTTTCCCAAGACCAATAAATGCTCCCACCACAGACTTAAAGCCTGATCCAAACCCATGACCAGGCATTTCCGACAGCCCCTTTCCAAAGTTAGCAGTTTCAGAATTGACCTGTTTATACTTTGCGTCCAAGCGCTCAACACAACCCTGAATGATTTCTTGGCAAAGGTTTCCAAAGGGAACGATCTTTGAAACTTCGATTTTTATTGCTTCCTTGAAGTTTTCGTGTCGTGCGTTTACAGTGTTAATGTTTGCATATCGTTTCCTGATAACCTAAACAAACAACAGTCAAAAATCTAACCGTTTGACACTTAGTAGGCTAGTCTGTTTACCTCATACAACTTTTCCAAATAATCAGCTTCTAATTTGGTATAGAAAATATGCAGTTTTTTCTGAATAGCTTTCTGTTTTAAAATGATAAAATATAAGGAATTTAAATGTAAATAAAGTTAAGATTTAAATATTTATACTTTGTTATTCATAATAACATAGTTATGTTATTATAGTCAACAGTAGAGTGAAGTAAACAAACAGTAATTCGTGAATTTATTTTTTAAATTTGTAAAAACCTGCTCATGCAGCCTAGTAAAACAAATTAATCCAAGAAACAGGGCAAAAAAGTCTGGGCAAATTAAGTATTAAAAAATGATCAAAAATAATTTATAGAGTCTATGAAATAATTGAAAACCCATGTAACCTTGTACCTACCATATTTTTTAAATTTGTTTCTTTGACATTTTCAAATAGTATCATCATGTCCAGTTCAAGTGCTTTCATATGTTGATTAAAGTGATCTGTCAATTTTGTCTCATGTTTACTGAAGCTCTCTTTTGCTCTTTCCAAAGCTTTAACATGCAAACCATGCAGGTGCTGGTCATCCACATATTTCATCTGCACATCCTGCAAAATGACATATTTGTCTGGTTGAATAGCTTGCTGGGTTAGAGTGTTACCTTTCAGTCCAAGAGTTGCAGGTTCAAACCTGGTAACTAGTAACATGTGTACTTAGACAAAGCATTTTTACATGGATCCAGTAGATTATTGGGTTAAAAACCAACCAAAAAACATGCTGTTATATATAACACACAAAAATTTGACAGTGAGAAGGGTAATCTGAAAGTTACCTATGTAAGAATACTTTTTGCAGTTTTCAGGTAATAAAAAATAAATAAATATGTTTATATATACATATATACCAAACATAAAGCTGTACTTACTAAACGATTTTATTCTCTCACTAGAAAAAACATCTGTTTTTGGATATAGCTCGTTCTATTCTAGGTAAATGCTAAGACGTCAAAATCCAAATATCTTCGCTTTGGGATGACTTAGTAATACAAAATAATAGATAGTATAGTCACTATTACAGTTCGAGTAAGAGTAAGAGTAAGCTTTTAACGGCAACTTATTTCTCCCTGACACAAATAAACATATAAGGGTGTAATGCATTTTCAGTAGTAAACGGACAATAAATAAATTAGCCAGTGATGCACAGTAATTAAAATATGTTCAGACAAAGTTAGTGTTTCCAAAAACAGTTCACCTGAAATGTAGATTTGTAGCAATCTTTTGCTACAGCCTTCCATTCTAAAATAGGCTGATCCGTTTCAAACTGTGGAAAAGTAACAACTGGAATTATGTTTAAAATTATAATTTACATTTTTATGCATTATAACATTTTAGAATGAAATAATATTCATGTCAAAAAAGGTTTTAATTTCTATTTTACATTTGAAAAGATATTTTTCAATCAAGTCATACAGTTCTATGTCACAGTTACTTCTCGATAATTGCCAAGTTGTTTCAATAATTCATCTTCCAAGCGTTCTCTCTTAGCTGTCCTACAAGCAGTGTCTGCCCCAATAGGCGAGCTGTCAAAAACTTGCAACGCTTGTTCGAATGCTTTGCGATGCACATGTTCATATTTAACAATTTCACTACTTTGTTCAATTGCCTGTAAAATCATATGATAATTGTTATAATTTGAACAAGAAATTTTGGTGTTAAACCATAACTCTAGAAGTTAAATTCAAGTATATACATAACAGATGGTTTGAAATTTTTGAAATTAGACATTTGATGTCAATTTATTAAGAACTTTAATCCTCACCAGACAAAATGGAAATTAACATCTTAGAAATTGTGCCAAATCATTAACAATCGGGACGGGCCGGAAACATGAATTGTGTGTAAACTAGAGAGTGTCAACCACGTGTTTAACCACCACCATTTGTAAAACACATGTTGTATGCCATATATTCATGCTATACAGGGTCCCTAACCACATTTTGTATTTTATACACTGAGTATGTAGTTTGTTTCTGCAAGCATAAACGCATGGGTCCCATAGTTATCAAACCAAACTTCTTCTCCATGTGTAGATAAAAAAAGAACAATCGTGTTAGATTTACGAACATTTCACCACAAATGTTTTAAATAAAAGCTTTGTTTTAAGCGTTTTTCGTGGTTTTAGGGAATTACTGGGTTTATTAGATAAGTTTCTACTGGGTTTATTACGTACGTTTCTGTTTTTACCTATGTGGGTTATGTTGTATAACAATTCTTAATGTTTTATTCTGATTAGTCAATTCCTTGTCTGATTTGTCGACTCCTTGTTGAAGATGTTTGTACGATATGGCATGCCTGTCACAATCATAATTCAGGAAAATATCTGCGTTTTTAAAGGAAATACCCTAATAAATGATTTTTTTTTAATTGGAAGAGTGTTTAAATGTCTAACATTTTACCAAATCTGATTCAAATTGGAGTAGCCGTTCAAGCGCTATGCCTAAAAAAGGTAATTTTTTTTAAACAAAGAAACCGTTTTGGTTTTTCACCTACAAGGGGAATTCCCCTGGGTATATGCCCCAAAATTTTGGCTTATGCATATCTAGACCATGTTGTCTAACAAATGACAAAGTTGTATTGCCATTCAATTACTTCTTCTGGTAGGTGTCGTTGACACAAGCCATGCCTGTCACAATCATGATTTGAAAACAAAATCTTATTTTAGGGTATTTCTCTGGGTAATTTTTTAAATTCTTTTAAGTGGTATATCAGTGGCTAATGCACTTACAGTTTACCAAATCTAATTGAAATTGGAGTAGTCGTTCAAGCGCTATGCCTAAAAAAGGGAATTTAAAAAAAAAGATACCGTTTTGGTTTTTCACCTCCCAGGGGAATTCCCCTGGGTATATGCCTCAAAATTTTGGCCTATGCACATCTAGACCATGTTGTCTAATAAATGACAAAGTTGTATTGCTATTCCATTACCCCATTTGATAGATGTTGTTGCCACAAGCCATGCCTGTCAAGCGTTTGACGAAAAAAAAAAGAAAAAAAAACGAAAAAAAAACGGACAAAAACAATATGTGTCCCATTTTTCCAAATGGGACCCATAATGACCTATTATATGGTTAAAAGATTGCTGTAGTGATTTTTTGAACACTCGATGTAGAGTTTAAAAAAGGAAAATTGGTTCAAAAATATAAGAATCCTTACAATAAGATTAGTGTCAGAGAATGGGCCAGATTTAAGGAACAATTATTGTCGTAAAACACTACTTAAATATAAAACAAAAAAATTTAAAAACAGAACAAAAAAACTAGAAACAACATTGATACCTGTTCCATCAGCTCTTGATATGTTTGCACTGATTTTGTAAAAACTATTGACATTGCATGATCAGTGCTAGGCTGCAATAGTTGAAAGGATTTGGTAAATATTTAAGTTCACATAAGTGCTGTTAAAACAGGTATGTTGTCAGGGGTAACACTAATAAAGGGAGGGGAGGAGGGAAAACTAGTCAATAAAAATAATAAAAACTATTTCACTTTTTTCCCCAACAATAATTTACCGCCAAAATTGAACCCCAGATGTTATGCCATATCTTTCTTTAAATAAGCAGTTTCTCTAATTCCCTCCTTTTAGTTTTTTCCAATGTACAGTCTACACAGAGCTATAGTTCATTGTTTTAACAAGATAACAACAGTAAACAAGTCAGGCTGATAATACAAGTGCCAACAAGCTGAAATATGTCTGCATGAGCTGTTTAATCATGGAGCATTTAATGATTAATGTATTAATAAAATATCCTGATATGAAAATTCATTTGACCTGCATTTGCAGCTTATGTCTAAATATGACCTTTAAATTGTACAGGACTTTTGATCGTCCTAAAATCCAGTTTTGCCAGCTTGGTGAGTTAGTGTGACACTTTCCATTTAAACGGTTGTTGGATTCATTTAAACTTGGTGCAAGCTCATCGGTTGTGTTCTTACAGAAACACCTAACAGATTGCTTAGCTCCAGGGGATTAACAGGTTTCAATAAAATTGATGAAAACATTTTAATCATATACAACATATTACAATACCTTTTACAATTCTATGGTGGCCATTAGGTAGCCTTATGGTTAACTGTGCAATAACTCTTTTGCAGGATTTCTTCAAAAACGTAAAATATGAATATCCGATCCTTAATCAGGAGAAAGAATTGCAAACCTGAGCCCTACCTTATGCATTTCATTTTCTTTTAAAAATTGCTTATGCTGTTTATCAAATTCAATTTTCAAGGCATGTCTTTTTTCGTTGACCCAATGCTTATCAAGACCCTCGGCAGCCAGCGCAAAGAATGCATTTGCTTCCGCCATTGACTTTCTTCTTGCCACAGCCACATTCTCAATATACTGATTACCAGCAATCTAGGAAGGACAGTTGTTTATTTATAGCATAAAGTATAACCTGTCGTCGTCTACGAAATCAGTAACAATAACCTTTATTTCCCCTTCTTGTGAGAAAGTAAACCACTTAGTCTTATACTTCCCAAAATTATATGCATTTATTTAAAAAAAATGTATTACAAAATAGTACAAAAGCCATTTGACCGTTTTAAATTCATTGTTTGCACATTTTAAGATCAGCGATAGGAAAATATTCTATAACTCTAACTTCAGAAAATGGATATTTAACCTAGATTAAAAAATGTGTAATTTACTTGTGGTGTACAATCCATGTAAAGAATATTCCAGTACTATCTTTAATCTTTATTCCACCCCCATTAATTTAAAGTACCGATTCTACCCTATGTCATCTGTTGGTTGTGTCTATTCTGATTACTTGTTTTATGATGTCTATCTAATCTCCAGGATATATAAATAAAGCACACAACACATTCTAAATGTTATGTGCTGGCACAAGCTTCACATTCCTACCTCTTCCAACTGTTCATAGTACACTCTTCCAGCTATATTAACTTTCTCATCAAGAAGTGTTGTGATATTTGCCTGTTAAAACTTTTTTTTTTTCATTTTCATAATTGTTGCATCGCATATTTAAAATATTACGCAACTACCAAAAGCTTTTGTGGAAATTTTTATGCACAATTTCCACAGTTAATGTAGTGTGTACATATAATTTAAGCAAAATGTTGATTTCAAGTTCACATGTTCATATTTTGCTTTTAACCGCAATAATATTTTTTAATTCAACCGGTTAGTCTGGTGGTAAAGTGCGAAGCCTTTTAACTGAAAGGTTGCAGGTTATAAACTGGTCGCTAGCTGGTCGGTTGTGTTCTTAGGCAAGGCAATTGACTGGCATTGCCTGAACCCTATGAATGGGTTCTACCAAATAGAAGAACCGTGTGAATCAATACACAACACACTAAAATAGCTCCGATTACCCGAACGTGGGCGCGAGGTGATCTGACGATTGCCCGTGTGTTAACCCCCTTGGTTTTCCATTCACAGGGACACACATGAATATCCTATATCCTAATATATTTACAGGTATATCAAATTATTGCTATTTGTTATGTATAAAGGTATACTAAATTATTATTATTTGAAACATTTACAGTTATACCAAATTATTATTTTTTAAATTTATAACAACATAAAATTGACCAAACTTACCATTTTTGCATTATTATTATCATTTAAAGAGATTCGCATGACCCCAATGTTTTTTTCCATCAGTTCTAGGTTTGCTTTGCTTTCTTCAGCGTCCTCAAGTACATCGTGTTCTTGAAATTGTTTTCTCGCTATTGCCAAGCATTCCTCATGCATTTGATTAAATGATAAAGAATTAACTGCTGTTTCTCCCATCTAAGTTAATTGTGTTAAAGGAACTATACAAAAACAATTTTACTTAAAAATAATGCGATTATTTCTTTTATTTCTTTTCACATGTCTGGTTGCATAAGCAAACAAATATACAGACCACCATCATTCAGGTATTATTAAGCCAACAATAAATTTAATGTAGTTGACTTTATCACAAAAAGGGTTGTTTAAAATGTTTTTTTGCCCCTTTATTACATTAAAGAAATATATAATATAAAAGGTTAAGGAAAAAAGAAGGCAGAAAAATAAAAAACTACAGTAAAAATTTATTTATAAAATAAAATAGCCGTTGATGCATTTTTGTATAAAATATCTATGAATTTATCTGTGTCTTTGAGTTTTGTTTCCTTGATATCATTTTCATACAGCTGATATGTTTAAAAACATAAGAAAATAACCTTTTTCAACATGTTCATCTTGTACTCCGATTCAAATTGTCGGATTTTAGAGAAAAAATCTGCATTTTCATTGCTCTGCCAATTATATGAAGTGGTTTAAAATATACACAAACATTTATGAACTCGATTTACCTTCACTATCGTATCAACTTTGGGCATTTCACCAGTGCTAAGAATTTTCGTGTATTCAATTGCAAGGTCAATTATACTTTCCCCAGTGAGTTTCCATCCGTTAAGCTTCTTTACAATAAGGTTTTCTTTGTTAAACAAGTACTTGACTAAAGCATCAACTTCAATCATAAAATCGTCATCTATATCTGCAAGGGTTTACAGATGCACAATATTATTTTTCGAAACTTTGAGATTAAAACGTAAAATCATGGCTCTGATCCATCGTTCGACATATATCATTACGCCGATTATGCAAACATCAGCACAACGTCTTTGCAAGCATGGGACAATTGAAAATCATGATTAAAATCTTTAAGTAAAATGGCTATAAGAAAATTTCGTAATCGCAAAATTGTAAAATAGCTTCATTATTTGTAATAGTACAGAATAAATAGTTAGATCACAACTATGTAATGGCTCGTTGAATCTATGCCTGCCCTAACTATTATTATAAAAAAATGTTTTATAGTTACCCAAAAGAGATCATTGGATTTCCCAGACGCACACATACAACCGTTGAAATATAACATTTGTTTCACCAAATAAACCTCTAAAAGGAAGTCCATAACACTAGCGCATTGTGCAAAAGCATCCGAGCTCAGAAACACAACTTGTATCATAGTAATACAACTAGATTATCTTATCAGTAGTCCATACGCGTAGTGAACATACATGCTTAAAACGCATGCACACAAACGGGCAAGGTCACGTTCCCAGGGCTTTAATTACGTGGTTTATTGCATCTCTTAATATACCATGTGCATAAAGGTTATTTAGAGACTAAACATGTTTAGTATTGGCAATATTTATTCCACACAACTATCATTTTAATTAGCACAAACAATGATAACCTATGTGTTTGATTATTCAGTTAGGTGAACTAGTACTTAATTTAGTTTGCTTTTACTGCTGTATAACGTGTTAAATAGTAAATCAATTTTTAATTCTCATAGGGCGGTAATAGCTAGTCTTAACATCTAACTAGGAGGATAAAAGTTGTCTGGTTTTTGGGAGCATTTTTCAGTCATTCATTGCAACAAAAACCTCCTAAATTAGCCTCTCTATTTCTCAGCAGATAGAAACTTTGGTGAAATATTGCTTGACGTAAAAAATACGTATGGTAAAATATTGCTTGACGTAAAAAATACGTATGGTAAAATATTGCTTGACGTAAATTGCTTTCATCACAGTTTAAAAGCATATTGCTAGTTTACTACATTGTCATTTACCTTCCAGAGTCTAGTATTTTAAAAAGTAAATATTTTCTATGCACAGCATAGAAAATTTAAATATATGGTAAAACATTATAGAACGGGATTTGATATTCTTGATCGAAATACCAGTATTTTATTCCAGAATATTCTAGAAAAGCTTATTATCGTTTATTGTGCATCTATAGATTTAATACTATAGAAAAACCATTAACTTTAACACACGAAGGCTAAATTGCAATAA
>CH003371.1:39793-57751 GCA_000149265.1 Ciona savignyi
ACATTTGAGAGGATGCTGAGTAAAGAACTATGTGGCCACCCGTGCGGTATGTAGAAAATCGTTAGGATATTTTGTGCGATGCTTGTTCCCTATCTTTATAGATATTCACTATTCTCAAGTAATTATCATAGGATGAAATGGCATTCTGCTATCAATTGTATTTTATTTAATGTATTTTTCACTATAGATTAAAATAGGTCTACAGTATTTTAATATATTCTTATTTATCTTACAATAACCATTTTTTATTGGGCCATCCTTTAAACTTAACCATTAGAAGCTTCGTTTTTGGTCAAATTTAAGTTTGTTTAAGTGTTTTGTTAAAAGCGCTACGGTATAATAAAAATTGCAGACATATTTCTCTATAACCAATAACACACCACTAATATTTTATTATTTAACATAACAATGATGTGCCTTATGCTACAATGTACGCTCTCGTTTTCCTGTCATTTTTATTTATATATACAACGATAGAGGCCATTCCTCAGTAGCTCAGGGACCAGGCATGTGGCACGTAAACAGCCAGTTCTTAAGACCAATATCAAAGTTGAGAAGGATATTTTTGTTATTTGGTTGGAATCTACAGGTTTAAAAACAACTTATTTTCATTTTATTCTCTTTCTTTTATTCTCAGATGTTAAGTGCAATCCAAGCCACGTTGCTCCAGAAAATGGCAAAATGAGGTGTTCCGATGGTAATATGGAGGGTAGTAGATGTGTTTTCTCTTGTGACAACGCTGCTTTCGAACTTCGAGGGGAGCCGGTGTCAATTTGCATGGATCAAATGCAAACCGGAGTTTGGTCATCAGCAACACCTACATGTCAAGGTTAGTATTTTTTATCGGGTTCAGTTTTGAACCCATAGTGATTTAGTTGCTAAGACCATTTCGTAAAAGCTCCGGTAACCCGACGATGGCCACGATGTGATCTAACGTTTACCTGTGTGTTAACGCCAAATGCATTTTCCATTTACGGAGATAAACATGAATATCCTATCCTAAGTAAATGTATTGCAAACTGTATGGTGGTATGTAATTTTTTGTATGCCCATAGTAAATCGTAAAATTTTACAGCTCGTTGTCCAGCATTTGGAGTCATAGATCTGGTTATCGTACTGGATTCATCATCATCGTTTGGCAAAAAGAATTGGGATATGATGAAAGCTTTTGTCCGAAACATTTTAAAGTAAGTTGTTGTGAAGTAAAGTTAATTTATTAAGGAAATCTAAATATAATTAGCAAGCTCATTATAATAGTATGGGCTGAAAATTAAAATTAATTTCCCCCACTTTTAACATAAATATAAATGGAAATGAATTCATAAAGAAATTTTAAACATCAGTAGCAAAGTCTGTATAATAGTATAGGCTCAAATTTAATGGTTCTTTTACCTACTTTAAATATAAATATAAAGGAAAATTAATACACAAAAGAATTTAAAGTATGATTTGCAAGGTTACTATAATAGTGGGAGGTAAAATTACCGGAGCTATTGCGTATGTCGTGTACGATTGACACATTCTTTTATTATGTTAAACCCAATAAACCACTCATTAAAAGCGATAAATGCCTTGACACTATTACCCACTGTGCTATTCAATTGAAATAACCCAATAAGCTATGCAGGTGGCATACTAACCTAATTAGCTATTTAGTTCTTCATATACTGTGTGTTTTGCAGCTCTTTCGAAATTTCGTCCATCGCTGCTCGGGCAGCTATTTTCCGTTACAACAGCAAAGTCTACACTGATTCCCAAATCTTGTTGGGCGATTTCCCGGACAACAAAACCGCTCTGCTTGCAGCTTATGATGCCATTATTCATAACGGAAGAGGTGAACAATATAGAACTTTAAATGGAAGGATAGAAAGGCATATTGACCCCATCCTATTTTGTTTGATTTTTTTATTCGAAAGTGTGCAACCTGGGTTTGAATTATAGAGAAAACGGTCTAATATAGTTAAAACTTACCTCCATGATGTACCTATATTTGATGGGCCAATGAATAACAATGTTATCGCACCTTCTACTACTTTCTAAGAAATTTATTTAAAAGTTTTATGTTTGTATTCACATTGAAAATGTTAGGACGTATTTTAGATTTTGATACCTTGCTAACTCTCTCGGCAACTTTCAGGTCAACGAACCATAAACTTGCAAAAACAAAACCTATAAACTTAGTTTTTGTTAATTATTTGGTGGGTTTAAGCAATGCTTGCGAACACAGCCGAGCCGCGGGTGACAAGTTTCGACCCTGCAACCCTTTGTCTGAAAGTCGTTGTACCAAACTACTGAATTATTCAGTAATGTGTGTCAAAAAAAGAAAATTAATGAATTTGAGAAAATAAAACAAGGGGTCGCAAAGTTTAAGCAAAAATAAATTGTGGCCAATCAGTTAACCTGGCCTTTCCCTTTTTTGTAGGAACCAAGACCGGACAAGCCTTACTCCACGTCAACAATACAATACTGAACGAGGTAGGAGGAAACCGACCAGAAGCCCAAGATGTCGTCATAACCATCACTGACGGACGTTCAGAAGATGACGTTGCTGTGGTTTCAGGATCTTTAAGAAGCCGTGGTGCTTTGGTGAGATTTTGTCTTCCTCCTCAATTATACAAGGGATATGACTTTGGTGGTCAAACCAAAACCGTCATGCAGTGGTGGCCAACCAACACTTTACTCCCGAAATAACTTACAGATTAGCTTAGTGGTTTACTGTGTCGCCTTTCAGCGTTGAGGGTGCGAAACTGATCGCTAGTTAGTCGGTTGTGTCCTTGTGCAAGGCACTTAACGGAAATTGCTGAACCCAGCGAATTAATGGGTTCCAGAAAATATGAAGGAACATGTGTATCATAAACACACTGCAATAGCTCCGGTAACCCGAACGTGGGCGCGAGCTCATCTGACGATTGCCTGTGTGAATGGGGCGTTAACCTACTGTTAATTGTTAAACTTTCAAAACGTGAACATTTTTTGGCTGATTGGCAATGCACTAATCCACCAAGCTAATCTATTGGACAGATAGTTAAACAACAAAGTTGTTTTAGATAAGGTTTGATTGCCCGATCTAGCACTATTCTAATGTGTCTCTCATTTTTATATTGAACACCTAGATAAACCGACTGTGGACATGATGAAACAGTTTTTCCATCCTAGAATAAACATGATATTATTATTGCTATGGTTAAGGATTTATTGTTGTTTAAATCAAAATTTATTTATTTTCTGTAGACGTACGCCATAGGGGTAATGCCCCCGAATTCAAAAGGAGTAGATGAACAGCAAATGCTGTCGGTAGCTGGTCAACCAAGCAACATATTCATTGCAAGAAATGACTTCGAAGGGGTCTATGAAAAACTGATCAAGAAACTGGACTTAGATATATGCGTAAATGTATAACCTTAAAGATGATTTTTAAAGCATTTTGGATTGAAGGCGGAAATGAATTTAAAACAATACTTCTATCTTACCTCCAGACTGTGTAACGTGAAAATTGTGCTGCTACTAAATTATTAACACTGCGCACCTGATTATAGCTTTCAGTAAATATAAGGCCGGGTCCTCATATGCGTTCACTAGTTCACAAATGTTTGTTTTGTGTCTTTGTGGAGTTAATTTCTTTATTTCAAATTTACACTTGTGAACCATTTTATGTGAAAAACAAACGAACTAATGTGAATGTGGGACCAACCAGAAACTTTTTGTTTTCTAACTATTCTACAACATAGAATTATATTTTTGTCGTTTTGTGTATTTATGTAATGTTCATGACAATACAACTCTTACTTTTATACAAAGTTTACAAGCATATTTGCAATTATTTTGTGATGTCCATAGGGAATATTTTAGTCCACAAAATTGTGTAAACTGTGACGGTTTTAAATAATTGTTAATTTTGTAATATGAATCCTTGTATAGTGGTAGGGAGACTGTGATCAACAACATTAGTGTGTGATCAACAACGAAGTAAAAAAGTTAAATATTTTAATGAGGGTGCTACAGTCCTAAAAATTACACATTTTTTTATTAAACCGTGCTCTTTCCACTGATAATTTTGATTTATAAAAAAATGTTAAATATTAATTAATACCGAATATGAATATTATTAATATTCACGCATTTGTAGATATATTGTAGCCCTTTTAAATGCCTTTAACTTGATGTATAATTTATATACAATGACTGCGGGAGGCTATACGTACGGGCTACAGTTTACCTCAAAGGAATAACTGGCAAAACTTTACATATGTGAGTCGATAAGTAGGCCCGCCAAGAATAAAATAATTATCGCTGATTCAAAAAGTGTGCCCACCCCTACACTAACAGAATGCGGTCAGTTGGTATTAAATTAACTCTTTAAGCACAATTGCATGCGAATGAAAATTGCCCCAACTTGGTTTGCAAAACCAGTCAGAATAGAATAATAAATACCTAACTTCCTTATACCCTTATATTTATCCTGAAATTAAACAATAATTGGTTAGGTTTGTTTATTATTTTATTTGTAAATGACTGCTGTGAACATGATTTAGCATATCTCTACAGGATCACATGAAAAGCAAACTATTTACAATGGTAAAAGCAATTTTTTACGCAACATATAACTCCAATTAGTTGGTAATAACTCCAATTAGTGGCACTCTAAACAATTATTTAGAAAGGTTGTTTTTTATCATATTACAAATTAAATATTTATGTAATTTAGTATGTTATTTGTTTAATATTCAACCCCTTTTTATATAAAATGTAAGAAAAATAATTACACTCTAAATAAGAAATAATCACAGTTGTCAATCACACCATACAGTGCGTGTCGCACGTGATCCAACACACTTCATAATAACATAAATGTATACGCAGAATTACGGTCGTGTGGTTGAATGGTTAGTGCGACCGATACATATACCTACTCATATATATAAAATGGTCCTTTTACCCAACCAATCATGGGTTCGAAACTTGGCTCGGTAAAAAACACAAAAAAAGTTTGTTGTCTCCAAATGGTTAGCGTGCCCAATTTGTATGGTTTACCTTAAAATAACGCATCAAGTTGTGAGACCAAAACTCGGTAGTTACAATTCTAAAACGAATTCTAGTATTTTGATTAGTAAATACCAAGTTTAAATTAGGCAAATATGATATACAATTTTACAAATTTAGTTTTATTTAGTTTGCAACAAGGTTTAGATCTTTAAGGTAGCTGATAGATTTTAGTTTAGACACATCAATTTTCCTGTTAACTCGCCCTACTATATTATATATAATACCAGCGGCCGCAACTGCTCCAACGATTCCCCCAGCTACTCCAACCACTACTGCAGCTGCCGCACAAGTTGGGACCAACATCGCTGTTAATTTGCCTACAGAAAAAACGCCTGTTACGACAGATCCTAAAGCACTTCCTTGTAAAATTGCATCCAATTTCCTTTCATCCAACTTGACGTTTTCAAAAATTGCATTCATGTTTTCGAAAGAAAGTTGAATCGTTTCTTCAAAAATGTCAGCAAAGGGAATTAACGGTTTAACTTCCTCTTCCACTGCAGCTTTAAAACTGTCGTGCAGTTCATACAACTCGTTAATGCCCGTCTTAAAGTTTTTCTTAACCTGTGGATGAGAGTTATTGTAATGCGAAGAACTGTGTGGACTTTTTGTGCCTCTTACCTTTTTCATTATGTCAAAGTAATCCTTTTTCAATAGACTTTGAAATTTGAAAAGTTCATTGCAGATTAATTTCTGCACAGAAAATAGTATTAACCGAGAGGTATGGATGTACTATGTGAATTAAATAGTTTTACTGCAGCATACCATAAAACTGCAATACAAAGTGTAAAAGAAAAAACAGCTGCATGACACCATACTTGAACAAAACACAATTGCATACCATTATTTGCCTACGCAACAACAACCATGTTGACCACTTTTTACCCGATTTTTTGCGTTCGTTTGCTTTAGTATTCTGTATTCATCCATTATTCTTTCTTTGGCGTATTTAGTTTCATCATTGGAGAGGTCTCTTGTGGCCATTTCAAGAGCTTCAGTGTGCTTTCTTTGTAGTATTTCACCATCAATATATCTTTTATGGAATTCCTATGAAATAAAGTGTTTTCAAATAAAATCCGACTGTAAAATTTATTCACTAGGTTCGTCTAATATTCCCTCTAAGTGCCTTGATCAAGGCCACACCTGACTAGCTAGTGAGTAGTTTTAAATCTGCAGCACATACTTTTGTTATAATACAATGTATTGTAACTAAAGAAACAGCTGCATGACAGATTGCATGAACAAAAACAACTGCACACCATTGTTAGCTTACGCTGCAAACCAAGTAACAATTAAACTATGCCCTAAAAAATTCCCTGGGTTACAAAATTTAACTGTATGCCCATTCTGTTGAAATAAGAAAACTTATTATTTCGCAACTGGCATCAACACGGCAATGTAGTTTTTTATTTAGCGCATTAGGATTAGGATTAAAATGCATTAAAGATGTTGTGGCGACGTGTTCAGCGAAGCGTTAATAATGCCTTTTTAAATTGTGGTTATCCACAAAATCCTGAGAAGGCATTTAACTACATCGCACGACCTCATTTCACGCACAAGGGAACGGGCTTGTTGAGCGATTTCATCGTCACATGAAGAGTGCTCTCATGGCACGACTTACAGAACCAAACTAGGTGGACAAACTTCCCTGGGTCCTGCTGGGCATCCGCACCGCCCCTAAAGAAGACTTGAAAGCTTCTTCGGCTACATTAGTATACGGAGCGAATTTAGTAGTTCCCGGTGATTTTTTGGTGTCGGCCAATCTGATCCACTACGTCCACCTTTGACGGTCCGTACCGTGTCATCAGCCGCAACAACAAGACTTTTTACTCTGGAGGAGACCGTCATGAAGTGGTCAGCATAGATCGAGACGCCGGCTATGTGTACCCGCTCGGGGCGTTTCGTTAAACCCCCCATTCGTTTTAATGATTAACTGTGTTGCTCGTATAGTTTGGAGTAGTGCTGATGCTCATTATGTCCGCTTCTGGAGGAGGTTATGTGACGACGTGTTCATCGAAGCGTTAATAATGCCTTTTTCTTGTTTCCGTCTTTGCGTCACATTGATCACAGATATGCTATTACAAAGTCGCCCGCACAAACTACACAATGAAGTACGCTACAATGTAATATTTTTAATTTTTCTAGAAAAAATAGGTGTTTCGCCCATCTGTGAATTGTATCATAAATACTTAAGGTCAGTATGGGCAGCATTATTTTCCACTAGCATAATTTATATCTAAACTCAGTTTTTTGTGATATAAAAGTAAACGTATACTTTATGTTCTGAAGATGTGTATTTAAAAACCAAAAATATAAAATTGGGGGCTGTAAAGCAAAACGATTATAGACCCTGATATGACAAGTAAATCATCAACCTGTAGTGACTTCGCGGTTTGTGTATATTTGTTTGCGCATTGTATATTAAATGTTGTTAAAATTGTTAAAAAAGGCCTTAATTGCATGTACAGCTGTGCCTGTCCCAAAATGTTTGCCCTGACTTCCTCTGGCCTGCCAATCGTCTATAATCTAAATCTTCGCCTATGATGTATAACGAATCAGTTTAACCGTATGTATTTTCTTGTTGTTATTAGCTGCAATAATCGTCCAAGACGAAGTTCAGATTGTCAAGTCATTTTGGAGTCTTAATAACTTTAGGCCAGATACTGCCAGTGATAGGCACGCCAAGCATAAAAATATCCTAAATCTCCACAAACCTGTGCCTGCATGCTCCTCATGTAACTGGATACAATTTCGTTAATCCTAAGAAGAAGCATATTTTCATAAACCTAAAAAAATTAAATATATTAAAAAGGTAACGATAACGCTGTTGCTATTGACTAGTTGAATCACATCATAGCAATAACAGGATAATTCAATTTAAATTTCTCTTTTATATGAGAAAAAAATCGTTGTTATAGGTTTTCTTTAACACAAAACAATTTTGTCTGTTTGACTTTTTTCGAGCAATTTAGATTCATTCGAACACAGCGCTTGACCAGACGCTTCTATTTTAATTATATTTGGTAGGTTGTTAGTCCGTTAACCAATGCTGTTTACATATTTGAATATATAGTTTTATAATTTATTATGTTAAAACTATCAAAAATTTAAAATAATATATAGCAGATTTGTAATGATAAATTGTAGGTAAATACTAAGATACACTAGACCCAAGAATACAAATAAGACGTTCGTCTTTGTTATTTTAGCTTAGATATTATTTGTTAGCCAGATGACTTTGGGATTATAAATTCAAGAGAACTTCCTACGTGAGCAGATAGCAAAAAGTAAGAGTGTTTTACAAGTAGTGGGAGTTGACTCTTGATTAGCACTCCGTATAATACCTTTAATATATTTTCAACTTTTGGCAAATTGCCGCTGTCGAAAATCTTTTTATATTCTGTTGCGAGATCAATAAGCCCTTGTCCGGTCAGTTCATGTCCATTTAATTTCTTAGCGACAAGGTTTTCTTTACCAAACAAGTACTTGGCCAAAGCCGAGACCTTGGAAATAAAATCTTCGTTCATTTCTGGAAAATTGGAAAGAAATCGATACTTTGTTCACGATTTATATTTCAAATATATAACTAAAGTGTATTATTCTATGCAACTAGTATCAAACTTTGATAATGAATACCCGAAAAACGGACGGCAATGGAATCTGTAAACCCTCGGCTTTCTACTGATTCTCCTGGACGTGGCATGAGCAAGCAGCA
This sequence comes from Ciona savignyi, assembly GCA_000149265.1. Classification (NCBI taxonomy): domain Eukaryota; kingdom Metazoa; phylum Chordata; class Ascidiacea; order Phlebobranchia; family Cionidae; genus Ciona; species Ciona savignyi. Next base: position 48,549 of record CH003371.1, read on the forward strand.
AACATGTGAGAACGAGTCTTTTAGGCGCTGTCGAACCAATTTATTTTCTTCATTATCAACTTTCATAACTTCGTTTAAGTACACTGAGCCTCCGGCTAAGCCGTGGGCATAATCTCGTATTACCCAGTTTTGACAAAGAAACAAAAGTCCCTGTCAAATATCAGCATTAGTTATAGCATATCGCGAATTTATTGCATAATACTTACTTGAAACGGATGACTCACTGGGTTGTCTCCTGACGATGTACGCTTCTTATTCGCCACCCAGTATGCATAATTGGTGAATAGCTAAAAATACGTTTTTTCTTACATTTATGTTGCAAATATCGTTCGTTTTAAATTCACCTGTAAATGCTGAAGATCGTCTTCCCTGATAAGCCCCGGGATGTTGTAGATCTGAACTGAGCTTAGCAGAGTGCTCAATGCGAATATTACTGAATTATCATTTGCGCTTGATTTCTTATCAAACATTCCTTGAGTGTCCATCAAAAACACTGCAACTTCCTGTGAATATTTAACAAATTATGATATCGACCTGTGTAACATCTACCACAATGTAAAATAAACACAAACTTTTTTGTCTTTAGTTTTCAGCATGAATGGCTTTCGTGTAACATAAATGCCATTGGTATGCCCTTTTGTACCACCTCTATGTTCAAACACTTTGGTTAATTCCTCCTGTTTTCTCTTTTCCCATGCTTCGGACTATATAAGAATTGAAGTATGTTAGTTATTAGATAAAATTTTCTCGATAGTTTGTCTAACCGAGTTTTTCAACAAATAGTCAGCGAGTAAGGTCATCATAAATGACTTTCCACTTCGACATGCTCCCGCAATGCTAATGATTGCCACCAGTACATTTCGAACAGCACTAAAGATTTTCTTAATTTCATCAATTTTAAGCTGATACTTAACTTCGTTATCTTCGCCTTTTTCAATTTCCACAATGCGCACGGCTTTATGTGACGCCATTGCGTCCTTTTATTTTCTGTTACTCGGAGATAATGAGATTATTAGAGTAAAAAAATAGTTAGCATACGAATCTAAAAGTATATGTTTTAATATAAAGGTAATTCGGTTCTTGGAATTTTCATAGGCAAGATTTGTTTTAAAAATAAGTCTAGGGTATTGATGTTTATCCCGTGAACGGGAAATCCACAAGCAATCGGTTAAATCACCTGGCGTCCACCGTCGTTTTACCTATTGCAGTGTGTTTTGTATGATTCACATGTTCCTTCTTGTTTTCTGGAGCCCATTAATTCCCTGGGTCCAGGCAATGTCCGATAACTGCCTTGCCCAAGGACACAACGGACAAGCTAGCGACCTGTTTTGATTGTGCAACCCTTCGACTGAAAGCCAGCGCCCTAAACCACCAAGCTAATCGGTCAGATTTAGAAACTACTTGTCGAAAATAACTTTCAAAGTAAGGTTTGTTGTTTCAAGTACATTGCTAGCATATGACCTCAAGATATGGGTTACAACAGAAGGTCTTCTGACAAGTTATAAACAATTGATGTTATGCTGACAAAGTGTCTGAAAACCTTAATAATTAAATTTGGACAAACTAGAATACTTTTTTTGGTGAAAACAGCCCGCAGACACAAACTGCATACTCGGTGTACAAAATACACCAATTGTGTTTAGTAACATTGCTTACATAAACATATTCTATACAAGTTGTGTTTTATAAATAATAATAATAAAACACGTCCTTTCTAGCTATATTTGAGAAGGCTTAAGTGGTAAAAATCAATTTTAATTTTAATATCTAATAGGTAATATTGAATCGGGGCTATTTTACGTTTTGATGTAAATATTGAAATATAACAGGAATAAACGACTTATGAAAGCTTTAAGTTTCTATATATTTGAGATGTCCTATAATGGCTTTATGGTTCTGGTTTAAATTTAGCTTGCTTAAGCACAAAACTGTACAAACGTGGATTCCAAGGCAAACATTCAGTGGCATGGTTAACTTTTATCTGGCCATCAGTGTATTAATACTGTAGTTTCTTGAATTACTGATATAGCATATTATATGCAAATATTTTTAATAGAGAAAATATGTACAAACTCGCTTCTTATAACAACTTGAGGCAATCTCATACCTATGGATATTAGAATGTAGACTGGCTAATTACGATAGACGCAGCAAAAGTGCAAGACTTAGGTGAATGTACACTGTTTTTGTATGCTTTTATCATTTACTTAATGATAATGCCACCTTGACAACAATGGAGCGAATTTATTAATGATTAAATATGTTGCAACATTGGACTTTGAAATGTTGTCTGTGCTTACTGGATAGCGCTGTATTTACTGAAATATGTTATCCGTGACCAACCATACGGTTGTTGACTATCGGTTTTGCAATTTAGCGCTTAAATTTTGATAAACGTGCTCAATATGGCAGTAAGCTGGTTAAAGTCATTTTGGAACCTGCAACCTTTCGAATGAATGGCGACTCACTTAACCGCCAGACTAACCGGCTGGGTAAAAGTGAACGTTTGACTTTTTAATTTTTTATATTCTGTTACAGCTGTGCTGGTAGCCCATGAATAGATTTCTGCTTAAAATGGTTAGTTTTCTACATATTTGTTGGCCAAAACAACCAGCGATGATTGTGACGTAATCGGTTTCAGAGGTTCCCGCGATGAGATTGCGTAACAATAAACAGTGCCAGCATCATTTTACGGCTTACACAAATGGTAACCAATAACATTGCCTGTCCCAATAGTAATTCCAATATTCATACTTTCCATGTAAGATATATGTCGATTCTATATCACATTTGAGGGACAGCGAGGCGGGACAAGTTCACATTTTTGTTCCACGCTATTAAAAAAAATACTTTTGTTCCATAGAGTTTGTTGTCCTGCAGATTAGCAAAGCCCGTATCACATTCTACCGAATAGCTTAATGGATTATTGCGGCGCCTTTCAGCCAAAGGAAGTCTGAAACATACACAACACAATGTAATCGCTCCAGTAACCAGATGGTGGGCCCGAGGTGATCCGACGATTTCCTATGGCTATGCGTTAACAGCATTTTCCCATTCAAGAGAATAAAAATAAATATCCTATCCTATGCTAGTAATGTTGCAACACATTGCAAGTTTGCCAACTGTCATCAAAAACCATTGTAAGGTTCATTCTGTTTTACAGCTCGTCTTTCGTGTTTTGAACCATTTTTGCAAGGTTATTGTGTGCCTACTTTATTACAAAAAATTCATAATTTAAAGTTTTGATTGATTCATCAAAACCATTTGTGTAATTCGTGCACTGTAGCTAAAGTTAATAAAATAAATGTTGACCTTACCTTGTCAAGACCGTACGACCGTCGGCTTGCAGCGGTGGGTACTGCAAACTGGTTAATTATTGCCTTGTAAGTATTTTTTGTTGGTTGAACCTCTGCGGGATGCCTTGTAACTTTGTGACCTTGTTTAAATCTACATGTCTGTGGCAAGGTCTCGATAATTGCGTCGTTTTTATTTTATTAGTCGTAATGCCGTTTAACAGTGCACTTCCCTACCGGATTTCTACTACTATCGTCATTCTTATACCGATGAAAAAGCTCTATACTAAGAAAAATAGTTAACCATGTATCAGCCAACACTATTTTAAAACCCCCTGATAAGTGTACAATATATTTTCCTGCATGCAAAAATAATCAGGTTCCATGGATACCTCATTCCTTGGTATATCTTTATATAACGCGTATAGCGTTTGTTTCTATAGGCAGAACTTATTGGGTTACCAATTTACCAATACAAACCTAATAAACATGCTTTCTACATAAAGTATTCCCTTTGATATATACTAAAAAACAATAGAAGATCAGAAAATTCAATGTCTGTATATTATTGCGGGCTTTTCGAGAATATTTTAATTAATTTAATAATTCTACAATAAAATGCGAAAAGGCGTAGATGTTTCTACTCTTTCGCGACACTCAGTGATCAATACTTCACAATAAATACTCAATAATCAGTACACAATCCTCTATACATAATATACAATAAAACGCAATCAACTTGTCAGGAGATACAACCAAAACTAACTTTTTAAATTCATTAAGGCTGTACAATAAAGGCGCGCAAATTAACACTGCAGATTAACAATTGGCCGGAACGCCAGGGGGGTGCAACTTAAAATAACAGTTATAATAATGAAGCGAAAATTGACACAAATAAAAAAAACTGACGGATATAAAAAAACGACACACAAAACAACAATACAAAAGCATTACAATAATCAATGCATAATATCCCAACTATATCTAATCTACTCATGGAAGTTACAAATTTGGAAATACTGTGGTTTCCGTCGTGTATGCTTGGACTTTTAATCCGTTGTTATCGTCATTTTTGTCAGTATTAAATCGTGTACAATCCCATTGTTGATAATCTGCAGTTGTCACTATTAGACAAGGTTGAAAATTACGGTTTTAAGTTTTCTAGCAGTTTCCTGTATTTTTTGTTTGGAAATTAAAGTTTTTTACACTTGATCAGCAGGATTTGTAAGATTTACTGTGTCACCATTATCAAAATATTTACCATTTAGTTTTTTATTGTTTTTTTTATTTAAACTTACCGTCTCTTGGGCTAAATCCTCCAACAATTTTAGCTAACAAAAATTCAGGAAAAATAAAACTGCCTTTAAACCAATCACTCGTATTGTCGGTGGGGACACAGCCGATCGATCGGCAGACGAAGTGTTATTCACCATGTGTTGTAATACCTATACTGTCGTTATACTTGTATTATATTCTGCAATGATTGCAGATAATTCCCCTCCCCAAGTTTTTTCGTGCATTTGAATAAGTATTCGCAGCATGAATATAGCTGTGCGATTATTACTCCCTACCCAGCCGTTCCATCAGGGTGATAAGCAGTTCTTCTACTATTAGCGAGCCCCTTGCTTCCTTTTTAGTAATATTAGCAAGTCCCTTGTTTTAGAAATATTAGCTAGTCCTTTGCTTCCTTTTAACTAATTAGTGTTATCACGTGTGCGCGCCTTTTCATTGTACGTGTGTGTGTTAACGATATAGCCTTTTTGGGCAGTTGTTATTTAGACGATTAGCAAGCGGTTGTATCCTGGTGTGGTTTTACGAATATATCAATATGCACAAATTACAGGTTTTATAAACGAACCCTAGATATATATATATATATATATATATACCTAATCAATTTAAGTTTAATTACAGAATTAATTTTAGGTATGATAAAATTTGATGTATAGTAAGTAAAATTCTGTCTTGACTGTTCTTTAGGACAACTAAGAGAGTATTTTTAATATATATATATATCAATATATTTAAATTCAATTATGAACAAGATCTCTTAGCACATCTTAAAAAACGTTTACACAAATGAATAAATATTTACAATGGTAAAGGCATTTTTACCCAACATATAACTCCAATCAGTAAGGGATGCCATTTTAACAATTCTTGTTTGTTAAAGATTGTTCTTTAGCATAACAGGAAAATAATTATTCAGTTTAAAATGTTACTTGCCACTTTTATATATTCAACTCATTTTTATATTAAAATTATAATAACTGTTGTCAATTACACCATACGTTGGATGTCACATGTAGGGCAAAATACTTCAAAGCAAATAACACGTCAAGTTGTGAGACCAAAACTTGCTAAAAACAACGATATGGTTAGTGCATACTAAGTTTAATTAGCAAAACAGTTGTACAACGTAGATTATTTAATTTGCAACAAGTTTTAGATCTTTGAGTATGCGAATAGATTTAAGTTCAGACACATCAATTTCTCCGTTAACTGACCTTGCTAAATTTATTAGACCAGCAGCGGCCCCCACTACTCCAGCTGCCGAACCTGCAACTAATCCACCAGGTACGCCTAACACTATAACGCCGAAAGTTGTCCCGGCTTCAATAAAATCACTTGTTGTGCCTTTAAATGCATTCCAACGAGTATTTCCCATTTGAACGACTTTAAACTTTGCATCCAAATTTTTAAAAGAAAGTTGAATGGTTTCTTTAAAAATGTCAGCAAAGGGAATTAACGGTTCAACTTCCCTTTTCACTGCATCTTTAAATTTCTTATGCATTTTATCCAGATTTTCAATTTTAGCATAACGGGTTCTTGTGAACTATAAAAGAAAATTGTCAAAACACGAAAAATTGTGCGTATTTTATATGCCTCTTACCTCGATCAGGTTTTCCAAGTAATCTACTTGCAATTGTTCGTGAAATGGTAAAAGTTTTTCGGTAATTATTTTCTGCACAGAAAATATTATTAACTGATATGTATTGATGTACAGTGTAAATTAATTATTTCCTTTTATTACAACATAGAAATGCAAGATATTGTAAAAAGAAACAGATGACATATACATGACATAAACTAAACACAACCGCATACCATTGTTAGCCTCGCAACAATAGCTATAAGTATTTCAAATATTAATACTTGATTACAAACACTTACCTTTAATGTTTTGTTACGAGATATCCAATTTTGTTTTTCAGCTTTCATTACCTCATCAAATTTCTCTTTGCATTTTTGTACGAAACCTTCACCGTGATCTGAAACTGCGTTCAATACTTCCTTTGCCATGTTTACTGTATTAACATGCGAAGACTCCAGTTCTGTTTCCACCACATATTGGTTCATCTTAACCGTATGAAAATATAAATAAGGAAGGTGAACAACATTAAGACGTCGTAAGAAAATGTGATTTATTTTTTAGCTGTAATCATTAAAAATTAATCCATTAGATTTTGCCAATGTTTGTTAAATTTCTTTCCCAATGACACATCCGACTAGCGACCAGTTTCGGATCTGCACTCATCCGGCTGAAAAGCGACACACTAACCCATCGCGGTATTAGGTCGATCTTATGCTCTTAATTTATAGCACATCGCGAGTCTTATGAAGTATATAAAGGAGTTGCGTTGTTCTTAATCATAGGACTAGACATTATGCGTTAATACAATTCGAGTGACCGGTAATGTCGGGGATGTATTTACAAGAATTGTACTTACCGGATGAATATTCTGTAAGTATCTCTGCTTTGCTTGTTCAACTACATTTCTCATGTCATCCGTGGTTTTCTAGAGATGAAGATTAAAAATTTAAACTAAAACGGTTACCATAATAGCCTCTACAAAATCGACAATATAATTTATTTTTTATTAAGTAATTAATAGCCAAACTACTGTTTTTAGAGGGATTAATTGTAACGGGTATGTGCACCAATCAATACCTCATAGACATGCTAAAAAAGTATTTCAGTGACATCAGGAAATTAATGCCAAATTTACAAATGTTGAATTTTTTTCGGAACCGTTTTAAACAGAAACTAACAAATCAAGAGATAAATAAAATATGATCTAGTTACTTCATATAGTTTTTGATATCTTTTGAACTCTTCCGATAGTTCTAGTTTCAGTTCTAATTCTTTTGCATTTCGGTACTTAGTATTTTTTCCTATGTTTGAATCATGAAACAAAGCCAGTGCACAGGACAAGTTCTTATCATGCTCCATTTGCATGTCTTGACTTCTTTGGTGTACCGCCTACAGAAGAAACAAACTGTTTAGAGTAAAAACTAGAGCGGGCCGAAGACAACCCAAACTATTTGGGAAACACATTTTTTAGGTATCACACGTGAAATATCATATACATGTTGTGTATAGTTTGTATCTACAATTATAAATAAAGGATATAAAGTTCTTAATCAAAGCTTGTTGTCTATTTTCTAAAACACTTACCATAAGAGATTTATATTTAAATAATTTGTCTCTTTCAGCCCCATTACTAAAAGTTTTAACCAGATTGGACAACTTATTTAGTGACACGGAATGCCTAACACAATCGTACCATAAAAAAAACAAAAACGGACAAAACTTAAAATTAATGTTCCCTTTCATAAAAGAACCAACTACAATTGATCTTTACTTACCTGTTCCATAAGCTCCCTATATTTTCGAATTGCGTCCAAATGTAGTTGAGACATATGCTTGTCAAGCTCTCCCTGAATTTAATAAAAAGTTTAATGGTGTTCTGAAATAGAACAATAACCAAACTTGACATTTTAACAGGAGTAGAAACAAAATAATTCACTGGTTCTAAACTGTATCGTATTACCTTTCTTGAAGTATTCTTGTTTTCAAACTGCTTCTGCTTTGAATCGAATGTCGATTGAAGAGCCTTTCGTTTATTCTCATCGAACCATTGCCTTTCAATGTCGTTCATGCGTGCTTGAAACCATGCATTCGCATTTCTCGTGGCACGATCTTTGGCTTTCAGTAGGTCTTCGACCCAGCAGTCTGCAGCAAACTGTGGACAATAAAATTTGCATTTCCCATCACCATACACACCATTTTTTGGGGAATGTCCAAGCAATCAACCGAACTCAAACTAAAGTCAGTCTGCTTTAACGCCTCATACTAATATTAACATAATGAAAAAAACTAGAGAGTGTCAACCACGTGTTAAACCACCACTATTTGTAAAACACATGTTGTATACCCTATATTCATGCTACAGGGTCCCTAACCACAATTCGTATTTTATACACTGAGAATGTAGTTTGTTTCTGCAAGCATAAACGCCTGGGTCACATAGTTTTTAAACTAAACTTCTTCGTTTTGAGGGAATTACCCTAAGTAAACGTTTTCTTTCTTTTAATCGGCACAGAGAGTTTAATGGTCTAACATTTCACCAAATCTGATTAAAATTAGAGCAGCCGTTCAAGCGTTATGCATCCACAAGCTAATTTATTACAACAAAACGTTTTGGTTTTTAACGTCTCAATTCCCCTGAATTCATTACCCAAACTTTTGGTTTCTGCATATCTAGACCATGTTGTCTTACAAATGTCACATTTGCGATTCCATTACTGCTTTTGGTAGAGAATTTTTCTATTTCTTCTGTGTGTTTAATCAGTGACTAATGCACTAACATTTATTCCACCAAATTTTAATAAAATTGGAGCAGCCGTTCAAGCGCTATCCCACTAAAAGCTAAATGTTTCACAAAAAGTACCGTTTTGGTTTTTAACCTTCCAGGGAAATTTCCCTGAATTTATAACCCAAACATTTGTTTTTTTCCATATCTAGACCGTGTTGTCTAACATATGACTAAGTTTCATTACGATTCCATTATTCCTTCTGGTATATGTCGGGGCGACATGCCATTGCAGTCAGCCTTTAACGAAAAA
>CH003371.1:61834-77881 GCA_000149265.1 Ciona savignyi
CCAATCATGCGTTTATCTTTTCCCGTGTTATTTTTAGTTTGAGACTTTGAGCACGTCAGAATTTGTTACAGTTTTAAGTTCTTACATATGACTCTAAGCTTGTAACGGCGTTTTATTTATTTCTATCTGTATATCGAACTTGAGAAACAGTTTCTTAGCTGTATAGTGTTAATTAATTCCGAAGAATTGTTTATTATCCTTCTTACAAGAATTACCTAAAACTGAAACTAAAAGAATTGTAATTTTGATAGGCCACGAATAGTAAGCATAGTAAGCCATTGTCTTCTATATATTATATTTGATGTCATAAATTTAGTTCAAGTAAGAGTTTTTGACCTTTTATACGGCCTAAACAGCCCAAACAAATAGTTTAGCTGTTTTGAAATTAGGCAATTACAAAGCTAATATTTGTTTTTTTAAAGATAATTTACAAAAAAGGCTAGGAAAAAATTAAATCAATTTTCTGATTCTGTAATAAGGTTCACTAAGTAATCGTTTTGCGTTATAACAACAAAGAAGCGTTATTTAACTAAGCTGCGTTGTCGGTTAATCAAAAGCAGCAAAAATCATCAACGCGTGGCGCGCCAATCAACGAAACCACGGTTATAGTGGGTATGAGGTTTACGAAACATTTTTATTCGCATTGAAACGCACTATCGATTTGTGTTAGTTTTAAGTGTTTGGTTGTTTTATATATAGTACTTAGTTATGGTGTTATATATATTTTTTTAATTTCCTGTTGCAACTCGCGTATGTAGAGTCCATTTGTCCCTTTTCTAGTTTATTTTATTTATCTACAAATTTGAAAAAGTTTACCATTACCAAAATGCCGACTGTTAAAAAAGATCAGAGCCGAAAATTTGCAAAACTGCTTTCGTACTAACAATTGTTGATCTGTAAGAAAATATCCTGGAGCAATTCAACCAAGTTGGGCCAACAGCTTCAAAAGATTCAACTCAATTTGTCAATTTTTTTTGTATTTAGAGCGTAAATAAGTCTGAACTCTCGTTTCTGGATGTTTAAATTCTCTATCTAATTATTTTGGATTTAAGCTTCTTGCTCTTTTGTGTGCGTAATGGTTTTGTACATTTCATTGGTTATACATCTTATATTTTTGAAATTTTCTAAGATAAACTGGGTAATTTTAATTTTAGTTATGTTTTTTTTCTGATTCGTGTTGTACATTTTTACCTTTCATAAAATAATTGAAGTGAATATTTCTTTCTTATCCAACTGTATCCGCGATAATGCCAAAAATGCTAAAAAAGGTCGACACAAACTTTGAACATGCCAGTTAAGCTTTCTGAGTTTTAACATAATTAAATAACGCGTTCCAGCCAATGACTACCGAAACCACAGGATCATTGGCAACCGGCCTTACGCAGTAAAAAAAAGTTAAATCAAAATGTGTTCCCTTTTGAAATTCGAAGAAAAGACATAAATAACCTGTGTCTGCATGCTCGTCTTGTAGTTAGATTCAATTTCCTTGACTCTGAGATGAAACTCCACCCTTTCATTGCTCTGAAATGGTTTGAACATATTGAAAAGGTAACCTTAACGCTCTTGTTTAGTTTAAACATGTCATAGAAATATTGTGACAAATCAAACAAATTGTGGTATGAAAATATCAAAAATACATTATTAAGCCCCTTTTGGAATTTGTTTGCTGCTTAGTGTTAAACACTTGACAGGCATGACAATTTGCCCCGATATCTACCAGAAGTATGTATCAATTCGCTTTAAAACTTTTGGCCTTGGTCGTGTAAAACCAAGCCTGACATTTTTTAGAAATTTGTATTTTTTAAGTGTATGGCTTGAGCGAGTGTACAGCTTGGGATTTTAATCAAATTTGGTTGACGGTAAGTCCGTTAACCAATGTAGTTTTACCATTTAAATAAGAATAAAATAGTTGTTCAAATTAAAACTGTCAAACAGGCTAATTAATATGAATCAGACGAGCAATAATAAATTTTGGGTAAATATTAAAAAATATTACAAAAACAACCAAAAAAAAAGAAAAAAAGTATGACCGGTTAGTCTGGTGCAGCGTTTTCCAACTTTTTTGGTGGCGGACCATTTCCTTACAGGCGAAAGTCTTTGCGCACTCAAAGTGCATCAATTTTTAATTAGCGTAAGTCAAAAGTGTAGCGTAACTGGACTAGTTTGTTATAACGCAATAAAAGATGAAAGTTGTAACTCCTAAGGACTATATGAAATAGGTTATTCAGCCACTACGACTACGGTATTACGGAACAACCAAAGCAAGTGCTATGAACAATAAACTTCCATTTAGTTAAATCAGTTGGTTCCAAACTTGATAAAAAATTGATAAAAACATATCACTTCTGTTTATAACGATCAAAAGCAAACAAAAGTTTTTCAAATTGTTGATGTGCTTGCGGACTCATTTAAACCTTCCACGGACTCATTTGAGACCGCGGACTCGGGTTGGGAAACTCTGGTCTGGTGGTTTAGTGGGACGTCATTTAACAGAAAGATTGCATCTTTGAAACTGGTTGCTAGCTAGTTGGTTGTGTCTTTGGACAAGACAATTAACGGACATTGCCTGAAACCAGCGGATTAATGGCGTCTACCAAGTTGAAGGAACGTGTTAATAATACACACAACACACCGCAATAGCTCCGGTTAACCGACGGTGGGCGTAAGGTGATCTGACGATTGCCGTGTGTAACCCCCTTGGTTTTCCCATTCCCGGGGATAAACATGAATATTCTATCCTATCTTACTTTATCCAATATACCTACAAAAACTTTCGTTGTTATCTCTTAATTTTTGGCGCCGAAGTGTTTGAGAATATAACCGGTATTTAGTCTGACGGCATTCGGAATATTGGGTTAAAATTTTCAGGAATGTTAGCCAAGTTTAAAGATTGTTAATCTACATAGTTTTAAAACCGCATCTAATCGAGAACCGTTTGCTAATAAGGTGTAGATGAACAGAAATTTTACATGAATATACTTTTTTAAATGAACCTCGACAATTTGATACACGGTTCTGATTTATCATTTATACATATTACACAAAGAGTGTGCAACAATTTGCCATTTGTAATTACTTGCATTAGCAGATAGCAAAGTGTAAAAATGTATTTTACAAGTAGTGATGGTTTGCATTATTTAGTATACCTTTACTAGTATTTCGATTTTGGGTATTTCTCCGCTGTGAAGAATTCTTATATATTCTCTTGCCAGATAGATAATCGCCTCTCCGGTCAGTTCGCGTCCATTCAGCTTCTTAGCGACAAGTTGTTCTTTACCGAACAAGTGCTTGGCCAAAGCGTCGACTTCGTAAATAAAGTCTTTGTCCATATCTAAAAAATGGCAATAAATCGATATTTATATTAGCTTTAAATGTTTGCTCATATGTAACTAGTATTAACTTGGAATATTATTACCCGAAAAACAAAGGGCTTCGGAATCTATGGGCCCTCGTTGTGTAATTGATTTTCCTGGGTGTGGTATAAGCGAGCAAGAAATACACGAAAACGAGTCTGTCATTCGCTGTCGAACCAAATTATTTTCTTCACTATCAGCCTCCATAACGCTGCTTAGATACTTTGAACCTCCGTCAAAGCCATTGGAGTACTGTTTTGGTTGTTCCCAATTGCGACAAAGAAAAAAAAGTCCCTGTGAAATTGTAGCATTATATCGAACTATATCGTAAATTTATTTCATTATCATTACTTGAAACGGATGATTCACTGCAACGTTCCTTGGCGATGTACTGACATTACGCTGCTTATTGGATACGCAGTGTGCATAATCGGTGAACAGCTAAAAATGCGTATTTTTAAATCATTGTTGCAATTATTGTTCGTTTGATTTTTAATATCACCTTTAAATTATGAAGATCGTCCTCCCTGATTAGCTTATCGATGTTGTAGATCTGAACTGAGCTTAGCAGAGTGCTCAAAGCGAATATTACTGAATTATCATTTGCGCTTGATTGCTTATCAAACATTCCTTGAGTGTCCATCAAAAACACTGCAACTTCCTGTGAATATTTTACACTGTGATACAGGCATGTGTAACATTCTAACTAGATGTAACAAAACCACAAACTTTTTCGTCTTTTGTTTTCATCATAAATGGCTTCCGTGTAACATAAATTCCATTGGTGTGCCCATCTATACCACCTCTATGTTCAAACACCTTTGTTAGCTTTTTCTGTTTTACACTACCCCATTCTTCAGACTATAAAATAAATATGTTTTTTTGGATATAACATAGTTATCGGGTCTTTTTGCTTTGACTCACCGGGTCTTTCAACAAATAGTCAGCGAGCAAGGTCATCAAAAATGACTTTCCACCTCGATATGCCCCCGCAATGCTTATGATTGCAACCGGTACATTTCGAACAGCATCAAAGATTTTCTCAAATTCATCAAATTTAAGCTGATACTTAAGGTGTTTCTTTTCTCCTTTTACTATTTCAACAATACGCACGGCTTCATATGACGCCATTGCGTCCTTTTATTTTATCTGTAATATTTATATAGTAGAGTTAATATATAGTTTGTACGAGTCTAAATAGCATAGTTCTTTAATTTACCTGAACTTAAAGCTAAAATTGCTTACGTGACCAGTACTGATATTTATAGCATATTATCCGCATATATTTTTTAATGAATACAATAAAAATATCTACCAACTCGGAAGGTTGACTAGCTAAGCACGAAATACACAGTAAAGTTTAAGAATGTTGTGTATGTACAATGATAGTACATGCTTTTCTTAAATACCTAACTAAGAAAACAATGGACCCAATTTATTAATGATTAAATGTGTTGCAACAGTAGACTTTGAAATATAATGAGTGTTCGTTCCGATCTCGCTGTATTTACTGAGTTATGTCATATACGGCCAACCGTGCTGTCGTTGGCCATCGGTTTTGTTATTAATTAAACATATAGCGCTGTTAACGTAGGTAGGCCTACTCCTGCTTAATTTGGCAGTAAGCTGGTAACAACTGGTTAAAAGTATCGTAATCGACTATTTATGTCACCATGCTGCAAAACTGTTAAGTCGGGTTAAGTGTACCATGCTTATGTTTTATACAATCATCCCCCGTGAAGTAAATTAAATAAACTTTTAAGTCTTTTTGTACTAATGGCTCAATTATGTTGCTTATTAAACGTTGTCGCGCTTAGTAATTTACAAAATGCTACTAAAATATACACACGGATTTGTACGTAGCGTTTCTTTGCGAAAAGCTCTCGGTAATGCGAACTTAAACAAAGTTTCGTGAGAGTGTTTTGACGCCGGCTCTAGTAGTGTTATATGACGTGTTATTAGGGTCAGGACATCATCGAAGCACGCCTTTGTCATGATCCTAGCGAAGCAATGGTGTCAACGTTTAAAGGTCGTGATTGCTATTAACAACCCTCATTCGGTTTAACAGTTCGTCTTTCGAGTTTTGATCCGATTTTGCAAGTTCGTTGTGTGACTACTTTATTATTAATATTTTTTGGACTAACAAAAGATTAATATTTTATAGTTTTAATTGATTCATCAAAACCATTTTGTGTAACTCGTGCACTGCAGCTGAAGTTATTAAAGTAAACTTTGACCTAACCTTGTCAACACCGTTCGACCGTCGGCTTGCAGCGGTGGTTACCGTAAACTGGTTAATTATTGCCGTGTAAATATTTCTGTTGATTAAACCTCTGAGTGTTAACTTTATGACCTTGTTTAAACCTACTTGTTTGTGGCAAGGTCTCGACTGTGACGACTTTATAATAGCGTCCTTTTTTCGGTTAGTTGTAATGCCGTTCAAAGGTGCATTTCCCCACCGGATTTCTACTACTATAGTCATATATCTACCGATGATAAAAAGCCCTTACTACTACAAAAACACATATCATTCAATACTATATTAAACAACACTGATGAGTGTACTGTATATGTACCTGCATGCAAAAACGATCGGGTTCTCTGGCTACCTCACCTTTCTTGATATATCGTATATAAAGTGTATAACGTTAGTTTCTATAAGCAGAACCTATTGGGTTCCCAATTTACCAAGTAAAACATAATATTCATGTTTTCTGAATAAAGTATTCACGTAGATATATTGATTGATGTTTCGCCAAACAAACGTTTTATACTAAAAAAAGACCATAAAAGCAAAGGAAATTAAATGTTTGTATATTATTGTGGGCTTTTCGGGGATATTATAATTATTATGGGTTCCATTTAAAAAAAATGGGACACATATTGTTTTTGTCCGTTTTTTTTCGTTTTTTTTCGTCAAACGCTTGACAGGCATGGCATGTCGCCCCGACATCTACCAGAAGGGTTAATTGAATCGCAATAAAACTTGGTGATTTGTTGGACAATTTGTTGTAGGTGATAAATTCAGGGAAATTCCCCTGAGACGTTAAAAACCAAAACGGTATTTTTTTCTAAAAAATAGCTTATATCGGCATAGCGTTTAAACGACGGTTCCAATTTGAATCATATTTTCTGAAATGTAAGTGCATTTGTCACTGATTTAACAGTTAAAAAAATAAAAAAATTACCTAGGGAAATACCCTAAAAAATAAGATTTTTTCTCAAATCATGATTGTGACAGGCATGGCATGTCGCCCCGACATCTACCAGAAGGAAAAATGGAATCGCAATGAAACTCGGTGATTTGTTGGACAATATGGTCTAGATATGCAGAAATCAAAATTTTGGGTAATAAATCTAGGAGAATGCCCCTGGGACGTTAAAAACCAAAACGGTATTTTTTTCTAAAAAAATAGCCTTTTTGGGGCATAGCGCTTGAACGACTGATACAATTTGAATCAGATTTGGTCAAATGTAAGTGCATTAGTCACTGATTTAACACCTACACTGTAAACTGTAAGGGTGGAATCGTTTTTGGAGGGTGGAATTTTACAATTCGGTGCGTGGAATTATTACATGCTAAGGTGTGTATTCCCCAAAAATCGTGTAAATTTTACAACATGGGCTCCTGTGTGGACAAGTCCATCTTTTAAGGTGTTATATCCCACGTACTAAAATCAATAGGGTGGTTTTAAAAATCCAGGGGTGGGTTTCGTGTATCGAAGGTGGTTATTTCACCATACGGGTGGAACTCGACACCAAGCGCTTAAATCAACCTAAAGCCGTTGCTACAGCAACTTGTTTGATGCAATGACATATATACGCACCATATATCCATCGAAAGTTGTTCTACCTGGTTTCTTTATATTTAATGAAAAAATACAATTTAGGCCTACACATGTAGTCTTCTTGACTAACTGTTATGTTAGGATAGGAATATTTAAACCTCGAAATCCTTATCTTGATATTTTACTAAAGCAATACGTTTTGAAATAATAAATGTTGACCGTTTTAGTCATAGCTGCAGTTTATTTCTCCTGCAAAGGAACATTTTGTTGTTGCTGTAAAATATTGTGAAACACTGCGCATGCGCACAAATAATTTAAGTCGCATTTGATTGGTTCAAGCATTGCGCCATTTTTTAGTTCTCGAATGATAAACATTATGACGACATGTGCTTGCGGGTTCACGTGAAAAGGATAGTACTAAACTTAACTTAAAACTCCTTCAGCGACAAAGAAAGTTTTTTAGGATGCTTTAGGTCTATGTTAGATAAGCTTAAATTCAGTTAGACTATATTATCTTAACTATTTTATTAAATAGCCTAGATGCATATCAATGTTTGTAGGTTGTTGCTAGTCTATAGAAAGACCTTCAGCGTGAGGTGCATGTGGATGTGGGCCTGTTGTTGCTGTAGCCTGTATTGCAATACGTTTTCTCTAGGACCCTAGGAACAGTTTTATTTCAATTTATTCGTTTAACTTAAAAACAGGAATGTTAATATCGTTCAACAGTTAGGCCTAAAATTTAGGCCTAACTGTGGCGGAAATAAGAAACTACGGAAATTTAATATGGGGCTAGTGATGGAGAATCATCCGTACCCTTTCAGGCCTCTGAATGTAAAAAAAAGTTCTGTATTTTATAGGGCTGCGAATTAACGGTTAATTTAAAAAACGGTTAACTGATGTAAAAATAATCGGTTAACCGTTAACCGATTTTCTTTAAACTACCATCAAATCGGCACCGTTATTGGCAAAAAAAGTTCAGGCAGCCGTAAAGCGCAGCAAAGAAATAACGCGCGTGATTACCGGCATTATCGGGTCTTATTTATGTGTTACTTTATAGTTTTTAAACGTCACCTTAAGACACATAGTATAACTTTGATTGTAATGCGTAATATTAAGTTAAAAATCAAACAATCAGCTTCTGAATGGTTGCTTATATTACGTTGACAATCAAACAATCGACGTGTGAATGGTGCGTATATTACGTTGACAATCAAACAATCGACGTGTGAATGGTTGCTTATATTACGTAATAATGAAACAATCAACGTGTAAATGGAGTTATGTATATTTGAAAATTATTAAAACGCAATTACGCCCAATTAAATGTGGGCGGTAAAGTAACGTTAAAAAACGGTTAAACGGTTAAAATTTGACGTGACGGTTAACCATAAAAACGGTTAACCGTGGTTAACCGTTAATTTTTCGCAGCCCTAGTATTTTACTATTTCCGCCTTTATGTTGGCCATCAAAAAGTCCTAGTAAAGTGATCCTGACTTGATTTTCATATTTCTGATGCTGCATTCCTATATATAGCCTATAATGTTTTTTTAACTTCATAGCTTTAGTTAAAAAGTGGCCGATTTATATTTCTTAAAGTTTAAAATCAGTTGTACTTATAACATAACCTAGTTGACACCACTCGGCTCCCATATATGGAAGAACCCTTGCACTACTCTATTCCATGTCCCTGTACTGGATGTGCTGTTAATTTGGCTTCCAAAATAAGCCTTATCAATCATATGAAATTTGACCATAATGTATTAAATCTGGCGACATTAAAGTGTAAAGTAGGTGATTGCAAGCGAATATATTCATCAAGAACAAGTTACATAAAGCATCTTCATCGCTTTCATGTAAACATACTTCATCCAGCACCACCACAAAGTACCAGTAATCAAAATGTACCCGAATTATTTCCCAGAGATACAGAAAACTTTGAATATACACCCACTTCAGACTGTTCTAAGTCCACCAAAGTTCCATTTTCTGAATTAAGTCGTAGTATTGGAAGTGACACTTCTACTCAGCAACATTTTATTAAAAACTTCATGCAGTTCTGTTTAAAATTAGGCCAAGCATATGCGCTACCGCAATCAAGTTACCGAAGTATTATGAAAGATATTGTTACCTTATTTTCAGCCTTTCACGCAGATATTCTTTCTGTAACAAACTTGACAGGGACAACTCCTGCACATCCTGATCTAAATTATGGATATTTGCAAGATAAATCTTTTCTAATAAGCACCTGGCATAAAATTAATGCCTCCGTTATATTCAAAGATTACTGCCTTTCTATTGGCCTTGTTTCACCGAAGAGAATACATTTAAATGACTCTACTACATACCAATATGTTTCTATTTTAAAAAGTTTAAAAAATTATTTGGAACATAGTGATGTGTGGGAAGCTGTGGTTAAGAATTCGAAAAAGCCATCTAACCATGATTTAGTTGCACAATTTACAGATGGAATATATTTTAAAAAGCATTCTTATTTTGGTGGAGATAAAATGTTGTTGCGTCTGCATTTGTACTGTGATGAACTGGAGATTTGTAATCCACTTGGTAGTTCGAAAGGTAAAAATAAGCTTACTGCATTTTACTACTTTGTTGGTAACATTGGTAAAGCTAATATTAGTTCTTTGCAGAGTATATTTTTATGTTTATTAGTTAAAAGCTGTGATTTGAAAACTCATGGTTATTCTAAAGTGCTTTCTCCACTTTTAAGTGATATTGCCAATCTTGAATCTTTGGGTATTATTTGCCATGTAGGTGGAGAAGATGTTGTTGTTAAAGGAACAATTGCTGTATTATCCGCCGATAATTTGGGGGCTCATGATATTGGAGGATTTAGAAAGTGCTTTAGTAGCGGTCGTATTTGTAGATATTGCATGTGTAACTATTCTGATATAAAGGAAAAAGTTTGTGAAGACAACTTTGTGTTACGTGATTCCAAATCTCATGCAAGTCAGTGTCCAGTCGATCGGCATAGATGTTGACTTGGGCAAAGCGTATGGTGTAACCAGTGTTTGTGCACTAAGTGGTGTATCTGGATTTTGCCCAACACAATCATTGCCACCTGACATAATGCATGATTGTCTCGAGGGTGTAATTCCGTGTTTCCTGCAATCATTATTTATTCACTTACATTCTAGTCGAGTGTGCACTATTTCATGTATCAACGAAAGAATAATTCAGTTTTCTTATGGTACTTCTGATCTTAAAAACAAGCCAAGAACAATGCCTAGTAATGTTGTACAAACAACTGGTAAAGTTGCACTAAGTGCAAGTGAGTCTTGGTGTTTATTTCGCATGTTGCCTTTTATTATTGGCGATCTTATTCCATGTAGCAATGAAGCCTGGAAGCAATATTTAACTCTTTCAGAAATTCTGGACATTGTTTTTGCCCCATCTATTGAAAAAGAAGCAACACACTACTTAACTTTGTTAGTTTCTCAGTTTTATAAAAAAATGCTTGAACTATCTCCAAATTTAGTTAAGCCCAAATTGCATTTTATGCTACATTACCCACGGTTAATTCGGTTTTATGGCCCTTTGCAAGAAGTTTGGTGCATGAGATTTGAATCATTTCATAGAAAGCTTAAGAAAATAGCGAAGTCATCTCTTAACTTTAAAAATATATGTTTCACGGTTGCTGAAGCTGTACAAAAACAAAAATGTTATGAGCAGTCGGAAACATCTTGCTTGGTGGACAACCCAGAGTTTAGAAATCTGGAAGCTACACATTTGCACTTGTTTCCTGTAGATGATGCAAACTTTTTTAAAGATAATTTTAATTTAAACAGTGAAACCAGCTTTTCAACGGCCACATTTGCAATATTGAATGGGGTTACTTATTCGTCAGGACTGTGTTTTGTAGTTGACTTACAGTTTGATATACCTGTGTTTGTACGTATGAATAACATTGTTGTCTGTGATGATCAACCTGTAATAATAGGTAGTTATTTGAAACCGATTCTGTTTAACACTCATTTACATGCATATGAAGTGCAACCAACATCAGAAAAAATGTACTTTAAACCAGGATCGCAATTAAATTCACATGCATTAGATGTGTACCAGGTTTTTTCTAAGAAGTATATACGTTTGCGATGTCGTGCTTGTTCTTTACCAGTACCTTAAGGTTAATTTCATCATGCCTTGTACTTTTTTGTGAGCTTATCAATTTTAGAAATGTTTTTGTTGTTTGTATAAATATAAATAATTAACCTTAATGCCATGTTATTTATTCAGATTAGTTAGCATACTGCTTTATAGCCTTTGAATAAACCTTTTAGAATGCCTCATTTACTTGTTCAATTGGGTAACACAAAAAAAGTTGTTACTTGTGAAAAATCAGAAATATACGACTCTGTTATGAGAGTGTTTCAGTTAAAGAGAGCTGTCGATATTCAAATTTTTGACCATGATTTCAAGGAGTGGGTCACTCTGGATGAGAGTTATGACGTCCCAGAAAAAGCCCGCCTAATGATTTATTACTCAGGTAAATTTTAATCAAAATATGTTTCTTATGGTTTTGAGTTGATTGTGACTTAGTATTTGTACTGGTTGGTTATTTATTTAGATGAAGACATAGAGTCGGATGTGACAGTAGCTGCGAGCTCTTCAACCATAAGCAGTCACAACTTCAGTGCAGGTAAAGCACCCTTAAGTGTGGTTGTTTTTTAACCGGTCTTTTTATTCTTAAACATTTCTGTAGATGTTTCTTTTGAATCCACTCCCGATTCACCATGCAGAACAGAAGGTGCTTCCAATAAAGGCTGGCTGCTAAACTTTATCTTACCAGATTTTCCATTAAACATAAAAGCGGAATTAAATGAAATATCTATCACGGGAAATCCAGTTACTGCTTCAACAAGAAGAAAAATTCTTCAAATATTGTTCAACTCAGTTTCAGCACAAGAGTTGTAAGCATTTTTACTCTATAAGCCTGGCAATAACTACAAAAAAAATAATTTTGTGTGTAGTCACTGGTGACCAGTCAACTGAACCCCTTACAACTGAACTCCTACAACTGAACCCTTTACAACTGAACCCCTACAATTAAGCCCCTTACAACTGAACTCCTTTTAACTAAACCCCTTTAAACTGAACCCCTTTACAACTGAACCCAGTTCAATTGAACCTCTTTACAACTGAACCCCATTTTCAGTTAAAAGGGTTCTGTTAAAAGGGGTTCAGTTGTAAAGGGGTTCAGTTGTAGGGGTTCAGTTGTAAGGGGTTCAGTTGTCATGGAACCGTAGTCACTAGCCATACTATTCAACTACCCACAGTCAGGTTGCCAGAACGGTTACATTGTGCTGCTTTATTGTTACATATGTTAGACAGGTTACTTAGCCTGTGATTTTATTGTTGGATTAACCTTTTAAAATTCCACTAGATTATAATTAGAGAATAACCGCATGTCCACAGACAGTTACCAATAATTGCCCTTTTAAGACTTTGGGATCGAACCTAAAGCCTGTCTTGTATGATCATTGATCAAGTCACCCAACTTTACTATTTACCAAAGGCCAACGCTTACTACTACAGATATAAAAATCTTTTTTTATCTTAGATATCCATCACCATTTGAATATCGATCCGTATGCCTTACCCTTGTACAAAAATACCCTCAACTAGCAGACAAAAAAAGCAAGGATTGTACTGTGAGTGTTTATTTCATTATCCTTTTTAATTGGCTAATAATGTCATGTCTTCAGGTCTATAAATTGTGTGTACCAGAAATGTTTTTAAATGAGAATATAAGAACAGTGGCCTTTCCTACTTTTAAAGGGTATTTTGTTGCAGGGAACATGGGTTGAAAGCCTTCGTCAAAGTTTCAGAGACATGAGGAGGCCACTTGTTAACAACGAAAGAGTAAGAATTATGAAAAGAAAATATGGCTTTGGAAAGTCACCAAAAGCTCCAGAAACAGTCTCAACAATAGAAAGTATTTCACCGGCAAAAAGACAAATTGTGGTTAGTGCAGTAGCCTATAGTATCCAGTTACCAGAGACATACTAAAATGACATTAAATATTTTTTCAGTGAAGCACACGCCAGTAGTTAGAAAAGGAACATCTTTAGGCCAAATTCATCTTAATATACCATTTTATACCTCAATACCTGTATATATTTTTTCAGAGTTATGATACAATAAATGAGGATCCTGAAAGCATTCAGTGCCACATAAGAAAGATTAAAGAAGAATGTGCTAAAGTGAACAAAGATTATGAAGTAATAGAGGACAGAATGAGAAGGTCATACATCGCCAGGCGACAAGAAGTCCAGAAAGCAAATGATATAGGAATCATTTTGGGAAATTATCCAGCACTAAAATTCGCTTATTTTGTAAGTTTGGTTGCAATCAATAGTGGCAGCTTGCTCAGTTGGAATTATTTTGCAGGTTTTAAATGAAGCAAATGCAATATTCAAAAGCGATGTCAAGGAAAATTTGATCGAGGCGCTAGACAAGTTTAAGATAGTTAGATTAAAAGAGAAACTTATCAATTTTAACCTGGCTTCACCAGCAGTAACTGCCTATTGTAAAGGAAAGGGTGAGTCAAAATATTTCTTTTTTGTTTAGGGTTTACGATTTTTAAAATACTCAAGGCATAATCAATAATGTTTTTAATTTTAGCTTGGTGGTGAAGTTTTTGAACCTAATAAGGTACAGAGAAATATTATGTAAGCTGAAATTTTATCACATTATAGATATACCAATGATCTTGTCCCTTCTCCCACAAGCGTTCAAGGAGAGTACATATTCTGATTACTTTCTTCATATATCTGTAAGTTTGGTTTTAGTTCCTGGTCTTCCGAAAATAAGAGACTAATAATGTCTTTTTTGCGAAGCATATATATACTAATTGGATTTTAGTGATTGATGGTTGTTTACAGTACTGACTTAACAGTTTTATACCAGGAATATTTAACGCTGATCACCCATTAATATTTCAGGAAAAGGATTTAGAAGAAAAACCAAAGCATCCCTACCCTGTCATGTTTCTTAAAGATAATCAACTAAAAATATTTGTTGAATATAAAGAATTGTGCAGCGCAAGTGATATGGAAGATGGACTCTGCCTTCTCATAAGTGTATTTTGGATTTTTGATATTGTGATACCAAAAAAAATCAGAAAAACAATACAGTTTATCTGCTGTCTGCTTGGGATACCCATAGAACGAAGAATGATGTCGGTACAACGCATTATAAACTTGTTATAGTTGCATTGTTCATACTGCTTTTATTATGTACCAAAATAAATTTCTTTAAGCTGTATTGTGACCATTCTCAAGGGTGGTTGTGATTGTGGAATCGCCATGCGTAAGGGTGGTTAAACGCCTCCCCCCAGGGTGGTTTCTAAGGGCGGTAAACACCATGCACAAAGGTGGTAAACACCATGCACAAAGGTGGTAAACACCACGCACAAAGGTGGTAAACCCCATTTACAGGGGTGGCATTGGATAAAAATGTAGGTGGACAAAACCTATTTTAGGTGGAATTTACCACCAACCTACCGGGTGGATACTGCCACGCTTTGCTGGGGTGTATGATTCCACCTGTGGGTGGAATTCCACAACCCATAGGTGGATTAGGTGGACCATGGTTTAAGGTGGCCGGAACTATAGTTTTCAGTTTACAGTGTAAAAGAAATGGAAAAATTACCTAGGGAAATACCCTAAAAATCGGATTTTGTTCTCTAATTATGATTGTGACAAGCATACAATTTTGCCCCGAAATCTAGCAAAAGGAGTAATGAAATCGCAATAAAAGTTTGACATTTGTAAGAGAACATGGTCTAGATAAGCAGAAACCAAAATTTTTGGTAATGAATTTAGGGAAATTCCCCTAAGACGTTAAAAACCAAAACGCTATTTTTTCTAAAAAAATGCTTTTTTGGGGCATAGCGCTTGAACGGTTGCTTTAATTTTGATCAGATTTGGTTAAATGTTAGACCACTAGACACTTTGTGCCAATTAAAAGAAAGAAAACATTTGCTTAGGGTAATTCCCCTAAAAACGAAGATATGTTCCTGAATTATGATTGTGACAGGCATGCCATATCGTACTGACATCTCCAACAAGGAGTCGACAAGTCACATTAAAACTTTAAGAATTGTTACATAACATGACCCACATATGTAAAAATAGAAACTTATCTACTAAACCTAGGGGAATTCCCTGAAACCATAAAAAAGTAAATCGGGCTGTTTTGGCAATTTAGCTTTATTTCATTACAACGCTTAAAAAGGTTTAATTTAAAACATTTAAGGTAAAATGTTCGTAAATTAAGATGTTTATTCATTTTTTAACTACACATTGTAAAGAAGTTTGGTTGGACAACTATGGGACCCATGCGTTTATGCTTGCAGAAACAAACTACATACTCAGTGTATAAAATACAAATTGTGGTTAGGAACCCTGTAGCATGAATATATGGCATACGACATGTGTTTTACAAATGGTGGTGGTTAAACACGTGGTTGGCACTCTCTAGTTGCATTTGTCATTGTTATTTAATAATTTTACAATAAAATGCCTATGATTTGAAAATATCGTGCTAATGTTCTTGGACACAGTGGAAATTTCCCTGACTTGATAAATCATCAATTTGTCTGGATATCTCATAAATTTTAACTAACACAAGTTTAATATTAGTTCATTTTTTTCTGTTATTGTGGACAGTTAAAACAGATTAACCAGTGGTTTGATTGCGGTTAATGATTGGGGGTTTTCCGGAGAATGGTTTATGGTGGGGTATTGGGTATCCGAATAATTTTTTCGCCTTGGAAATCACCATCGGTTTGTATTAGTTTCAAGTGTTTAGCTGATTTATATACTTGGTGGTAATATATTATAATAAGCTATAAACTTCACATTTAAAGGGTTTCCGTATTACTTGCG
>CH003371.1:89372-102763 GCA_000149265.1 Ciona savignyi
GTGGTGGTTTAGTGCGACGCCATTTAACCAATAGGTTGCAAGTTTAAAACTGGTTGCTAGCTAGTTGGTTGTGTCCTTGGCAGGCCCGGTGCTAGGAACCGCGGGGCCAAATTAGAAATGTGATGGCGGGGCCCCTACTCTTCATAGCAAAATTGATGGGTGTTTATATATCATAAAATACATACCAGTACATACAAACTACAAAAATAGACATTTAAGGTAATGTGGATGCTAATTTACGATATATTGTTTTACTTCCAAACATATCTATATTGTTTAGCAACCATATTCATTATGACGTAACAGGCAGACACAGAAATATAAATTTGACTTAGTCACGATGCATAACAAATTGATATTATGAGAAAGAATATTATTTCACTTTTTTATTTTACGTTTCAGTAGTATTTTTAAACCTCGTAATACAGAAAGACCCCCGCTAGCGCGGGGCCCTTTCAAGGTGCGGGTCCCAATTTGATCTAATCGGTCAAATCGGCCTAAAACCGGCCCTGGTCCTTGGACAGAACAATTAACGGAAATTGCCGGAACCAAGCGGATTAATAGGTTCTAACAAATTGAAGAAATGTGTTAATCATATACAACACACCGCAACTGCTCCGGTTACCCGACGGTAGGCGCGAGGTGATCTGACGATTGCCGTGTGTTAACCCCGTTGGTTTTCCGATTTAGGGACATAAACATTAATATTCTATCCTATCCTACTCTATCCAAAATACCCTTAAAAAGTTTGTTATTTTAATACGAATATTGTTTGGTAGCCAATGTCTTGGAATCAAGAATTAAATAAACGTCCGCGTTCTCTTAATTTTTGGCGCCGATATGTTTAAGAATGTAACCGGTATTTAGTTTGATGGCATTAGGATTATCAGGTTAAACTATTTAAAAATGTAAGTTTAAAGGTTGTTAATCGGCATAGTTTTAAAACCGCATCTAAACGGGAACCGTTTGCACAAATTTTAGATGAATATTCTTCTTTAAATGAACCTAGACAATTTTATACGCGGTTCTGACGAGCACATACAAGAATACAGTTTACAATTAGAGAATGTCAACCACGTGTTTACCCAACACTATTCTTAAAACATAATTTATATGTTTATGCAAGGAGTGCCCTTAACCACAGTTGGTGTATTTAATAGACCCAATACGTAGTTTGTTTTTAAAGCAGAAACATATGGGTACCTGAGGTAACAAACGTTATCTATGTTCATTACATGTTATTGTCAAACATGTGCACGTCAGGTCCATGTTATCTTATATTCCAGACGGTTTTTACCGGACTGTCATAGTTTTGCGCATAAACGCATGGGTCCCATGGTTGTCAAACTAAACTTTCATTTGTAGTTCAACAAATAATCGTGTTAGATTTAGGAACATTTCACGACAAATTTTAAAATTTATCCTCTTGTCAAGCGCCATAGTAAAAAGAAGTTAAATTCCCAAAACTTGTAATTAAAAATAGGAGCAGCTGTTCACGCGCTATGCTCAAAAAAATACCATTTTGGTTTTAGCTTTCAAGTGGTATATCCCTGGATTTATTACCCACACATGTTTGTTTCTGAATATTTTCACCATGTTTACTAACAAATGACAAAGTTTTCATGCGATTCCATTAGTTCTAACCCCTTTACATTCCACCAAATCTAATTAAGCGCGGCCGTTCAAGCCCTATGTCTAAAAAGCTAATTTTTAAACAATAACACCTTTTTGGTTTTTAACGTCTCGGGAGAATTTTGCTGTATTATGTATACCTTATCATGATTTAAAAACAAATCTTATGTTTGAGTATTTCCCTGTGTAATTTTGTGTATGTCGTCCAAGTGTTAAATAAGTGACTTATGCACTTACATTTCGCCAAATCTGATTAGAATTGGAGCAGCTGTTCAATAGCTATGCCCAAAAAGATAATTTGTTAGAAAAATACGTTTTTTGGTTTGAACCTTCTAGGAAAATTCCCCTAAATTTATATACCAAAGTTTTGGTTTCTGCATATCTTGATTATATTGTTTAACACATGACAAAGTTTTATCACGATTCCGTTATTCCTTGTCATGGCTGTCAAAGCGTATGACGAAAAAACAAAAAAAAACGAAAACAATGTGTCTCATTTTTTAAATGTGACCAATAAAAAACATAAAAAATAAGTTTGGTTTGGTAACTGGAGTAAAAGCAATTTATACTTGCAAACTATGCACGTCGATATGAATATACCATTTGTGTTTGGTAAAAGTACTTGCATTATCAGATAGCAAAGAGTTAAAATGTGTTTTATAAGTACTAGTGGTTGACACTTAGTTGACACAATACCTGTACTAATTTTTCAATTTTGGGTATTTCGCCGCTGTAAAAAATTCGTTCATATTCCCTTGCCAGGCTGATAAGCTCCTCTCCGGTTACTTCGCGTCCATTCAGCTTCTTAGCTACAAGGTGTTCTTTATCGAACAAGTGCTTGGCCAAAGCGTCGACTTCGGAGATAAAGACTTTCGAAATATCTAAAAAGGTGGAAAGGAATCGATACTTAGTTCAAGATCTATCTTTTATTTACATAATTAGGCATTATTAGCCTAAACGTTTTCTATTATGTAACTAATATCAAACTTGGATGATGAATACCCGAAAAACGAACGGGCTTGGAATCGTTTGACCCTCGGTTAGCTATTGATTTTCCTGGGTGTGGCATAAGCGAGCAGCATACATATGAAAACGATTCTGTCAAGCGTTGTCGAACTGATTTATTTTCTTCATTATCAATTTCCATAACATCGCTTAGATACTTCGACCCTCCTTTAAACCCAACATTATAATCTGATTGTTCCCAGTTGCGACAAAGAAACAAAAGTCCCTGTCAAAAGTTAGCATTACATTATACTATATCGTGAGCTTATTACACAATACTTACTTGAAACGAATGATTCACTGAAATGTCCCCTGACGATGTACTGACATTACCCTTCTTATTAGATACGCAGTGTGCATAATCGGTGAACAGCTAAAAATACGTGTTATCTACATCTTTGTTGCAAATATCGTTCGTTCGTTTTAAATTCACCTGTAAATGCTGAAGATCGTCTTCCCTGATAAGCCCCGGGATGTTGTAGATCTGAACTGAGCTTAGCAGAGTGCTCAAAGCGAATATTACTGAATTATCATTTGCGCTTGATTTCTTATCAAACATGCCTTGAGTGTCCATCAAAAACACTGCAATTTCCTGTTAAAAATTTACAAACTATGATATCCACCTGTGTAACATCTACCACAATGTAAAATAAACACAAACTTTTTCGTCTTTAGTTTTCAGCATGAATGGCTTTCTTGTAACATAAATGCCATTGGTATGTCCATGTATACCACCTCTATGTTCAAACACCTCGGTTAATTTTTGCTTTCTATTGCCCCATGCTTCGGACTATATAAAACATGCATTAGTTTTTATAGAAAATATAGTTGCACAGTAATTTTGTTTTAACTCACTCACCAACAAATAGTCAGCCAGTAAGGTCATTAAAAATGACTTTCCACTTCGACATGCTCCCGCAATGCTTATGGTAGCCACCGGTACATCTCGAACAGCATCAAAGATCTCCTCAAAATTATCAAATTTAAACTGATACTTAACTTCGTTTTCTTTGCCTTTTCCAATTTCCATAATACAAAGGGCTTTGGGTGGAGAATCACGATCCATTACCTTCTTTGAATTTCCTGTAGTTGTGGGATAATGAGATTATTACAGCCTAAATATATAGTTCGTACGAGTCAAAATAGCACATGTTTCAATATAAAGATATTCCAGCTTTGGGAACTCAAAAGGGCAATATTTTTAAAGAAATTATATTTAAAAAACATTAAATAAGATTCTTTGTTTCAAGTGCACTGCGAACAGAACCACAAGAGATGATTAAAACAACAAAAATAGTAGTGTGTGCTGTTTTGGAGAGTAACTCATAATTTATAAAATGAACATGAGTTCCTTAAAGTCTACACATACAACTTGCTTAATATAAAGGCATGCAGTGTCACTCCCAGATCTACCAGAAAACAAAACTATAACAGTCAAGGATAGGATAATAATGTTTATCTCAGTAAATGGGAAAACCAAGGGGATTAGCACATGGGCAATCGTCAGATCACCTCGCGCCCACCGTCGGGTAACCTGAGATATTGTAAAGTGTTGTGTATGATTTACCCGTTTCTTCAATGTAGTAGAACCCATAATTTCGCTGGGTTCAGGCAATGTCCGTTAAGTGACACAACCGACTAGCTATAGCGACCAGTTTCAGACCTACAACTCATGGATTAAAAGGCGACGAACTAAACCACCATACCAATGTCTAGGACTTTTCTTTTATGTAACGTGGTATTGATGTACACGTTTTTGACAAGGATATATACAGTTTACTAAACATAAAAGACTCAATTAGTTAGTTAATTTCGGCAACCATACGATTTTGTCTGTTTAGTTATATTTAACAAAATGGTTAAAATTTCATCCCATGTAAATACTATTAAGTAGGCATAATGGGAAAGCGAAGCGATTTTACGTTTCGATATAGGTCTAAATGAGGAAATAATACACGAGTATACGACGTAGCTATATTATATAAAACCCTATATGGTTCTGGCTCAAACTTGTGCATGGGACACAACTGTGTAGACGCGGATTTCAAACTGTGTTAAGCTAACATTCAGTCTTACGGTAACCGTTCATCTTGTCATCACGTTTATATTTCTTTAGCTTTTTCTGTCCACTCTAAATAAATGCCGACGGCATGTACGGCTATTTATAGCATATAAATGGATATATATTTAAATAAACACAATGAAAATATGTAAAAGGTATATACAAACTTACTTCTTTTAACAAAATGAGACATGCCTATGACTATTAAAAGGTTGGCTGGCTAAGCACAAAACACGCAGTAAAGTTTAAGAATTATGTGTATGTACAATGATAGTACATGCTTTTATCAATTACTTAACTCAGAAAACAATGAAGCAAATCTGTTAATGATTAAATATGTTGCAACGCTAGACTTAAGAAAGTTAGGAGTGCGTGTTCCGATTGCGCTGTACGTATGATTTATGTTATCTATCGTCAACCAAGCGGTGGTTGGTCTCAAGTGTAATACTGTGGGAATCCCACACATTTATAATTGTAATATTATATATTTTAACAACTAGATCGCGCCATGCCATGTGTCCATATTGTATGCATGCGATTAATTTCCTGTTTTGGACGTTTCAGTCGATGAATTATTTCCCGCGAGTTTTCTGATTAACAGCGTCCACGCTTCGTGTACAAACATGTGTTTCCTGTTATGTGTCTTATATAAACTGTATAAGATTTCGAAATATCAGAGAGCATTTTAGTAGAGCCTCGCTTGGTTCTGCTGCTCTCTCAAAACCCTTACCTATACCTACCTAAGCTATGCCCTATGTACAGCGCTTTTCCTTGCTGCACCTTGCGTAAAAACCCAATAAAATACCTAACCTCTGTTCCCCCTTGTCTTTACTCCGGCAAAACCCGTAAAAACCAGCTGGTTGCAACATTTTGTTGACCCCTCGTGTGATTTGAACTCGTATCCTTCCGATATGGAGTCGCATCGCTTTCTTATCTTTCTTTCAATTTTCTGCTTCCTTTCGACTTTTTCTTTCCAGATTCCACAGATAGTCTGCAGTCGGATGTGCTCAACTGTTCATTCAATGGATCCTTCGTCAGAGCAAATTGGTCAAGCCATGTCGGTCAAGTTTTCAAGTTTTTACCTGGGTCACGACGAACAATGTATCAGGTGTGCCGTTTTGCACTAGTATATGTGCCATATCACAATCGTGTTCGGGATGAACAGCGATAAAAAGGCCTCTCAGCAGCGTGATGAGTCAAAGTCACGGAAGCCTAACTATTGCCCGGCCATTAATGCCGCAATAGGATTTTCTACTTTCAGCATGGAATGGGGACCTCGCTTAAGCGAAAAGGGCAGCTTCGAGACAGTGGTATATTTACCACGGAAGTTTATATTTTGTACGTTTGGATCGATCTGGTCTCGTGTCAAGACCAAACGACATCTTCAGCCTCCCATTCCAGTGTGTCAACAAGGTTTTTCTACAAGTGTGTGTGTTCGAATCGTATCAATCTGCGTCGTGACCGTTTGACCCAAGGATTTCAACCGAAGACCAATCGGCGAATCAACAAAAGACTGCTACAGGAGATTCAACCTACGGTGACCAACAAACCTATGAACCGTCTGAACATTTAATTCTTTTCAAAATGGACAAAGGGAAGTGTGTGGGAATCCCACACATTTATAATTGTAATATTATATATTTTAACAACTAGATCGCGCCATGCCATGTGTCCATATTGTATGCATGCGATTAATTTCCTGTTTTGGACGTTTCAGTCGATGAATTATTTCCCGCGAGTTTTCTGATTAACAGCGTCCACGCTTCGTGTACAAACATGTGTTTCCTGTTATGTGTCTTATATAAACTGTATAAGATTTCGAAATATCAGAGAGCATTTTAGTAGAGCCTCGCTTGGTTCTGCTGCTCTCTCAAAACCCTTACCTATACCTACCTAAGCTATGCCCTATGTACAGCGCTTTTCCTTGCTGCACCTTGCGTAAAAACCCAATAAAATACCTAACCTCTGTTCCCCCTTGTCTTTACTCCGGCAAAACCCGTAAAAACCAGCTGGTTGCAACAATACAATTGCACAAACGTGTTTTATTGCTCTTGATTATTCACAATCTATTCGAAAACTGCAAGAATGTTAATTTGCACAACCGCCCCCCTTCAAGTAAATTACATAACGTTTAAGTATTTTTAAAATCTAGGCTCAATTTGTTGCGGTTTAAACGCGGTCGCGCCTTATACAAACTTATTAGCGAGCTCACGATTAGGTCAGACATTATGAAACTTAACAATATTTGTTTTGGGGTGTTAAAAGAGTGCAGATCATCATCGAAGCAATGTTAATAGCTGTGCTCTTTATTTACAACCCTTACTTGTTTAAATAAGTAATGCACGTTTTTAATTCATATAAATCGTTAATAACTGATTTAAGCGGTTTCATTGTACAAAAAGAATCTGCGAGTCAAATTGCGGCGTATCAAAAGTAAGCATCATTTTACGAAACTTCTATCTGCTTTATATTCTATCAAGGCTGTGCTGTAAGCTTAAAATATTTTTTTGCGCACAATGGTTAATATTTTAGATAACTTTCGGCCAAAACCTCAGTGGCAATTGCTATCTTAGCGATGATTGTGACGTTTCGGTTTCAGGGGTTTCCCGCGATGAGATTGCGTAACAATAAACAGTGCCAGCATCATTTTATGCCTTACACAAATGGTAACAATTAGTATTGTTTGTCCCAATAGTAACTCCAATATTCAAACGTCCATGTAAGCTATATGTTAATTCGGCATTGCCTACAGTTATGTTGCAACACATTACAAGTTTGCCGACTGTGATCTAAAACCATTGTAAGGTTCATGTTAATTCCGCGGACGAAGTAACGGATAAATAGACAGTTTGTGTCCTCGAATTATGATTTGCAAGCAGAGTTAAAACGGTAATGACCGTAAACTGGTTAATTATTTCCATAAAAGTATTTCTGTTGTTTGAACCTCTAATATTCTTGAAAATGGTGGAAATTTCCCTGGCGTGATTTATCCACAATTTGTAACTGCATTTTCATTCATTATATCTAACAGAAGTTTAACGTTGGTTAATTTTATTTCTATTATTGTGGGGAGTTAAAGCATACTAATCACTTGTTTAAGTGCGGTTAAGTTATGAGGAGTTCCCATAAAGTGGTTCATGGTGGGGCATGGGGTATTCAAATATTTTTTGTTCGCCGTTAAAATCACTCGGTTTGTATTGGTTTTAAGTGTTAAGTTGGTTTAAATAAGAGGTGACAGTGTATTACACTAAGTTAAAAGTTTTATATTTTAAAGGATTTCCGGAAATAACTTGCGGTATACAGTGTTCGTTTGTCCGCTTCTTGGTTTATTTTATTCACCTAAAACTTTCCTTACAAAATAAATTAAATAATTCTCACCAGTTACAAAATATCGGCTGTTCTAGAATAAGAGGCACTGAACGTTCGCAAGACGGCAATTGTGCTTATATTCGTGGGTCTTTTGGGAATTTCTTTTATAGTACATATTTTAAAACTTGATGTAGTCTTAGGTTTGGCGGCCGCGTTCGCTGTATTTATTTAATTATACCCTTTTTTAAATGACGTGTTTTAACGACTGTTCGTTTTGCTTTTCCTGTTCCTGTGCCGTGATTTAATTCGTTTGCCATTTTTAATACTGGGCATAAAATGATTACAATAATACTAAAGTAACTTAAAATATTCTTTACTAATCCGGATATATCGACGATAGCGCCGACAGTGCTTAAAAATTTGGCCATTTTTACAGATTTTTGAAAAATTAAATTTGAGGCAAACAACGGGCATGCCATTTTTCCTGTCACTAGCGTGACGTAGAAAGAAGAGAAAAAAAGAATTAAATCAAAATGTGTTTTAACTGTATTATACGATCTGAGTCTATGGCTAGTCATCTGTTTGTCGTTGTACATGACAATTTTCCGATCCAAGTAGTTTAATAGTTTAAACTAGCGCTCTAGTGGCCTTGGTATTCATATTAAACACACTGCCACACCGACTAAAGAAGAAAGAAAATATTAGCGATTTCTGTTTGAAAGAATTTTATTGACGCATTTTCTCTGTTAGACTAAAGTAAATTTAAAACATCACTTAGGCCAATAATATAATAATGCGAATAAAAATATACCAAAAACTGTCACAAACTTTACTTTTCTACTCTACAGCGACACCTAGCGCTTAATCCAAAAAATCGATATTTAATACACAATCCTCAATACATAATACCCAATAAAACGCAATGCAAGTGTCAAGAGATACAAGGAAAACTAAATTTTTAAATCCATTACGACCGTATAATAGTAAAGGCGCGCAAATAAACACTGCAAATTAAAAATTATCAGTGAGAGCGAATACGATCTGCGGAAACGCCAGGAGGGTTTTATTAAAATCACATTTATAATAGAGAAACGAAAAGTGACGCAAATAAAATAAAAAAACTGACAAAAATTTAAAAACGACACAAAAAACAACAATACAAAAGCATTACAATAACCAATACATAATATCCCAACTATATCTAATCTACTCATGGTAGTTATAGTTACAAATTTTGAAAGTACCGTGGTTTACGTCGTGTACGCTTTGACCTTTAACCCGCTGTTATCATCAGTCTTGTCAGTATTTAATCGGTTACAATCCTGTTGTTGTTGATAATCTACATTACGGTTTTAAGTTTTCTAGCAGTATCCTGTATTCTTTATTTAAAAATTAATTGTTTTTACACGTACTCACGGGAACAGCAGGATTTGTATGAACTACTGTGTCACCATTATCGAAATGTTCACCATTTAATTTTTTATTTTCTATTCATACTCCGCTGTTGTGTCTGTTATTTCTCTTGTGCTACTTCTTTCACGAACATTTCTGCCTCTGCAGACCGTTCAGGTGGCTCAAATGACTTTTGAACCAATCACTATTATTGTCGGCCGGAACACAACAGATCTATTGGCAGGCGTAGTTTTATACACCTTGTGTTGTTATACCTATACTGTCGTTATACTTGCATTATATTTTGCAATGATAGCAGATAATGCTTCGCCCAAACTTATTTCGTGCGTTTGTATATCATTTTTCTCAGCATGAATATTATTTCGCTCGACCCGACCATTTTCACCCAGGTGACAAGCAGTGTTTCTAATTTTCTTGCTCTCTGTCAAACAGACAAACTCAAAAACTCGCTTTCTATGTTGCTTCTCTTTATGGACGACCAATCGATAGATCTTTCATATTTAATGCATATGTTTGAACGTAAGTTCCAAAGTTTATATTGTATATAGTCGTCTTTTCTTACAGTTTATGCAAACATAATATTGTTTATTTTTTGTGAATTATTTATTTCTACAGTACATACATAGTAAGAAAACTTGTTTCGTGTCCACAGTCGGTTTAACTTAAAAGTTATGTACAACCAATTTTTCTCCCTAAGTTAAACCGACTGTGGACACGAAAAAGTTTTTTTCGCTAACTAGGATAAGCGTGATATATAATATTAATGCTAAAATGAATTTAAAACAAAATTCAAAAGAGGTCACTTGTTGGTTGTAAGCATAAAAAGTGCAATTGTGCTACGACTAATTGATTACACATACAGCACACTTAATTATAGCACTTAGAAATATAAGGCCGGGTCCATAGAGGCACTTTTTATGAGAAACAACAACCTAACGAACGTAGAAGTGTGCCTAGTTGAAGCTTTCTTTTCTCACTACTCTACAACATAAAGTTATGGATTTTAATTATTTTGTGTTTGTGTATTCAGGACAATACAAACTATTTATTAATAGTACTTTTGAACGAAGTTTAAAAGCACTTTGTAAATCTTTTATGATGTCCAATGGGTATGGATTGTTCTGGTGGTTTAGGGCGTCACCTTTTAACCCGGTTTCCAGGTCGAAATTCGTCAATAGCTAGTCGGTTTTGTTCTTAAGCAAGGCACTTAACGGACTTTGTCTGAACCCAGCCGATTAATGGGCCCCATTAAATTAAAAGAAAGTGTAAATCATGCACGATACTTTTGCAATAGTTCGGGTAAGCTTGAGTTGAGCTGACGATTGCCCGTGTGTTAACTCACTTGGTTTGCCCATTCACGGGAATAAAACTGAATAACCCTCTCTTTCCCTTCGTAGTCGTGTTAAAAACAGTCCAGGCAATATATTATTATATACCTAACTTTACTACACCTTAAAATTAATCTTGTAATTAACTCAAATTGATTAGGTATATATATATATATATAATTTTATTATATATACAAGCACATCTTAAAACACGATTACACACATGACTAAGTATTTACAATGGTAAAAGCATTTTTTGCTCTACATATAACTCACTTCAGTAAGGGATAGCATTTTAAACGATTCTTGTTTTTAAAAGGTTGTTCGTTACCATGACAGAAATAAAATAAGTATTCTATTTAGAATGTTAATTGCCACTTTAATATTCAACAATTTTTATATTGAAGTTATAATCACGGATGCCGATTACACCATGCGTTAGATGTCGCACGTGTACCGACATACTTCAAAACAACGTGCACAGCGTTACCGTGACCAATTTTTACAGTTTACTTTAAAATAACACAATAAATTGTAAGACTAAAACTTAGTAGTTACAATTCTAAACATTATAAGAAAAAACTAACAACATCTAGGCTTGTAAAAATAATCAACGGTATTGTTAGTAAACAACCAAAGTTAAATTTACTTTATAAAATAATATTTAAAGATGACAACAGTTGTGATCAGTGCATAATATGTTCAGATTATGAGAATATGACATACAACTTTAGCTTATCTTATTTGCAAAGTTCTAATTCTTTTAAGTAGAGGATAGATTTAAGTTCAGACACATCAATTTCCTCGTCAACAGATCTTCCTAAATTAATTAAACCACCAACGACTCCCGTTACTCCAGCTGCCGCACCTACAACTATTCCACCAGGTATGCCTAATATCGTTCCTCCGATCCCAGCTCCTTCGTTAACAAATTCACCTACGGTCTCGGAAAATGCATTCCAAGAAGTATTACCTGCTTTAACCTTTTTAAAATTTGCATCCAACTTCCCAAAGGAAAGTTGAATAGTTTCTTTAAAAATGTCAGCAAAGGGAATCAACGGCTCAACTTCTCTTTTCACTGCAGCTTTAAAGCGCGTATGCAGTTTATTTAGCTTTTTGTATTCCAGATAACGTTTTCTTGTCACCTGTAGATTTATCAAAATACGAAGTAGAGTTATCAAAATAAGAAGAACTTTGCAAATTGTATGTGTTTCTTACCTCGTATATCTTTTCAAAGTAATCTGCTTCCAACTGTGCTTCAAAAGGACCAAGTTTATCGCAGATTAATTTCTGCACAGAAAATATTGCTAAGTAAGAAGTATGGATATTTAATGTCAATTAAATATTTCCCTTCTATTAGAACATGAAAATGCAATAGCTAGTGTAACAAAAGAAAGAGCTGCACGACAGCATGCATAAACAAAACACAATTACATACCATTGTTAGATACGCAACAACAGCTGTTAAAAACTCCTCACCCGATTTTCTGCGTTTTTTTCCTGAATCCTTTGGAAAGCATCTGTTATGTTGTTTTCTAATTTTTCCCTGTTATTTTTTAACGCTTCAGTATGTTTAGTTGCATCATGAGAGAGGCTTGTTATAGCCTCTTGCAGAGCTTTACCATGCACCTTTTGTAGTTCTGAATTATTAACGTAAGTTTCTTGAAACTCCTATGACATAAAGTGTTTTGATGTAAAACCGACTTACTATTGAGATTTTTTTGCGAAATGTCAGATTGAACAAATTATGATGTATTTGGCTTAAACAACGTTTGCCTCTTCAATACAATTAATGCTTTATTGGAGACTTTTCATGTATTAAAATAGCACCGTTAAACGTTCAAATGTCTTATAAACATATACTATAAAAATTTTACGGTTTCATAGTTAACCGTCCAATTTAATTATTATTCATAACCATATAGCCATGCAGTAGTATACAAATCTTACTATATATGCTAATTTGTACTGAGCTTCCAAAGTTTGCCGTTGAACATTTAACCGATTTTCTTCCTTAATCTGAAGAAATACAAACATTACGACTGAAGGGATTAAGAATTTTTTTAGAGTTTTATTTCAGAGTTAAATATTGTACTAAATTTGACTGATCAATCTTTCCATTATTAAAAGTGATAGGTCAGCACACTTTTTTGTGCAATAATAATAATACATTTATATATCTTATTATTAACACTCTAAAGAAATAAAAAAATAATATTAATATTTGTTCTGCTATGCGAATTGTTTCATTCGAATCCCTACCTGCAATAATTCGTTAGACGATACCCACTGTTGTTTTCTAAAATGTATTAACTCAGCAATTTTCTCTTTGCACTTCCTCACGAAATGGTCACCACGATCTGAAACCGCGTTTACCACTTTCATTGCCATTTTCTTAGCTTCAGCACGCGAGGACTCCAGTTCTGTTGCTGTCACGTACTGGTTCAGCTTAACCGTAAAAATATAACAATATAAATGTTGCAGGTAAACCCAGTTGTGGTAGGGTAACGCGATTGTTGTTTCATTTATACTAATCAAAATCCCAACAAACGAGAGAGTTTCAACCACGTATTAACGACTATTGTTTTTAAAGCCCTTTCAAAATGTATGTTATAGGTTTCTTCATTCAGAAACTATTAACT